>CP139507.1:292290210-292890210 GCA_021014915.2 Artemisia tridentata subsp. tridentata | reverse complement strand
TCATTTGTAACAACTTTAGATTTCTTTGTGAATTTAACGAATTCAGTACGAGCCGATTTGCTATCCTTCTATTCACCTGAGGAACCCACGAAACCAAATGGTTCAACGGACGGAACCAAATTTTTTGTACCGTCTGGTCCGTGACTTCCTAAGGTGGTTGGAACAATTTCTTGCTCTTTTTTGGCTTGTTTCTTTAGATTACTTAAATCTCCTAATTTCATAAATCCTAGTCCAGTTTTATCATATGGTAATTTCTGGATTTTCATTATTTCATCCGCACAAAAATGTTTTTATCAAACCTTTTAAATTTAGAATTTTGTTTAATGAGTACATCCTGTGTGAGTTTAAGTTTCTTAATTTCAAGTCCGAGTTCTTGACATGATATACATATCTTGTCAATGGCTTTACTCTTTTCTAAACATTTAGCTTTTTCTTTTAATTCATAAACTTCATTTTCTAAAAATTCCTTTTTAGTCTTAAGAAATTTGTTTTTGTTTATAATTTTCAAGCTAAGTTCACACAGTTTGTTATACTCTTTTTGCAATGTATCATCATCAATAGAAGAGTAGGATGAATCAGAATGTACCTCATTTGAGTCCTGAGCCATGAGAGCAATTTCGTCATTCTTTGGCTCCTCGTCATCATCTTCACTATCACTCCAAGCACCACTCACAAACACCCTTTGATTCTTGTTTTTAGGTGGCTTAGGGCAATCTCCTATAAGATGGCTTGTGTCTCCACATCTAAAGCATTTTCTTTCGCCTTTACCTTTCTTATCGTCACGATCTTTTCGAAAAGGTTTCTTGTCTTCTCGAGGTTGTCTTACAAACTTTCCTCGTCTTCTAAAGAACTTTTTGAAGTCTCTTACGACCATGGCATACTCTTCATCTTCACTATCTGAGCTAGATTCTCCTTCATCACTTGACTCCGTTTTTGCCTTTAAGGCAATGGACTTGACTTTTTCCTTTTTACCTTTAACAATCTCTAAATCATTCACCATCACCATTTCATGAACTTTGAAGCTTCCAATTAGCTCGTCAAGTGACAACTTTGAGAGATCTTTGGATTCTTCAATAGTCGTCACTTTTGCTCTCCATTTTGGATGACATGCTCTAAGGAATTTTCTGACAAAGTTCTTACTACAAAAGGATTCATCAAGTGCTTTGAGAGAGGTAATAATAGTATGAAAATGAGCAAATGCACTATCAATGATTTCATCTTCAGGAATACTAAATTGTTTATATTGTTGAACAAGAAGATCAATTTTGTTATTCTTGACTTGTGAATTTCCTTGATGAGTGATTATTAAAGATAACCAAATTTCTTTTGTGGTTTTGTACATAAAGACTCTTTCAAATTCCTTTTTAGTTAGAGCGTTGTAAAACATCATTTTTGCTTCATTATTTTTTGCAATTAACTTCGTTTGCTCATCACTATTACGAGTAAGTGAAGTATCCTCATCCCGACCACTTGCGATGTCTTTTATAATAGCTTTATGATCACCTTCTATAATTATATACCATAAATCTATATCTTTTGATTTCACATATGTTTCAAAGCGACTTTTCCAATAGATAAATCCATTTGGTTCAAATAGTGATGGTTTTTGCATAGATTGCCCTTCTTTAAAGTTTTCAGAATCCATGGATCATTTCAAGTTTTAAAATACAATAAATTTTAAAAATCTTGAGTAACGTAGCTCTTGATGCCAATTGTGGAAAACTAAAAGGGCGGTTGAATAGTTTTACCGTTTTTAAATTCTTTTCTTAGTTATGTTTATGTGAAATCAACCAAACTAACAATAAGTATAATGCAAGAAAGGATAGAAACGATCAAACCACAACACGAGGCTTTATAGTGGTTCGGTCTACAAGAACTCTTTTTCCTTGCCCTACTCCACTCCCCGAGTCTCCAACCCGAGAGTATTCTTCACTAATTAACAAGCTCCTTTAACCAGCGGAGAAAACCTTTACACGTCGCTTACACAATATTTTCGACACAAAGCTAAATGTCGAGTTCTTTTACAAGGGCACAACCACTCCCGTCGCACTACGTATTTTGAGGTCTAAAATACTAACCTCTCACAATAGAGGCTTATGATGGTATGGTACAAACAATGATGTATGAATGAATGTACAACACACTATGATGAATGAATGAAGACTTGTAACAAACACTTGAAGCTTGTAAGTCTGTACTTGATGCTTTGATCTTCTTGCTAAATAAGTTCACTAAAATGAATATGAGTGAGTTAGATACAGGGAATTATGAGTGAGAGAGAATATACAATGTTTATGTATTAAGTGTGTGAAAAACAAGCAAGTTTGGCTTGCTATTTATAGCCAAAAAGCTACAGCAAGCCACGGATACGGCGGAACCAAATTTTTGGTTCCGTCCGTATAACATTTTTGTTCCGCCGGGGGTCTGACAGATCCTCAAGATTTTGTATCAAATCTAACCAAAATATTTTTCATATCTTCCAAGGATCCTATAATGATATGCAATCTCAGATTTCACTAGAATATGATGATCCATGCAATGATGTAAAATTGCATTTTCATTTTGATTAAAAAGTTTAACAAAGTAAATTTGTAAAATGTAAATAGTAGCTAGCTAAGTAGTGTTTAATTAGTAATTAGTTAGTTAATGAGTTACTAAATATGTTTGATTACTTATGTTGTCATAATACACATTTTTATTATTTGTAAAACATACTGATTTTACTTTGACACCTAATATGACACTTTATTTGTTTTTAACACCTAATGTGACAGTTTTCTTAAAATGTCTAAAATATTATTTATGAACAAACAATTTGTACCATGTAATGAAATCTGTTTACGTTTAAGTAAAGCCTGTACCTATATTTATAAAAAGACTAGACAAAATTTATACTTTGATAAAATAAAGTTTATTATTGTCGTTAACAAAATATAGCAAAAATCGTAAAATATAAATAACGTTTTTAGACGATATTTGTATTAACACACTTGTTTAAGATGATAGGAACCCTAAGAATCATTTAAGGTCCATTTTTCAACACATCTTAATACTTTAAAAAGGAAGAATCCTTTCGAATGCATCATGACTACGTGGGTATCAAACTTTTTCCACACATTCAACACATAGTTTTTAACCACGAGAAACACCACTCTTGCCAATATAATACCCATATGGGGTTTACGATGTGAATTGAAGTTTACATATCTTTATTAAGGGTTTTAGGGTGGTTTACGGTTTTAAGGTTGGGTTGTTGAACATAGAATTTTTGTAGGCTTGTTTCTTTTAAAGACTTTGTCTTTTTAGCCTTGGGCTTTAAACACGTGTTCTAGTTTTTCAATTGTTTGTAAAAAGATTTCGATTTGATCTTTCGGCCCTGAGTTTGTTTTTAGTTTACATCTTAGCTAATCTATTGATACGTCACAAGTATATTAGTTTTAATCTTGCAAATCCGTTATACATAATATGGTATGTGCTCTATTCACCGAATGTAATAACCTTTTCCAAAAAAAAAAAAAAAAAAAAAAAAAAAAAAAAAAAAAAAAAAAAAAGGTCTATATGTTTCTTAAGCAATTTCATGATGAATTAATGTTTACACGTTAGTATAAAAAGAAAGGATAATTGTTTATAAATGTAACGAACTTTTCACTTTTTACAATGTTGTGCATGTTTCTTTTAATTTTTCTAAACAACGCAAACATTTTACTAATCGTACTATTATATGCATAATTTAACATTTTGGTTAGAGTTATTTACATAAATCGTCCTTGTGGTTAGGACCAAATTGCAACGTTAGTCCTTAACATCAGTTAGAGTTATTTACATAAATCGTCCTTGTAGGTCAACGGGTCAGGTCGCCACGTGGCACCACTCAGGTGCTGCCACGAGGCACCACTCAGGTCGGGTCGGGTCACCATGTAGCACCACTCAGGTGCTGCCACGTGGCATCGGCTATTAATAACCCTCAATGTCTCCGCTCAGTTTCGAACTCGGGCAATTTGGTTAAAAGTGAAGGGTGCTACCAGCGCGCTGGAGCAGCCCTTCAATTATCATATGCAAAATTAAATATTAACCCTTTAATGAACTGATACCTTTGGTATTATAATTAAAAGGTTCAAAATAGGATTTGACCTGTCAATTTAAGGAGTTTATGGACCGGATAAAAATTTGAGAAAAATACCTTCGGACTCGTTTTTTCGTGCTCTTTCCAATGGAGTGCTCGGGGAATTTTTTGGACTTCGTTTGAATATCGATAAATGCAAAAATGTCGTCGAAACTCATCCAAAAGTCACCGTTTTTGCTTTGTTTTCAAACCCTTGTACCTGCAAGACATAATAACACATAACAAACATATTTGCAATATAATTTCACATATTTGCAAAAACGGTGATTTTTGGATGAGTTTCGACGACGTTCTCACGTTTAACGAGTTTCAAACGAAGTCGGGAAAATTCCCCGAGCACCCCATAAAATATATTGCAAATATGTGAAATTATATTGCAAATATGTTTGTTATGTGTTATTTTGTCTTGCAGGTACGAAGGTTTGAAAACAAAGCAAAAATGGTGATTTTTGGAAGAGTTTCGACGATGTTTTCACGTTTAACGAGATTCAAACGAATTCAGAAAAATTCCCCGAGCCCTCCATTGGAGAGAGCACAAAAAAACGAGTCTAACGGTACTTTCCTCTCCTTTTGAATCGGTCCAAAACTCCTAAAATGAACCAGTTAAAATCTTATAAAAACGGACTGCATTCACTTAACCCTTAAATAAAACCAAATGCACTATTATTATTGAAGGTATGCCCAGCACAGCTGGGCATCACCTCCATTCCTACACAAGCGACCCAAGTTCGATCCGAGTGAGGGGCGTTTGGGGTTATTAATAGCCGATGCCACGTGGCAGCACCTAAATGGTGCCACATGGCGACCCGACCCGTTATCCGACCCGACCCGACCTGACACCACATGACCCGTTGACCCGACCCGGACTCCGACCCGTTGACCGTTGACCGAAAAGGACGATTTATGTAAGTAACTCTAACTGACGTTAAGGACTAACGTTGCAATTTGGTCCTAGCCACAAGGACGATTTATGTAAATAACTCTAACCAAAATGTTAAATTATGCATATAATAGTATGATTAGTAAAATATTTGCATTGTTCAGAAAAATTAAAAGAAACATGCACAACATTTTAAAAAGTGAAAAGTTCGTTACATTTACAAACAATTATCCCTAAAAAGAATCATGGACACCAATGCATTGACATACATGTCATTTATTAATGTGGTCGGTGCATATCATGGTATTAATGGTATAGTGTAACCTTGTACGATTTTATTTCATTTTGGTAGATTCTTTTTAAAAGGTACTTAAAATAGATAATGATAATAAAATTATTTCTGCTACTTAACAAAAAATAAACCTAAAATATTTGTGTAACGGGATCATAAACTAGTGATTTGACACCATAAGAGTAGTCATGATTGGCCGGCGGAAATCATAGTTGGTACGGCGCCAAACCGGGCCACAACCACCCCCACCCTTTCTGGCGCCAAACGAAAATTGAGTAAACTGGCTTGCGTCAAATGAGTGTTTTGTGATTTTTTATTGTTTTTTATTTATTTTTTTATTTTTTTCGATTTAAATGGATTTATTTGGGTTTTTGGTTTATAAAGTGTGTGTTAATTGTGGTGGTGGAGAATGAGGAAGACGATGTGTTGATTATGTGAAGCGTGTGTGTGCAACATGTGTGGGAGTAGGAAGACCACTTTTTATCTTTCTTATTCTTTTAAACATATAAAGTTATTATTTTGTTTTATTAGTGGGTTTAGTTTTTTATTTAAACATCATGGCGGTTGTAGCTAGTGATGCGTATTGGTCTTGCTTATATAATTTTTTTTTTAAAAAAGTTTATTTGTTATTTATTTGTTTTATAATTTTTTATGTAATTCGTATTTTTATTGTATTGAATGAAAAAATGGTTGATTTGGAAATATGGAAAAAATTTGTAGAGTTTTTACTTAAGTGACTAAAGAAGGTGTTTTTAAGTTTGTGAGTGATAAAAGGAGTGAAAAGAAAAGATAGTGATTTGGCATAATGTAGCACACATTTTTTCCTTTAGCTTGAGTCGGTGGATCCCTTGCTCTAAAACCAATTTGAGCTTTCAGAAAGCATCGTTGTTTTTGTTGAGGTAAAAACCCGCAGGTCTTTCGGAACTGAAGTTAGATCTTTCGGACGAGGTCTTGCCAATGTCCAGAAGCACCTACACACAAGAAACACGCACGTTAGACTATTTGTTGAGGTAAAAACCTGCAGGTCGTTCGGAACTGAGGTTAGATCTTCCGGACGAGGTCTTGCCAATGTCCCGAAGCACCTACACACAAGAAACACGCATGTTAGACTCGCCCCGGGTGTTATCCCAGGACCGAGCTCCGGCGTGAGAGTAAGTATTGGATAATCCGAAAGGTTAGATAATGATTGGGAGTAAATGCGAATGGTAAAAGTTAGTTGTGAGTTGTAAATGAGCTGGGTATTTTTACTACCCAGTTTTGATACCTGTGATGACGGCGCCAGATTTTGAGGAGATATGCAGCAGACATAATCCCGTGAATTCAGGGGCGGCGGCTGTAACACCCCCAAAATCTGGCTTTGCGGAAGCATTCGGGTCATGGGGTGCTACTGAAATGAAAATCATAACACAAGGTAACGAAGAACAGAATACACACTTCGTAAAAAATATATTCAATAGTTTAATTCAACTTTCATTTAAGATTTTTATTTTTTTTACGGGTAAGCCCAAGAGTTTAGTGGTCCCTCAAAAACAAGTCTTGAAAGTCTGTGAAAATCACTTTGGTAAATGGTTTAAGTCTGTCGCCTTGCCAATAATGATTTGCCTAAATACCTAAGAAAAACATGCTAAAAGTCAGCAAAAAGCTGGTGAGTTCATAGGTTTAAGTTTAAAGCAGTAAATAATAAGTTTGGACCAATAGTTTTGTATATGAACATTATGATGTATATAATGTCACATAAAATATTCTATTACGCTAGCACTAAGTTCATGCAACCGAAGCTATAACAGTTTTGTATGCTCTAGAAGCAAGTTAATTATAATGGCCTGGCAAGTGTTTATCCCAGACACTTGTATTTTGACATGGTATACGTTCGTTTGCCTACCCGGTCAAACCAAACGGGGACATTACTCCCAATAGATCTATTTATAACATTCACGTTTCCTAACGGGAATTAACGTTTCATGAAATTGGGCAATAGGGGACCTAGCAGGGCTTAGTCTAACATACGTAATAGTTTGATAAAAACGATAATGATGGTCCATAAAATGGTTTTTGCATGTTTCTCACCCCAATTATAAAACAAGTATAGATAGAGTGGGGCTATAAACTCACCTTAATAATGGATGTAGTGGATGAAAGGGTGTACGACACCAACACGCGACCTAGATTAATGAGGTATGTTTAGTTTACAGTCAAATTAAGTTTCCACGATAATTTAACTCAAAAGTTTTGAAGTGTTTATGTTGTTGTTGCTTGTGTAGCAGCAAAAAAAGTAGTTTTCTAATGATTTGTGGGTATTGGCTCTTAGGAGTGCTTAAGTGTAAGACAATGAGGACATCAAAGAAGAATAAGATTTTGATTGAAGATAACTGAGAGATGATGAATGAAAAGTGATTATGAACGATACTAGACGTTGTCGAGATATGGAATGTTATTGTTAAGGATGAGTAAAATTGTCGTTTTAAAACATATGAATAGTTATATATGGTTTGAGATGTAGGAAAATTATGTGTAAGTGATGATTTTCGTTTACATAATTTGTGAATTCGAAAACTAACGTATATCGGTTGTACATAAAATGTTTGTTTGTCCCGTTTTAATATAACAAACACATTTATTTAATAGGAGTCAGGTATGATCCGTATATATGTTGATTTCCTTATTGATCACAATTATACATGTTTAAGAAATAGTCGTCCTAAAATTGTTATATGAACTTAAGTATATTTTCTAAAACTCCGTTTTATGTGTTCACAATTTGATATACCATTTAAGTAAATTGATTGTCCGTTAGTTTAATTTAAAACTAAAGTTTTTATGTAGCAAATGTGTAAGTATTTATAATGACCGATGCATATACATATGTGTGTATATATAATTTGTGTCGAGTTTTAATGTTTGTCAAAAATTATCGTGAGCTTATGACGAGCTTTCGTGAAGAGAAATAAACCAAGATTGAGTTATGAAATAATTTGTTTACAAGATTATGACATTTCATATTTTAAACGGCGGCCACAATATAAACCTTTGATTTGTCGATTATAGATAAGTAAAAGTAAGGCTAGAATATGAACTTTTGTTTTGTCGAATTTTCGATATGTATATATATACGGCTACATATGCATGATTCGATCTTCCTGTTGGGCTGTGGCGCAACTTAAGTCAAAGAAGGGGGAAAGGATCCGATTGGACTGGACTGAATAACAAACATCCCACTTGGGCCTGGTGGGCTTTGATGTCAAGAGACACAAATGGGCCGGATAGAGTTGAGTGGGCTGGAGTTAGTGTTATACGATACACACACAAGTCTAATGGGACTTGTATGTTTGCCTGAAACGCATAGCAGACTCTTGTTGCCAAAACAATTCCTCAATGCCACAAGTCCAGTCGATATCGAGTACTACTCGGCCATCCGACTTAACGACTACAAGCTTTGTGCGAGGTGAGGGATTTGGGTTCGACACCATGGTCTCCCTAGGACAACATAACCATAAATAAGTCTAGAACTTAGACTTTTGATGTAAAGACAATTTGGAAGGAAAGCAATCTAACGCCCTATTTGGGTTTCGACCACTGATTGGACAACAAAAACATAACCCATTGGGGTTCTTGTGGAAATGGGACTCAACACATCCCTCCATGGGTTGTTCTCTAGCCAAGGAGGGGAGAGAAAGGTTCGACCAAACATCCTTAATACCGAGTTTTTATCACTAACTTAGGCTGCCAAGTGGGTGAGTTGAGGGGCTGTTTTACTTGGCAAAACAGGACTTTAAACCAAGGCAGATTCACCCTTCATGGCGGCTGCCTGGTGAAGATTTTATTGAACCACATCAACCCCTTTTTGGGGTGGTTAACCCTCGAACTAGAACAACCACAACTCACCCTATTTGGGTGGTTGTTTGGTGAGATTTAGTGGACCTAATATACGTCATACACACCCTTGTGAGGGGTGGTTTTTACGCGAATGAAACAATTGCTACAGACCCTTGTGGGTGTGGTTTTTACTCGAACCAAAGACAACCACAACTTCCTCAACCTAGACCGAGTCCTAAGGTTTCAAATATATCCATTTGAGAGAGATTTTGACACAACTACAAGTAACAACAACAAATCCTGGTTTTCTTTCGAGACTTTTTTGCCTAGGAATTACTAACGACCGAACTGAAGTCATTTAACCCGAACAAGGGTTGACGACAACAATGAGCAAGGATGGGTTTAAAGCTAATGAGCCAAATTTCTGATTTCCCTACGTTTTTAAAGCCACAAAACAGCAACAACGACCATAACATTTGCACAAGCATAAATTCGACACTAAGATAACTTCAGTTACACTCGAGTTACAAATTAACATAAATCAGTCTAATGTAAACCGAATACAATGAATGATTATAAGGAGTCTGAAAGAAGGTGGTTTATACCCTTAGAGTAATTCGACAGATGACTTGAGGATTTAGAACACCGCAGCAATTTGAGCAATCACAACCCAAACCCTAGCTACTCAGAATCAAACCCCAGCCAAATCCACTCCAAATCGAATTGTTGCCCTTCGAATCTCTTCGACTCTCGGTAAGCTTTTGATTGAATGAATGGATTTGTGTGGATCGACCGGGTTTGGGATGGCCATTAAAAGGAGTAAGCTTGGGTATAGCTCCAATCCTTCTTTCTTGGCTTCGATTCATGAGGTGACCAAATCGAGTAATACTCGTTATCCCTTGGCCTCCTTCAAGACATCTCCGTGATTTCCTTTGGGGAAGAGTGAAAGGAGAAAATGACCCATGATTTGTCCATGTTTTGACCTTGAAAGAGATTAAACAAGTGATGGTGATGGCTCAATGGTGTTTCTGGGTTTGTGGAATCGCAGACAAGAAAAGGGGAAGGGATAAGGAATTGTGGGGGAGCGTGTGAGTGGAGGATACAGGAAAAGTAAAGAAAATTATTATAGTTAGGGTTTTATTAAAAGAGTATGTAGAGTATACCCCGTGTACCGCTGAGCTGAGTTGAAATCGTTTTTTTCCCGGATTCGTTATAAATGGGAAAAATAAATTTCGGAGACGTTTTTATAAGAACTGGCATAAAAATAGAGTTTGTTGACTCAAAATTAAATCATGAGATTAATTTGTTATTGATGTGGTGTCGGTACGCGTGTGGTGTTATTTTTCGGAGAAAATGAGATAATTTCTTGTTTATATTACGTTACAGTCTGTAAATGTGAGAATAGGGAAAATTTACTGCTACTGGTGAGATTGAATAGTTTTTGGTGAGTTACTGTATGCTAAAATGCGCGGGTTTGTTTTCCCGAAATAGTTATGTAGGCTCATGTATGCCTAATTTTATTAGTCTGGTAATAATAAATTAACATTTATTATTTAAATAATTGTGGAAAATTACCGTTTGTCACATCCTCCCCGCCTTAGAAGGAAAACCGTCCTCGGTTTTCACTTTGAGTTACCCGATGGAGTTGGAAAAATTTGAGGGTATTAACGCTTGATTTTTGTTTTCAAATTCCTACGTGAATCAGAGACCTTCTTGATAGTCGAGATGTGAAGTGTAAGTTTTGAAGCACACAAATTCTTGAGGTGACTATTCCCATCATGGCATAATCCTTCCTGAATTAAACATAGGTGATCAGGCTATGCTTAATTGAGGATTGATGATGCTATGCTTGGTTTAGTCAAAATGGTATTGGGTTTTTATAAGTTTGGAATCACAATAGATTTTTAAAGATGCACCACCTCACATATGACGATAGCATAATAGTTGACGGACAATTTCAAATGTGATTGATAATGTAAAGGAGTTGTCATAACATCTTGATATAAAAGATAGAGAATTCGTCACATGAAGATTCATACAAAGCAACAATACAAAAGATCTTTAAGAAAGTACATCTACTCGAGGAAATACGATTCAAGAGGGTCTAGATGTAGATCTTATCATGCGAAGAAAGGATTCCAAGCTTCATCACTACCCGCCATGCCATTAGGGTCCTGGCAGACCCCTTCTTTTTTACTCCTCAGTTCTGGGCAGTTATTCCTGTAGTGCCCTACTACTCCACACTCAAAGCATGTGACCGTGATCTTCGGGTCAATCACATAAGTAGGAGCTTCGCAGTCCTTAGCTTGGTGACCGATCCTCCAGCAGTTACCACACCGAATGTTGCAAAGTCCACGGTGATGAAACGGGCACAGGTTACACTTGGGTAACGCTCCAGCATATCCTATCTTTGTGCTGGTGCCTGTAGCATGGACTTTGGTCACTCCTTGTCGCTTGTTCGGACCAGTATTACCGCGGTTTTTGAAGTGATCTTCCCACTTCGTCTTGTTGTCAGCCACCTTCTCGGCGCTAGTCCTGACTACTGGATCCATCGGCTTGTTAGCCACATCCATAGGCTCCTGGAGATTAGTGGTCTTGGAGGCGGTGTCATTTCCCCTAATGCAAAGGGGAAATCCTCCAAGGTATCTCTCCCATAGTCGAGCATCCGTCTGGACAATCTCAGGACCTACCGGTGCCATCCCTTGGCTGTCTGCAGCAATGCTAGTACTCTGCACCTTAGGATTCCAAGATTTTTCCTCCAACTTTTTAATTTCGTTGTAGGAGCAACACTTTCTGAACACTATCTCCTTGAAGTGTTCCCATGGCATTGCATATGCAGCATCAATGCCAATAGACTTCAGATAATTGTTCCACCAGGTTAGTGCAAAATCTGTGAAGGTGAGTGATGCATACTTAACCCTATCTTCCTTCGCACAACCACGTGCTCGAAACATAGCTTCCAGCTTTTCAATCCATCTGATCACAGCAGTAGTTCCCTCAGTTCCCTTAAGACCTCCAGTCATGGTCTTCGGAACTCCTAATAGGTGCACTTGCGGATGCTATTGTCCTTAGGTTTTGAGCTCCCGATATCAGCAGTCGAGTTGTTGACCTCTGCTGTAGCTAGTGCTGCTGTCACCCGGTTATTAACTAATAGGTCTAGCATGGCTGGATTTATGATAAGCATATTTGCTCCATTCTCAGTTGGGATAGTGGCGGCAACAGGTTGACCATGAGTGGCCTTGGATGTCCTTCCTGTAGGAGTCATTTATCTATACCATAAAAGATGAGGATGAATGAGATTTCAAATAGAAGAATGAGGTCACACGAGTTTTATGATTGATAAAACACATTTTGAAAGAGCAGTTCTTAAAGAAAGATCATCGAAGAAGGAGGTGTAATTGGGTATGTACACCTACATATGTTTCTAATGTCCTATGACATAATCTAGTTGTCCGGGCTGGGTAGAGCTTGATGTTTAACAGTAGGCAAAACTTATAGATTTAAGTATTCGGTTTACCTCAAGTCTTGCTTAAGAGGTGTCTTGACCTAAATTGTTTAGCCAATGGTTTGAAATGAATAAATCGGTTGGATACTATGATGAGGAATGTCATACTTGCTACTAGCGAGAACTGTGCATGAATAATATTTTGTATGTTAAGACTTCTAAATAGCTCGTCATAGAAATGAGGTCTTATAGAAAAACGATGAGGCCTTACAGTCTAGACTCCTAGAGTGCATCATGTTTAAGGAATGAAGGTGATAGATTGTACTTCGATGAAAATCATCAAAGTCTTATACCGATACCTATAGTTTGAGGCGGAGGTGTTTGATTTGCCTCTAAGGTTTGGTTTAGTGGGTAACGGCTTTTTGGTAAAACTTCTTGCCCTAGGTCAGCTTGTATTTCTAAGGGATTGATAAAGGGTCAGGCATTTGCTCCTACGATGATGGTTCGGGTTATTCCGCGATGTTTTAAGGCTTCCGTTAGCTTACTAACCAATTCCTGGTAAGTCTCCGGGTCGTTAAAATCTAGTGGTTCACTCGTTGTTTATTCTTGCTGAGGGGTCCTTCTTGTGCTGCTAGGGTTTTATCCGCCTAGGGTATAGGAACAGACTTTTCTCTCCGTAGATGTTTATAGCATGGCACCTCGATATCTAGTATACACCGGGGATGCTGTCGAAATTTTCCAAGTATTGTGGGCATCGGGTCACCCAAATTAGTACAGGAAGTCTCATAGATCTCGATTACGGCTTGAAAGAATGGTGTTGATTGCTACCAGCAATTGGCCAGTCAGTTTGTTCGAACACTCAGCGTCCTGTGCAGAAGGTAACATTTCTATCAAGGATCTGAAGATAACCGTTGCAGCTATTTGACATGTTTGCCATAAAGCAAGATTATGTTCCAGTCGCATATGGGGTTTTTGAGATACCCAGTAGCTATTGAATTTAAAGATTTGACGGATTGATGTTGAAGTGGTTCAGAATTGGAAAGAGATAGTATGTTGATGCAAATAATGTTCTAAAAACGTTATTTATATCTTTCGATTACTTTATGTTTTGAGGATGACAAAATGTGAAATCACGTTACGTTAAAATTAACGTAAACAAGTTATTAATCGGAAGATCCCGTTTTTACGCAAATCACTCTAGAACAAACTTACAACTTGACAAATGATCAAAGAAGTGATTTTGGGTTTTAAGACTTCACATTTTAATATGACAAAACATTTTTTTCAAAAATATACATGACAAATTATTTTTGAATAATTAAGAAATGTTTTAATGGAAAAATAAGTTTAAAATTCATAACAGCTATTTTTCCCCCTAAAATCAGCTCCAAACTTCCCCAAATAAGTTTTCACTAGAAAAGACAAAATTTAGAGCGTCTTTGTCTGGGACGGCTCCACGGTTCCACTAAATTTAGTGGAGCCGTGGGTGATTTAGTGGAGCCGTCCACCTGTAACGTTCAGATTTTCTCTGCCTATAAATACCAACCCACTTCACAGATTTTAGGTACCCTTTCACAAACAGAAACTTCTGAGTTTAAATCCCTCACACCATTTTCTTTTCTTGATCATTTAGTTTAGTTTTTCTTTTATTCAAGAGTGATCCAGTCATCCAACTTAGAGATCCTTTTCATTCCTCTTCAATAGCAAGAGAAGAACACAAAGTATCCAAGTTGATACAAGGTGTTGTCATTCCTCTTCAAGTGCAAGAGAAGAACTCAAGGTATCCAAGAAGATACAAGAGTTATAGTTGTTAGGTTGTTTGTAACATTTGTTACATACTTGATTGTATCATAGCATACATCAAGATCATTTGTCTTTTGTGAGAGTGTGAGTGAAGATCATTGTGATCTTATAAGAGATAGTGAACATCTCTTGAAGCCATTGGGCTTGTGTGATTGATCAAGAAGATCAAGGGTCATTAGGATAGTGTTAGTTAAGTGAGTGTTGATCATTGTGATCGTGTCGAGATCTTGGTGATCTCTTGAAGCCATTGGGCTTGAGTGTTTGATCAAGTGGATCGCGGTAGATTGGTGCTAGCTAAGATTAGCACTCGACATCTAGCTTAGTGTCGGAAATAAGATAAGCGACGTGTACGGTTTTCTCCGCCTTAAGGGAGGTTGTTGACATAGTGCTTGAAACTCTCAAGTGTGGTACTCGGGGAGTGGAGTAGGGCGAAGAGGTGCTTCGTAGCCGAACCACTATAAATCCTTTTGTCCCGGTTTGATCTTTCCAACTTTTCTCTTTACTTACTTTACTTATTATTAGTTAGTTTAGTGTGTAGTACATATTGGTGTTGATTGATTACACATAAGATTCGAATCAAGGTTTTTAATAAGTGAACTTTTAAGAAGATTTTAAAAGAACTTAAAAACCGGTAAAACTATTCAACCCCCCCCCCCTTCTAGTTTTCCACAATTGGTATCAGAAGCCACGTCAGTCAAGATTTTAAAGTATATTGTATTTTAAAACTTGAATCGATCAATGGATTCCGACAAATATCTAGAAGGGCAATCTATGCAAAGACCACCACTTTTCGAAACCGATTGTTTTATTTATTGGAAAACATGATTCGAAACGTATGTGAAATCAAAAGACATTGATCTTTGGCATGTTATTACCGAGGGTGACTTTAAACCGATTCAAATGAATCCGGAAACTAAAAAGGATGAAATGGTTTCTTATGATAAACAAAGTGATGAACTTAAAAGAAAACTAGCCAAAAATAATGAGGCTAAAATGATGATTTACAATGCTTTGCCTAAAAAGGAATTTGAAAGAATTTTCATGTGTAATACGGCAAAAGACATTTGGAAAACTTTGTTAGTCACTCACCAAGGTAATAATCAAGTCAAAGAGAACAAGATTGATCTTCTTGTTCAACAATATGAATAATTTTTCATTTCGGAAGATGGGTTAATAGATAATGCTTTTACTAGATTTAATTTATTATCACTAGTCTTAAAGCTCTTGATGAAGGTCACTCTAGCAAGAATTATGTTAGGAAGTTTCTTAGGGCTCTACATCCTAAATGGAGAGCAAAGGTCACTGCCATTGAAGAGTCAAAGGACTTGGCGACATTGTCACTCGATGAACTAATAGGAAACTTGAAAGTTCACGAGATGATAATCAAGAAAGACTCCGATATAGTTAGAGGCAAAAGTGAAAGAGTTAGATCTCTAGCATTAAAGGCCAAGAAGGAGTCTAGTGATGAGGAATGTTCGAGTTCCGATAGTGAAGATGAAGAATATGCATTAGCGGTTAGGGACTTTAAGAAGTTCTTTAGGAGAAGATGTAGGTTCGTTAGGCAACCTCGTGATGAAAAGAAGACATCACAAAAGAACCGAGTTGAAAAGAATGGGACAAGTGATAGGAGATGCTTTAGATGCGGAGATCCTAATCATTTCATAGGAGAATGTCCCAAACCACCGAAATCCAACAACCAACGAGCTTTCATAGGAGGCTCTTGGAGTGATAGCGGTGAAGAAGAAGAGAAGAAGCCCAACAATGAAACATGCCTAATGGCTCAAGCTTCTAATGAGGTACATTCCGACTCTTCTTACTATAGTGATGATAATTCGTCAATAGATGACACTAGGTTACATGACGAATACAATAAACTATGCGAGGTTAGCTCTAAGATTTTAGGTAGAAACACAAAACTAAAATTAAAATTGCAAGAACTTGAACTGCTAATTTTAGAACTAAAGGATCAAGTCAAAAGACTTGAGAAAAATAAAGAAGTAGACTTAGGATGTGGGTCATGCATAAGTCTTCAAGTAGAAAACGAAAAACTCAAAGAAAATGCTTTGAAAATCACTAAGTTCGAAGAAGGAACTTAAGCACTTAATGAGATGCTTGAAAACATTAGATATAATGAACATGACCGTACGGGTTTAGGATTTGACCCAAATCAGGCTTCTACAAGTAGTACTAAACAAGTAAAATTTGTAAAACCTGAAGTTTCTGAGTCTGAAGGTGACGGCACCACTAAAGATACAGACGGCACCACTAAATTTAGTGGTACCGTGGTACCGTCTGGTGCTGAAGTCAGAACTGGGTCAATCTTGAAAAATAACTTAAGTCCTAAACCAAGTCACATAGTTATAAATGGTACTAAAGTACCTATTGCTAGCATAGAGGAAGTCAAAAGCCTTTACAAGTCCCCGTCAACTCCTGAACTTGGATTTGTAAAGCCCGACACTAGGTCAATGACTCCTCCACCTAGAAAAATAAATTCACCCAAACCTCGGTCTAGAACTCCTCTACCGAGAGGTAACCTTAGAAGACAAAATCATCCAAGTGACTTTCCCGTAACTTGGAGTAACCGTCAAACTCAAGGTTACCTACTATGGGAAATGTGTCCTCCATTCTCACATCCTAAACAAATGCAACGAATGCGTAGGATGTTTAACTCTAACAACTTTGGACCCATGAGATATTGGGGACCAGATGTTTGAACTTCTGTTTTGCTAGATAAACATGGTTGTAAATAAATTTGAAGTCTAACAAATGGAGAATGATTTGTGATCAAACAAATCTTGTGATGCAAAAGTCAAGTCATGTCTCATGTGCCTAGCTTTCAAACAAAGGTAGTCTAGCTTTCAAGTTTTAAAGGCAACACCTCAGGCTCATGTACGCTTTCTTAAAACACCCTTTGTTGGTAGAAATGCTAGACATATATTGAAGTTAGAATCTAACTTAGTAGGCACTATCACAAAGAAACGAAATTCACATATCTTCATGACTCAAATATTTGTCAAAGATTATCATGACAAACTCAACTTGCCCAGAAATGTACAATGATCGCTCAAAGATCATGCGTGACAAGTTTGAGATGAGCAATGATGAGTGAATCAAGTTTCTTCATAAACTTAAGTATACTATATGTATAAGATACATAGCTTAGAAAAATCCTAATTAACATTAACGCCCATATCCACAAAAACGAATCTCACAAGAGACGATGAAGGTGAGTGCGCGAATATCACTAGGTTAGGGGCATGATAGGTAATGTAAAACCCTAAAATCTAAAATGAGCAAAAAGACTAAAATGCCCCTGCTAGTTTAAAATTTAATTAAAAGCTTATAATGTATCAAATAAATTCCAAACTTCTGGCAATGCACATGTTATGATCCCAAATAATTTTGACAATATCATTTAACATTTATACAAGTAGTAAAATGACTAAAATGCCCCTAGTAGTGCCGAATGGGATAATATCTAAGTTTATTATAATATAAAGTGTATTAAAATATGTAATCATGGAAATAATCAATCAAGTTATTTTGCTAACCAAAATTTCCGAAAATCCTGGTCAAACTCCCCTCCTATGACTCGGCACCCACTCTTAAAAACCAATCCACATTTTATTCTCTCAAACCCTAGTTGCCGAGTGGAAAGAAAAACACAAAGAAATCACCATAGCCTCCATTCGACCCATAAAAATTACCAAGGCATTTTTCTGAGTTCAAACACAATTCAAGGAGTCCTAGAAAAATCGTGTGGAGTCCATTTGATGCCCGATTCATTTTTGGTGGAATTATTTCTATCGCTAGCTAACTTTAAAGGTATAATTCGTATCTATTAAATCAAGCTTTGTAAAATTCGATTCTTATTTTTCCTGGAGTCCTTATGTCATGTATGATATGCGAAAAATATGTACAAGGTGATTTGATCCCAGTTGGAGTCGTGGAGAATTCTTCTTTTGTCGAGTATCCATCCGAGAAGAAATAATTCGTGTGGTCTTGTTCGATCGTCCTAAAAATCTTCTGGTATTTTTCCTGGCTTCCATTGATCGTATATAATCTAAGAAAAATAATAAAAATGATCCATGCAATGTAAATAATTCGTATGAAAATTCATGTATTATTAAACCCTAAAATCGAAATAATTTAAGATATTGTGTATGCGATTTTTCCAGGTTTATTAAATAATTTTCGTGGGTTCTATGACCTTAATATAACACTAGAAAAATACTCATTTGAATTGTTGAGGCTAAAAACTATTATTGGTGAATTATGTATTAATCGGCTAGAAAGAAAAATGAGAACAAAAATACTTAGCGTCGAACTAGGGTTTCAAAAAGGGTTAGATCTGATTTAAAATGAATATTAATGATGTTGAAATGATTGCATGATGATGGGATTCGATTAGGGTTTCATTTGGTTAAAAATTGTGTATACCGATTTGAAATTAAATATGATAGGGTGTGTTTTGTCAATTATAAAACTCATGGACCATTTTTGTCGTGTTCTATAAATCATGGGTGACTTGTAAAAATTATAAAATGAAGGGCCTATATGTAGATTTTGTGAGAAAATGAATTAAGTTGGAATGGTTATATCGAATTGAAAAATTAATAAAAACAAGGACTAAATATGTAATTTCTGAAAAGTTAAGGTCGAATTGTGTTATAAATGATATTCAGGGACTAATGTGAAAGTTTGGGAATTTATTGGGCAAATATGTAATTATTATTAATTAATGATTTAAATGTAAATGTTAAGGACCTAATATGTAACTTTATTAAAATAGAGGGACCAAACTTGTAATTTCTAGAAACTTGGGGCTGTTTTGAATAAATAAATATATTCAGGGAATTATGTGTCATTTTGATAATTAAAGGGCTTGACATGTAACTATTGGTAATTAAATGTTGAAATTGTAAGTTTAAGGACTGAATATGTAATTTTGATAACTAGAGGGACTAAAGGTGTAAATCATGAATAATTATGGATACTTTCTCACAACATGATAAAATAAGTGTTCATGGAGAAATTTTGATAAAATAAGGGGCTAATGTGCAACTATGAATAATTGAAGGGTTAAAGTGTAACTTTTGTAACTAAGGGGTGTAAAATGTAAATTATGAAAACCTTAAGGACCAAAAGTGTAAATATGATAAAAATACTTTATTTCCAGCAAGTGTTAACCAAATTAAGCTATGTAATAAATATTGCTAAAAGTGGAAACTTTCTAATTATGGAAACTTTCTAAAAGTGGAAACTTACTAAAAAGGGAAAGTTACTCAAAATGGAAAGATGGTTAATTAAGAATGATTTGTAATCCCCTTCTACTCCTTTAGGTGTGAAGAAGGAGAGACTTTGAGCTTTCCCTCATTTCTGTGCTTGTTTCCGTATTTGCTTTCGTCATAAGGTACGGATACTCTACCCTTTTTAAGAAAGGGTGTCTTATCACCTATGCTTCGATGTTGAGTTATGAACCTTTGCTATGACCCTTTTGCTATGAACCTTTTGATATGAACCTTTTCATATGACTTTGAGATTCACTTTTGACATGACCTTGAGATATGCTTTGATATGACTTTGAGATGAACCCGTTTGCATGACCTTGAGACTTGACTCTTAGTTTGATACCCGAGCCACCTTTTTGTTTCCTAGCCAGGAAGGTAACCTGGCCATGTCTGTGATGCACCACTGGCATGACTCCTGTGTGGGGGAGTGATTTCTCACGCCGTCCCCTTTTATATTATGATATGGCCATTATGATTTTGAGTATTATGATTTTGAGATGACTTTGAGTGGGGGCGTATGGATTGCAATCCTAGATTTGTTATGTTTAGTGGATTTAATTATGACTTTGAGTATGACTTTGAGGTGACTGGTGCATGTGTGCTATACACGCCTTTCACATTTATGGGAGCTGATCACTCCACCCCTTTTTGATACATGAGGACACCCCTCATATTATCTCGTTGCCTGAGAGGTATCCCCTCTGATTGTGAGATCTTGACTTTGAGTATTATGATGTTGAGATATGACTTTGAGTATGGGCTCGTGGTGGATGACTATCCTATCCTTCCTTTCTATTTTCTCTTTGTTTATACCTTATGATATTTCCCAGTGCTTCATTATGTTTCTGTTTCATTATCTTTGTTGTATTATGTATCTGTTCACTGGGCTTTGTAAGCTCAGCCGCACGTTTTCTTTTCCGTGTGCGGCAGGTATCTAGCTGGGAGATGGATTTATGCTTGGGATGAGAGTTAGAGGAGCTTTTGCCTTAGATGATGTCCTACCCTAGTTTTACCCTTTTATTTCAGCATTTTGATTTTGGATCTATTTCGTTATGTATTTCCTTGGGAATATTTCTCCCTTTCATTTGAGACTTATGTATTGAATTCCAGTCGTGTTGACTTGGTTTATTTCATGATTATGTTTATTGGCTTCCGCTGTGAATATGTATGTATGCTTTGATTTGTCACCATAATGTGATGCTTCTACCCTTGCCGGGTTGGGGTGTTACAATTATGGTATCAAAGCCCAGGCTGCGACCTGTCGTACATAAGCTGTGGCCTGTGAAACATGTGGACCATAGGATTTGACCCTTAAGTTTTGAGTTTTGACTGGTGAGGTTTTGGGTAGGCATAGGTTTCTGTTTCGTCTTCCATTTCGTGCTTATTTTCCCCTTATGTTTGCTAACTCTTTTCATGATCATTCAGATGGTGAACACTCGCTTTACTCAGTACACTAATGGGGATGATGGCCCCAATTTTGAAGAGATGATAGCCGCTGCTGTGGCTGCTGCTCTTCCGCGAGTGGTGACTGAGGTCACCAATAATATCAGGAATGGGGCTGGTCCTTCTGGAGGTGTTGGTGGTGCTCCACCCACTGCTCCACCCGCTGCTCCTCCAGCTGGTATCCATGTGTGGATCGAGAAGTTCAACAAACTTAAGCCTCTCTCTTTCAGGTCCGCTGCTTCTCCTCATGAAGCGGAGGACTGGATTACGCATGTCGAGAAGTTGTTTCGTGTTCTGGGATGTGCTGACGAGTTTAAAACTCGTTTGGCCACATTCAAGCTAGAGGGTGATGCTCAGAATTGGTGGACTGCTCTTATTCAGGCCAAAGGGGATGATTTTGCTGAGACTTGTTCGTGGGCAGATTTTATTGAGGCGTTTTATAAGCAGTACATTCCTATGGCAGAGCAGCTGAGGTATGAGAGGGAATACGGGTCTATTCGTCAGGGTGACCATGAGTCTTCTGGAGATTTCATGCAGCGTTTCTTACGTCTGGCTAGTTTCGTGGGGCCAGAGGTTACTGGGGACTCGGTTCGTCAGGCTCGTCACTTCAAGTGGGCTCTTAAGAAATGGGTGTTAGACCGGATCGTTAACACTCCATTTGATGATGTGGCTAGTGTTCAGGATGCCGCGCGTAACATCGAGTTGTTGCATGCGGACAGGGTGTCTAATAAGCGTGATAGGGATGGTAACCGGGTAGATTCTCGAGGTCGGCAGGACCAAAGGCAGGATTTTCGGGGTCATGGTCGTCAGGACCAGAGACAGGATTTTCGGGGTCGTCAGGACCATGGACGTGATCAGCAGGGTCGCCAGGACCGAGGTGGTGATTATAGGCGACAGGATTCTAGGAACCAGGGTCGTCAGGATTATGGTCGGTATGGTGGTGACCGTCAGGGTCAGGGTGGTAATAACAGGCGCAGGGATTCTCAGCAGTATCAGCAGTCGGGATCGTCAGGTCAGAAGAAGGCTGACGAGATTCTTCCTCCTCCTCCTACATGTGCTTCATGTGGGAAGTCTCATCCAGGTCCGTGTTACAAAGCTTCTGGTGCTTGTTTCTGGTGTGGATCTAATCAGCACAAAGTCAAGGACTGCCCTAGGAAGAATGCGGGTGAACCTAAAGTTGATTCTAGGACAGCTCCTACTTCGGGACGGGTTTATTCTTTGACTCGTGACCAGGCAGCTAGCACCTCAGGTACTATTTCGGGTTTTCTGCATATTGGAGATCGTACTGTTTTTGTTTTATTTGACACCGGTGCGACACATTCTATCATATCCACTTCACTTGCAAATAAAATGAACATTAAACCCACAAAATTAATGAATCGTATATCTTATTGCTACCCCGATGAAAACTCATGTGATTATTGATGTTGAGTATGTTAAGTGCCCTCTCCGTTTCGATGATCGTGTTCGTTCTGCGAACCTTCTTCCCATTGACATGGTTGATTTTGATGTTATTCTGGGCATGGACTGGTTAGCTGCTCATAAGGCGACCATTGATTGTTATGCTCGTAAGGTGATCTTTGGTGATCTTCACCATCCTGATTATGTTTATTCTGGTTCCCAACCTCTGAAATCTGTAAAGATTATTTCGGCTATGAAAGCCCGGACTTTGATCTCGCATGGCTGTCTTGGTTTTCTTGCTTCCATTAAAGATACCTCTGTTGATGTTCCTAGCATTGATAGTATTCGTATTGTGCGCGATTTCGCCGATGTATTTCCGGATGAACTTCCTGGCATTCCTCCTGTCAGGGAAGTCGAATTTAGCATTGATCTGGTTCCGGGTGCTGAACCCATATCTAAAGCTCCTTACCGCATGGCACCGATTGAGCTAAAGGAATTAAAGGAGCAATTGCAAGAACTGTTGGAAAACGGTTTCATTCGTCCGAGCGTATCTCCTTGGGGTGCTCCCGTGTTGTTTGTTAAGAAGAAAGACGGGAGCATGCGTCTTTGTATCGATTATCGGGAGCTAAACCGTATTACAATTCGTAACCGCTATCCTCTTCCTCGCATAGATGATTTATTCGACCAGTTGCAAGGAGCGAGGCATTTCTCTAAAATTGATCTGAGGTCTGGATATCACCAGCTTAGGGTGAGGGAGCAGGATGTTCCCAAAACGGCCTTTCGCACTCGGTACGGTCACTATGAATTCTTGGTTATGCCTTTTGGTCTGACCAATGCTCCTGCTGTGTTTATGGACCTAATGAACCGGGTATTCCATGAATTTCTCGATAAGTTCGTCATTGTCTTCATAGATGATATCCTTGTGTACTCTAAAACCGAGGCGGAGCATGAGCAACATCTTAGTATAGTTCTGGAGATTCTTCGACAGCAGAAATTGTATGCAAAGTTTTCGAAGTGCGAGTTTTGGTTGGATCGAGTGGCTTTCTTGGGTCACATAGTTTCTGCAGACGGCATCACGATGGATCCGGCAAAGGTTGAGGCTATCACAAAATGGCCAAGACCTACGAATGTGACGGAAGTGAGGAGTTTCCTGGGTCTTGCTGGGTATTATAGGAGATTTGTTGAGGGCTTTTCGCGTCTTGCATTGCCTTTAACACAGTTGATGAAGAAAGGAGAGAAGTTTATTTGGACTGAAGAGCGAGAGAGTAGTTTTGAGGAGTTGAAGAAGCGGTTAGTGTCGGCACCTATCTTAACTCTTCCATCAGGTTCCGGCGGTTTTCAGATTTATAGCGATGCATCGAAGAAAGGTTTAGGATGTGTTTTGATGCAACATGGTAAGGTGATCGCCTATGCTTCGAGGCAGCTGAAGCCTTATGAGGTGAACTATCCGACGCATGATCTAGAGTTAGCAGCTGTGGTTTTCGCGCTAAAGATTTGGCGCCATTATCTGTATGGGGAGACTTGTGACATTTTCACTGATCATAAGAGTCTTAAATACATCTTCACCCAGAAAGAGTTGAATATGAGGCAGAGGCGTTGGTTGGAGCTTCTGAAAGATTATGATGCCAACATTCAGTACCATCCCGGGAAGGCGAATGTGGTCGCTGATGCTCTGAGTAGGAAATCCGGTATGATTGCGAGTTTAGAGTTTGAGCCTCGTGTTTTGCATGATTTAGAGCTTCTGGATGTGGAGTTTTGTGTTCGTGGTCATGGCGGTTATTGGGCCAGCCTTACGGTGGAGTCCAATCTTATTTTACGAATTAAGGAAGCTCAGAAAGAGGATGGTGAGCTGTGGGCTATAGTTCAAAATGTTGAGGACGGTAAGCAATCAGAGTTTAGAGTTGATGATTCCGGTGTAGTATGGTTTGAGGATCGTCTCTGTGTTCCCAACGATCCTGAGCTTAAGGAGGCTGTTCTATCAGAGGCTCATAGTTCCCCTTTCACTATACATCCTGGTTCTACCAAGATGTACCGGGACCTTAAGCAACATTTCTGGTGGAATGGCATGAAACAGGATGTGGCTTCGTTTGTGTCTAAGTGTTTGACTTGCCAGCAGGTCAAGATTGAACACCAGAGAGCTAGTGGGTTGCTTCAGCCATTGGAGATTCCGAAGTGGAAATGGGAGGAAATTTCCATGGATTTTGTGACTGGTTTACCTCTTACTCGTAGGAAGCATGATGCGATTTGGGTGGTCGTTGATCGGCTAACCAAGTCTGCTCACTTCCTCCCTATTCGTGTGGACTACAGTGTTAGTAAATTGGCGGACATATTTCAGCAGGAAATCGTTAGGCTTCATGGCATGCCTACGGCTATTATATCAGATAGGGATCCTCGGTTTACGTCACGCTTCTGGAAGGGTTTGCATAAGGCATGGGATACGCGCCTTAAGTTCAGCACGGCTTTTCACCCTCAGACGGATGGTCAGTCGGAGAGGACCATTCAGACTTTAGAGGACATGTTGCGGGCATGTGCCTTAGAGTGGACTGGCAGCTGGGACGATTATTTGTGTTTGGTAGAGTTTGCTTATAATAACAGTTGGCATGCGAGTATTCGTATGGCTCCCTTTGAGATGTTATATGGTCGGAAATGTAGGGCTCCGGTTTGTTGGAACGAGGTAGGTGAACGCGTTATTGAGGGACCGGAGTTAGTTCAGATCGCTACTGAGAAAGTGGATGTTGCTAGGGAGAAGTTAAAGGAAGCTAGGGCTCGTCAAAAGAGTTACGCTGACAAGCATAGGCGTGACTTGGAGTTTAGCGTTGGTGATCGGGTGTTTCTTAAGGTTTCGCCGTTTCGAGGAGTTAAACGTTTTGGAATTAAGGGCAAGCTCAGTCCTCGATTCATTGGACCGTTTGAGATTTTGGATCGTATTGGAGAAGTTTCGTATCGTTTGGCTCTTCCTCCGCAGTTATCACATGTTCACGACGTCTTTCATGTATCTCTTCTGAGGGGATACAATTATCATCCTCTGCATGTGGTGTCTTACCCTCTTGATCAGATTCAGCCCGATATGTCTCTTCCGGAGGAGCCGGAAGCTGTCCTTGATCGCCAAGAGCGAGTTATGAGACGTAAAGTCATTCCTTTTGTTAAGATTCTTTGGCGGAATCACCCAGAACGGGAAGCTACCTGGGAGACCGAGGAGTCTATTCGAGCTAGTTATCCTCATTTTGTTTTCTGAATTCTGGTATGTCTCGATCTTATTTCCGATTTGTTTTCATTCTGATTCTTTGCAAATTTCGGGGACGAAATTTTTCTTTTAGAGGGGAAGAAGTTGTAAAACCCTAAAATCTAAAATGAGCAAAAAGACTAAAATGCCCCTGCTAGTTTAAAATTTAATTAAAAGCTTATAATGTATCAAATAAATTCCAAACTTCTGGCAATGCACATGTTATGATCCCAAATAATTTTGACAATATCATTTAACATTTATACAAGTAGTAAAATGACTAAAATGCCCCTAGTAGTGCCGAATGGGATAATATCTAAGTTTATTATAATATAAAGTGTATTAAAATATGTAATCATGGAAATAATCAATCAAGTTATTTTGCTAACCAAAATTTCCGAAAATCCTGGTCAAACTCCCCTCCTATGACTCGGCACCCACTCTTAAAAACCAATCCACATTTTATTCTCTCAAACCCTAGTTGCCGAGTGGAAAGAAAAACACAAAGAAATCACCATAGCCTCCATTCGACCCATAAAAATTACCAAGGCATTTTTCTGAGTTCAAACACAATTCAAGGAGTCCTAGAAAAATCGTGTGGAGTCCATTTGATGCCCGATTCATTTTTGGTGGAATTATTTCTATCGCTAGCTAACTTTAAAGGTATAATTCGTATCTATTAAATCAAGCTTTGTAAAATTCGATTCTTATTTTTCCTGGAGTCCTTATGTCATGTATGATATGCGAAAAATATGTACAAGGTGATTTGATCCCAGTTGGAGTCGTGGAGAATTCTTCTTTTGTCGAGTATCCATCCGAGAAGAAATAATTCGTGTGGTCTTGTTCGATCGTCCTAAAAATCTTCTGGTATTTTTCCTGGCTTCCATTGATCGTATATAATCTAAGAAAAATAATAAAAATGATCCATGCAATGTAAATAATTCGTATGAAAATTCATGTATTATTAAACCCTAAAATCGAAATAATTTAAGATATTGTGTATGCGATTTTTCCAGGTTTATTAAATAATTTTCGTGGGTTCTATGACCTTAATATAACACTAGAAAAATACTCATTTGAATTGTTGAGGCTAAAAACTATTATTGGTGAATTATGTATTAATCGGCTAGAAAGAAAAATGAGAACAAAAATACTTAGCGTCGAACTAGGGTTTCAAAAAGGGTTAGATCTGATTTAAAATGAATATTAATGATGTTGAAATGATTGCATGATGATGGGATTCGATTAGGGTTTCATTTGGTTAAAAATTGTGTATACCGATTTGAAATTAAATATGATAGGGTGTGTTTTGTCAATTATAAAACTCATGGACCATTTTTGTCGTGTTCTATAAATCATGGGTGACTTGTAAAAATTATAAAATGAAGGGCCTATATGTAGATTTTGTGAGAAAATGAATTAAGTTGGAATGGTTATATCGAATTGAAAAATTAATAAAAACAAGGACTAAATATGTAATTTCTGAAAAGTTAAGGTCGAATTGTGTTATAAATGATATTCAGGGACTAATGTGAAAGTTTGGGAATTTATTGGGCAAATATGTAATTATTATTAATTAATGATTTAAATGTAAATGTTAAGGACCTAATATGTAACTTTATTAAAATAGAGGGACCAAACTTGTAATTTCTAGAAACTTGGGGCTGTTTTGAATAAATAAATATATTCAGGGAATTATGTGTCATTTTGATAATTAAAGGGCTTGACATGTAACTATTGGTAATTAAATGTTGAAATTGTAAGTTTAAGGACTGAATATGTAATTTTGATAACTAGAGGGACTAAAGGTGTAAATCATGAATAATTATGGATACTTTCTCACAACATGATAAAATAAGTGTTCATGGAGAAATTTTGATAAAATAAGGGGCTAATGTGCAACTATGAATAATTGAAGGGTTAAAGTGTAACTTTTGTAACTAAGGGGTGTAAAATGTAAATTATGAAAACCTTAAGGACCAAAAGTGTAAATATGATAAAAATACTTTATTTCCAGCAAGTGTTAACCAAATTAAGCTATGTAATAAATATTGCTAAAAGTGGAAACTTTCTAATTATGGAAACTTTCTAAAAGTGGAAACTTACTAAAAAGGGAAAGTTACTCAAAATGGAAAGATGGTTAATTAAGAATGATTTGTAATCCCCTTCTACTCCTTTAGGTGTGAAGAAGGAGAGACTTTGAGCTTTCCCTCATTTCTGTGCTTGTTTCCGTATTTGCTTTCGTCATAAGGTACGGATACTCTACCCTTTTTAAGAAAGGGTGTCTTATCACCTATGCTTCGATGTTGAGTTATGAACCTTTGCTATGACCCTTTTGCTATGAACCTTTTGATATGAACCTTTTCATATGACTTTGAGATTCACTTTTGACATGACCTTGAGATATGCTTTGATATGACTTTGAGATGAACCCGTTTGCATGACCTTGAGACTTGACTCTTAGTTTGATACCCGAGCCACCTTTTTGTTTCCTAGCCAGGAAGGTAACCTGGCCATGTCTGTGATGCACCACTGGCATGACTCCTGTGTGGGGGAGTGATTTCTCACGCCGTCCCCTTTTATATTATGATATGGCCATTATGATTTTGAGTATTATGATTTTGAGATGACTTTGAGTGGGGGCGTATGGATTGCAATCCTAGATTTGTTATGTTTAGTGGATTTAATTATGACTTTGAGTATGACTTTGAGGTGACTGGTGCATGTGTGCTATACACGCCTTTCACATTTATGGGAGCTGATCACTCCACCCCTTTTTGATACATGAGGACACCCCTCATATTATCTCGTTGCCTGAGAGGTATCCCCTCTGATTGTGAGATCTTGACTTTGAGTATTATGATGTTGAGATATGACTTTGAGTATGGGCTCGTGGTGGATGACTATCCTATCCTTCCTTTCTATTTTCTCTTTGTTTATACCTTATGATATTTCCCAGTGCTTCATTATGTTTCTGTTTCATTATCTTTGTTGTATTATGTATCTGTTCACTGGGCTTTGTAAGCTCAGCCGCACGTTTTCTTTTCCGTGTGCGGCAGGTATCTAGCTGGGAGATGGATTTATGCTTGGGATGAGAGTTAGAGGAGCTTTTGCCTTAGATGATGTCCTACCCTAGTTTTACCCTTTTATTTCAGCATTTTGATTTTGGATCTATTTCGTTATGTATTTCCTTGGGAATATTTCTCCCTTTCATTTGAGACTTATGTATTGAATTCCAGTCGTGTTGACTTGGTTTATTTCATGATTATGTTTATTGGCTTCCGCTGTGAATATGTATGTATGCTTTGATTTGTCACCATAATGTGATGCTTCTACCCTTGCCGGGTTGGGGTGTTACAATTATGGTATCAAAGCCCAGGCTGCGACCTGTCGTACATAAGCTGTGGCCTATGAAACATGTGGACCATAGGATTTGACCCTTAAGTTTTGAGTTTTGACTGGTGAGGTTTTGGGTAGGCATAGGTTTCTGTTTCGTCTTCCATTTCGTGCTTATTTTCCCCTTATGTTTGCTAACTCTTTTCATGATCATTCAGATGGTGAACACTCGCTTTACTCAGTACACTAATGGGGATGATGGCCCCAATTTTGAAGAGATGATAGCCGCTGCTGTGGCTGCTGCTCTTCCGCGAGTGGTGACTGAGGTCACCAATAATATCAGGAATGGGGCTGGTCCTTCTGGAGGTGTTGGTGGTGCTCCACCCACTGCTCCACCCGCTGCTCCTCCAGCTGGTATCCATGTGTGGATCGAGAAGTTCAACAAACTTAAGCCTCTCTCTTTCAGGTCCGCTGCTTCTCCTCATGAAGCGGAGGACTGGATTACGCATGTCGAGAAGTTGTTTCGTGTTCTGGGATGTGCTGACGAGTTTAAAACTCGTTTGGCCACATTCAAGCTAGAGGGTGATGCTCAGAATTGGTGGACTGCTCTTATTCAGGCCAAAGGGGATGATTTTGCTGAGACTTGTTCGTGGGCAGATTTTATTGAGGCGTTTTATAAGCAGTACATTCCTATGGCAGAGCAGCTGAGGTATGAGAGGGAATACGGGTCTATTCGTCAGGGTGACCATGAGTCTTCTGGAGATTTCATGCAGCGTTTCTTACGTCTGGCTAGTTTCGTGGGGCCAGAGGTTACTGGGGATTCGGTTCGTCAGGCTCGTCACTTCAAGTGGGCTCTTAAGAAATGGGTGTTAGACCGGATCGTTAACACTCCATTTGATGATGTGGCTAGTGTTCAGGATGCCGCGCGTAACATCGAGTTGTTGCATGCGGACAGGGTGTCTAATAAGCGTGATAGGGATGGTAACCGGGTAGATTCTCGAGGTCGGCAGGACCAAAGGCAGGATTTTCGGGGTCATGGTCGTCAGGACCAGAGACAGGATTTTCGGGGTCGTCAGGACCATGGACGTGATCAGCAGGGTCGCCAGGACCGAGGTGGTGATTATAGGCGACAGGATTCTAGGAACCAGGGTCGTCAGGATTATGGTCGGTATGGTGGTGACCGTCAGGGTCAGGGTGGTAATAACAGGCGCAGGGATTCTCAGCAGTATCAGCAGTCGGGATCGTCAGGTCAGAAGAAGGCTGACGAGATTCTTCCTCCTCCTCCTACATGTGCTTCATGTGGGAAGTCTCATCCAGGTCCGTGTTACAAAGCTTCTGGTGCTTGTTTCTGGTGTGGATCTAATCAGCACAAAGTCAAGGACTGCCCTAGGAAGAATGCGGGTGAACCTAAAGTTGATTCTAGGACAGCTCCTACTTCGGGACGGGTTTATTCTTTGACTCGTGACCAGGCAGCTAGCACCTCAGGTACTATTTCGGGTTTTCTGCATATTGGAGATCGTACTGTTTTTGTTTTATTTGACACCGGTGCGACACATTCTATCATATCCACTTCACTTGCAAATAAAATGAACATTAAACCCACAAAATTAATGAATCGTATATCTATTGCTACCCCGATGAAAACTCATGTGATTATTGATGTTGAGTATGTTAAGTGCCCTCTCCGTTTCGATGATCGTGTTCGTTCTGCGAACCTTCTTCCCATTGACATGGTTGATTTTGATGTTATTCTGGGCATGGACTGGTTAGCTGCTCATAAGGCGACCATTGATTGTTATGCTCGTAAGGTGATCTTTGGTGATCTTCACCATCCTGATTATGTTTATTCTGGTTCCCAACCTCTGAAATCTGTAAAGATTATTTCGGCTATGAAAGCCCGGACTTTGATCTCGCATGGCTGTCTTGGTTTTCTTGCTTCCATTAAAGATACCTCTGTTGATGTTCCTAGCATTGATAGTATTCGTATTGTGCGCGATTTCGCCGATGTATTTCCGGATGAACTTCCTGGCATTCCTCCTGTCAGGGAAGTCGAATTTAGCATTGATCTGGTTCCGGGTGCTGAACCCATATCTAAAGCTCCTTACCGCATGGCACCGATTGAGCTAAAGGAATTAAAGGAGCAATTGCAAGAACTGTTGGAAAACGGTTTCATTCGTCCGAGCGTATCTCCTTGGGGTGCTCCCGTGTTGTTTGCTAAGAAGAAAGACGGGAGCATGCGTCTTTGTATCGATTATCGGGAGCTAAACCGTATTACAATTCGTAACCGCTATCCTCTTCCTCGCATAGATGATTTATTCGACCAGTTGCAAGGAGCGAGGCATTTCTCTAAAATTGATCTGAGGTCTGGATATCACCAGCTTAGGGTGAGGGAGCAGGATGTTCCCAAAACGGCCTTTCGCACTCGGTACGGTCACTATGAATTCTTGGTTATGCCTTTTGGTCTGACCAATGCTCCTGCTGTGTTTATGGACCTAATGAACCGGGTATTCCATGAATTTCTCGATAAGTTCGTCATTGTCTTCATAGATGATATCCTTGTGTACTCTAAAACCGAGGCGGAGCATGAGCAACATCTTAGTATAGTTCTGGAGATTCTTCGACAGCAGAAATTGTATGCAAAGTTTTCGAAGTGCGAGTTTTGGTTGGATCGAGTGGCTTTCTTGGGTCACATAGTTTCTGCAGACGGCATCACGATGGATCCGGCAAAGGTTGAGGCTATCACAAAATGGCCAAGACCTACGAATGTGACGGAAGTGAGGAGTTTCCTGGGTCTTGCTGGGTATTATAGGAGATTTGTTGAGGGCTTTTCGCGTCTTGCATTGCCTTTAACACAGTTGATGAAGAAAGGAGAGAAGTTTATTTGGACTGAAGAGCGAGAGAGTAGTTTTGAGGAGTTGAAGAAGCGGTTAGTGTCGGCACCTATCTTAACTCTTCCATCAGGTTCCGGCGGTTTTCAGATTTATAGCGATGCATCGAAGAAAGGTTTAGGATGTGTTTTGATGCAACATGGTAAGGTGATCGCCTATGCTTCGAGGCAGCTGAAGCCTTATGAGGTGAACTATCCGACGCATGATCTAGAGTTAGCAGCTGTGGTTTTCGCGCTAAAGATTTGGCGCCATTATCTGTATGGGGAGACTTGTGACATTTTCACTGATCATAAGAGTCTTAAATACATCTTCACCCAGAAAGAGTTGAATATGAGGCAGAGGCGTTGGTTGGAGCTTCTGAAAGATTATGATGCCAACATTCAGTACCATCCCGGGAAGGCGAATGTGGTCGCTGATGCTCTGAGTAGGAAATCCGGTATGATTGCGAGTTTAGAGTTTGAGCCTCGTGTTTTGCATGATTTAGAGCTTCTGGATGTGGAGTTTTGTGTTCGTGGTCATGGCGGTTATTGGGCCAGCCTTACGGTGGAGTCCAATCTTATTTTACGAATTAAGGAAGCTCAGAAAGAGGATGGTGAGCTGTGGGCTATAGTTCAAAATGTTGAGGACGGTAAGCAATCAGAGTTTAGAGTTGATGATTCCGGTGTAGTATGGTTTGAGGATCGTCTCTGTGTTCCCAACGATCCTGAGCTTAAGGAGGCTGTTCTATCAGAGGCTCATAGTTCCCCTTTCACTATACATCCTGGTTCTACCAAGATGTACCGGGACCTTAAGCAACATTTCTGGTGGAATGGCATGAAACAGGATGTGGCTTCGTTTGTGTCTAAGTGTTTGACTTGCCAGCAGGTCAAGATTGAACACCAGAGAGCTAGTGGGTTGCTTCAGCCATTGGAGATTCCGAAGTGGAAATGGGAGGAAATTTCCATGGATTTTGTGACTGGTTTACCTCTTACTCGTAGGAAGCATGATGCGATTTGGGTGGTCGTTGATCGGCTAACCAAGTCTGCTCACTTCCTCCCTATTCGTGTGGACTACAGTGTTAGTAAATTGGCGGACATATTTCAGCAGGAAATCGTTAGGCTTCATGGCATGCCTACGGCTATTATATCAGATAGGGATCCTCGGTTTACGTCACGCTTCTGGAAGGGTTTGCATAAGGCATGGGATACGCGCCTTAAGTTCAGCACGGCTTTTCACCCTCAGACGGATGGTCAGTCGGAGAGGACCATTCAGACTTTAGAGGACATGTTGCGGGCATGTGCCTTAGAGTGGACTGGCAGCTGGGACGATTATTTGTGTTTGGTAGAGTTTGCTTATAATAACAGTTGGCATGCGAGTATTCGTATGGCTCCCTTTGAGATGTTATATGGTCGGAAATGTAGGGCTCCGGTTTGTTGGAACGAGGTAGGTGAACGCGTTATTGAGGGACCGGAGTTAGTTCAGATCGCTACTGAGAAAGTGGATGTTGCTAGGGAGAAGTTAAAGGAAGCTAGGGCTCGTCAAAAGAGTTACGCTGACAAGCATAGGCGTGACTTGGAGTTTAGCGTTGGTGATCGGGTGTTTCTTAAGGTTTCGCCGTTTCGAGGAGTTAAACGTTTTGGAATTAAGGGCAAGCTCAGTCCTCGATTCATTGGACCGTTTGAGATTTTGGATCGTATTGGAGAAGTTTCGTATCGTTTGGCTCTTCCTCCGCAGTTATCACATGTTCACGACGTCTTTCATGTATCTCTTCTGAGGGGATACAATTATCATCCTCTGCATGTGGTGTCTTACCCTCTTGATCAGATTCAGCCCGATATGTCTCTTCCGGAGGAGCCGGAAGCTGTCCTTGATCGCCAAGAGCGAGTTATGAGACGTAAAGTCATTCCTTTTGTTAAGATTCTTTGGCGGAATCACCCAGAACGGGAAGCTACCTGGGAGACCGAGGAGTCTATTCGAGCTAGTTATCCTCATTTTGTTTTCTGAATTCTGGTATGTCTCGATCTTATTTCCGATTTGTTTTCATTCTGATTCTTTGCAAATTTCGGGGACGAAATTTTTCTTTTTAGAGGGGAAGAAGTTGTAAAACCCTAAAATCTAAAATGAGCAAAAAGACTAAAATGCCCCTGCTAGTTTAAAATTTAATTAAAAGCTTATAATGTATCAAATAAATTCCAAACTTCTGGCAATGCACATGTTATGATCCCAAATAATTTTGACAATATCATTTAACATTTATACAAGTAGTAAAATGACTAAAATGCCCCTAGTAGTGCCGAATGGGATAATATCTAAGTTTATTATAATATAAAGTGTATTAAAATATGTAATCATGGAAATAATCAATCAAGTTATTTTGCTAACCAAAATTTCCGAAAATCCTGGTCAAACTCCCCTCCTATGACTCGGCACCCACTCTTAAAAACCAATCCACATTTTATTCTCTCAAACCCTAGTTGCCGAGTGGAAAGAAAAACACAAAGAAATCACCATAGCCTCCATTCGACCCATAAAAATTACCAAGGCATTTTTCTGAGTTCAAACACAATTCAAGGAGTCCTAGAAAAATCGTGTGGAGTCCATTTGATGCCCGATTCATTTTTGGTGGAATTATTTCTATCGCTAGCTAACTTTAAAGGTATAATTCGTATCTATTAAATCAAGCTTTGTAAAATTCGATTCTTATTTTTCCTGGAGTCCTTATGTCATGTATGATATGCGAAAAATATGTACAAGGTGATTTGATCCCAGTTGGAGTCGTGGAGAATTCTTCTTTTGTCGAGTATCCATCCGAGAAGAAATAATTCGTGTGGTCTTGTTCGATCGTCCTAAAAATCTTCTGGTATTTTTCCTGGCTTCCATTGATCGTATATAATCTAAGAAAAATAATAAAAATGATCCATGCAATGTAAATAATTCGTATGAAAATTCATGTATTATTAAACCCTAAAATCGAAATAATTTAAGATATTGTGTATGCGATTTTTCCAGGTTTATTAAATAATTTTCGTGGGTTCTATGACCTTAATATAACACTAGAAAAATACTCATTTGAATTGTTGAGGCTAAAAACTATTATTGGTGAATTATGTATTAATCGGCTAGAAAGAAAAATGAGAACAAAAATACTTAGCGTCGAACTAGGGTTTCAAAAAGGGTTAGATCTGATTTAAAATGAATATTAATGATGTTGAAATGATTGCATGATGATGGGATTCGATTAGGGTTTCATTTGGTTAAAAATTGTGTATACCGATTTGAAATTAAATATGATAGGGTGTGTTTTGTCAATTATAAAACTCATGGACCATTTTTGTCGTGTTCTATAAATCATGGGTGACTTGTAAAAATTATAAAATGAAGGGCCTATATGTAGATTTTGTGAGAAAATGAATTAAGTTGGAATGGTTATATCGAATTGAAAAATTAATAAAAACAAGGACTAAATATGTAATTTCTGAAAAGTTAAGGTCGAATTGTGTTATAAATGATATTCAGGGACTAATGTGAAAGTTTGGGAATTTATTGGGCAAATATGTAATTATTATTAATTAATGATTTAAATGTAAATGTTAAGGACCTAATATGTAACTTTATTAAAATAGAGGGACCAAACTTGTAATTTCTAGAAACTTGGGGCTGTTTTGAATAAATAAATATATTCAGGGAATTATGTGTCATTTTGATAATTAAAGGGCTTGACATGTAACTATTGGTAATTAAATGTTGAAATTGTAAGTTTAAGGACTGAATATGTAATTTTGATAACTAGAGGGACTAAAGGTGTAAATCATGAATAATTATGGATACTTTCTCACAACATGATAAAATAAGTGTTCATGGAGAAATTTTGATAAAATAAGGGGCTAATGTGCAACTATGAATAATTGAAGGGTTAAAGTGTAACTTTTGTAACTAAGGGGTGTAAAATGTAAATTATGAAAACCTTAAGGACCAAAAGTGTAAATATGATAAAAATACTTTATTTCCAGCAAGTGTTAACCAAATTAAGCTATGTAATAAATATTGCTAAAAGTGGAAACTTTCTAATTATGGAAACTTTCTAAAAGTGGAAACTTACTAAAAAGGGAAAGTTACTCAAAATGGAAAGATGGTTAATTAAGAATGATTTGTAATCCCCTTCTACTCCTTTAGGTGTGAAGAAGGAGAGACTTTGAGCTTTCCCTCATTTCTGTGCTTGTTTCCGTATTTGCTTTCGTCATAAGGTACGGATACTCTACCCTTTTTAAGAAAGGGTGTCTTATCACCTATGCTTCGATGTTGAGTTATGAACCTTTGCTATGACCCTTTTGCTATGAACCTTTTGATATGAACCTTTTCATATGACTTTGAGATTCACTTTTGACATGACCTTGAGATATGCTTTGATATGACTTTGAGATGAACCCGTTTGCATGACCTTGAGACTTGACTCTTAGTTTGATACCCGAGCCACCTTTTTGTTTCCTAGCCAGGAAGGTAACCTGGCCATGTCTGTGATGCACCACTGGCATGACTCCTGTGTGGGGGAGTGATTTCTCACGCCGTCCCCTTTTATATTATGATATGGCCATTATGATTTTGAGTATTATGATTTTGAGATGACTTTGAGTGGGGGCGTATGGATTGCAATCCTAGATTTGTTATGTTTAGTGGATTTAATTATGACTTTGAGTATGACTTTGAGGTGACTGGTGCATGTGTGCTATACACGCCTTTCACATTTATGGGAGCTGATCACTCCACCCCTTTTTGATACATGAGGACACCCCTCATATTATCTCGTTGCCTGAGAGGTATCCCCTCTGATTGTGAGATCTTGACTTTGAGTATTATGATGTTGAGATATGACTTTGAGTATGGGCTCGTGGTGGATGACTATCCTATCCTTCCTTTCTATTTTCTCTTTGTTTATACCTTATGATATTTCCCAGTGCTTCATTATGTTTCTGTTTCATTATCTTTGTTGTATTATGTATCTGTTCACTGGGCTTTGTAAGCTCAGCCGCACGTTTTCTTTTCCGTGTGCGGCAGGTATCTAGCTGGGAGATGGATTTATGCTTGGGATGAGAGTTAGAGGAGCTTTTGCCTTAGATGATGTCCTACCCTAGTTTTACCCTTTTATTTCAGCATTTTGATTTTGGATCTATTTCGTTATGTATTTCCTTGGGAATATTTCTCCCTTTCATTTGAGACTTATGTATTGAATTCCAGTCGTGTTGACTTGGTTTATTTCATGATTATGTTTATTGGCTTCCGCTGTGAATATGTATGTATGCTTTGATTTGTCACCATAATGTGATGCTTCTACCCTTGCCGGGTTGGGGTGTTACAGGTAAACTGGTTTACCTAACGGCAAGTAGGCCCATTGTCATGTCTAGTGTCTGGCTTTGTGCCCACTTGTAAGAAGGAGCCTAAAACTTCTTACCTTAAAGTGTTTGATTTATCTTCCGATGCATTAATGGCACTATACACTTGAGATTATGATATCTCAAGGGGATTGATGTACAAATTATTGTCTATATCAACCATGATCATGCGGGAAAGAATGTGAAATGAAAAAGAGTGGAGTTTCCACCTTTATAGGTTGTTGCCTAACTTCTTGATTCTTCAAGAACAAACAACTCTTGTTATCTCCACAACCAAAGCCGAATACGTAAGCGCCGGAAAGGCATGACAACAAGCACTATGGATGAGACAAGCTCCAATCAAATGAGGCGTCCATCCCAACAACACTCCTATGAAGAGTAACAGCCGAGATGCAAATAGACTTGACCGAGAACCCCGTGATTTGCTCATGAACGAAGCTCATCAAAGTACGTCATCTCCACCGTCACGACAATGTCCAAAAAGGAATCTTTTCTTTGGAAAAGTTTTCCTCTAAGGACAACATCGTTGATATTCTAACCAACACATCCTTCACATCCCGCTCATGACTATTTGAATATTTCTTTAGAAGTATTGAAGTCATCCCTCATATCTCATCTCATAACCTTGTAAATGTTTCACTAGAAATATTAAAGTCTTTTCTTGCCTCTTGTCTCATAACTTCTTAGGTCATCCGTCTCATCCCACTCATGACTAGTTCAATATTTCACTGGAAATATTAAAGTCATCCTTTACGTCTTATCTCGTGACTTACTCAATATTAAGTCACTCCTCTCGTTCTTCTAATGACCACTCAAATATTTCATTGGAAATATTGAAGTCATTCCCGACGTATCGCTTCATGACTTTTCAAGTCATCTCTATCGCTCCTCTCATGACTATTAGATATTTCACTTGAAATTCTAAGTCATTTCCCCACGTCTCGTCACATGACTTTTGAATATTTCACTGGAAATATTAAGTCATTCCTTACGTCTTGCATCCCGACTAATTAAATATTTCATTTGAAATATTGTAGTAATTCTCCAAATCTTAACTCACGACTTTTACTTATTTCACGGGAAATACTGAAAGTCAATCCTATTTTCCTCCGATGACATCTTGGTAATTTCCTTGGAAATACTAAGGTCATTCCTTGTCCTCTCACTTAATCGTTTTCGTCAAAAAGTTTATTAGGTATAAACTTTTTCCTCGCGTCAAAAAGTCTTGCTAAATAAGTAAGATTAATCAGTCAAGAGTCGAAACAGAACAAAAATGGGCCTTACAGACCCACGGCTCCACTAAAGTGGCACGGCACCACTAATGTTTAGTGGTACCGTGTATCTGAGAAAATGCCCGTTTTTCTTCCACTTTCCTCTGCACACTCATTTCAAACAAATAAACTCATTCCCTCCTGCTGTCACAAACAGAACAAACACCAAAATCCAATTACTTGCTAATCAAGATCAAGGCATTGTAATCAAACATTCCCAAAACCTACAACACAAATTGTAAGCCATCTATGTCTAATTTCTTTTCAATTTAAGTCTAGGGTTTGTTCTTATGCATAAAATTGAATTGGGGATTTTCAGTTTTAGTTTAATTTTTATGAAATTAGAACTAGGATTAGACAATGTAGTACTCACATGCTTCCCTAAGTCTAGGATTTTCATAAACCCACTAATATGGCATAATCTAGTCCGAATTTTTCCATTTAAATTGGATGAGGATTAATTACTTTTGGTGGAATCATGTCTAAGATGATTAAAATTGGATTAGGAATGATTAATATTGAGGCTTTCCAATTTTAATATTTTTGGCGCCAAGTTGAGGCGTTTGCCAAACAACCCAATTCCATCATTTTTGAAAAAGTTCACTTGTCTAGGATCATGAAACCTCTTTCGTGCATTGATTGATGCAAATTAAAAAAATGCTTTCGCATGCATATATGAACTCTCAAATATGGATCAATTTACATAATTAATATGTATTATTCAACATATTTGATTGAGCAAAAGTGAAGTTAGGAGCGTTTGGGGTAATCTTAATAGGATTGTTTTAGAGTCAAGATTACCGCACCTCCACATCGTTTGCATATATGCACACACTAGGCACATATATTTAAATGAAATCTCACAATATTAATTCTCAATAAATTTTTCATAGGTAACATGGTGCTTCACATGTTTGATTACGATCATGAACTGATAGCTGAGTACATTCCCAAACCCTCACGCAAACCTGATACCCCAGTTTCCCGCATACAAAGCTTCCGTCACCTTGAGTCTCGTCTCTTCCACGAAGGACGTATTGTCGAACCCTTCTTTCTAAATCATGATTATATCTAAACAATGTTTCAAGGAATCGGATTCGATTGCTTGTTTCGGATCAATGATCACATTTGTCCTCGTTTCGTCCTTGAGTTTTATAGACAAGTCAAACTCATATATAATGAGGATCAAACTTTGTCTATCCAATTTGTGATACAAAATCAGGAATTCTCACTTACTCTTGACCAATTCGCAAACATTCTTCAACTTTCGAACTATGGACAATGTTCCTACACGGAAAGTTGGTCACTCAAAGCCCTCACGAGTCACCAAATTGAGTTCGGTCCTTACAATACTCCTATTCCCAATCCATGTGCTATTAAAGAGCACATCCGTCTTCCTCAAAAAGTTCACAATTTTCTTAAAGAAAATGGTGACATTGAGTTTCGCGAGTCTCATGAGTATGACCTAGATCCACTCAAAGTATGTGTTGATGAAGTTCATCCACATTTACGAAAATGGATAGAAGTCATCCGTGAAAATGTCTTTTGTCTTCCTCACAACCGTGAGCAACTTCTGGCGTGTTGTGCTCATATGTTGTATTGTCTAGTCACCGAGCAACCCTACAATCTTGCCTACTTTGTAGCCAGAAGAATTGTCGGTGTCAGGGGTCGAACCGATAAGGCAATACCCTATGGCATGTTGCTAACTTGTCTATATCGTTTCGTCATGAATTCTTTCCCTCACCTCCAAAACAGTCGATATACCTTTATCAATCCCACCATTGCACCTTTAACCCAAAACACCTACACAACTCTATATTGGAAATGTACATCATCTCGAGAGAATCATGATGATGATTCGGTATCGTGCTATGATGTTTCATCAAGCGATGATGAATGAAGGTGTGCTGAAAAGAAGAGACTAGATAGGATTAGCTTAAGTCGTACTACTAACTTAAGTATTATTAAGCTATTATAAATAAGGTCATGGCAATGTCCACTTGACATAAACTAACTTGAAATGTCTTAACATTTCCTACTTGAAATTGGTTACTTTTATTAGTTAATCAATCTTGATATTTTATGAGCTTTGCTTAGTTCATACATTTTTTATTGCATGCACTAGATGATAAAAATGCTTGGAATGATGCATGCTTGCTAGTTGCCTATACTTAGAAGATCACATGATAATTTTAGTTGTTAGTTTAGACTAGTGTTAGGAAACTTATGTGATTTTTCTTTAGTAGATTGAGGCTTTGAGATTTGCAGAAAATGGATTCCCCAGAATTTCCCCATTTAGGCAGCCTAGAATCTGCAGACCTGGAAAAAGGGTCAACTGGAGGCCACGGCTCCACTAAATAGGGGACGGCTCCACTAAATTTAGTGGTTCCATGGTACCTTTAGTGGTACCGTGCCCTTGGAAGACGAAATTAACTGTTCTCTTCCACTTTTTGACTTTCTTTTTCCTGGAAATCTGCAAACATAACCTGATTCCCATGCACCCAAATCCCCAAATCCAACAATCCATTCAACTTTGCATGTTTTGATTTGGCTATATAAGCTAACATCATACATTGCCATCCTTACCTCTATCACACTCACCATACAACCATCATGTCTTCCACCATTGCCACCACTTCACACAAAGCCAAGAAACCAAGGCTTAACATCAAACCAACAAATGAGATGATTCTCATTCATCATCCTCCAACTTTAGGATTTCATCATCCTTAACCCCACCAAGTCCAACACAACCTCTAGCTCTCACACTAACCCTATCACCTACATCACCATTTGAACTTGGTACTAACACATCATCCTCATCACTATCACCATCACCACAACCTTTAATGGGTTATCCCATTCTTTATCCCCTACAACCACATACCTTGAGTTGTGCTTGTTGCCACCACAACCAAAATCTCATCATGAGCCTTAGAGATGAGTTAAGCTTTAGGTTCTCATACCTTGAGCATCTCCTCACACCACCAATAGGCCCCATCATCCTTCCACCTCCACCACCACACAATAGCCCAAACTAAACATACTTATGTTTAGTTGTTCCAATAAATACTTAGGAACCTTTTGAAGTTGGAAGCAAATCTTGAAGCCTCATACTACTATTGATGTTTATGTGTCTTCTTGTTATTTAATTCGCTTCATTGTTGTAGTCATACTCATGTATGACATTTTCTTTATGTTTATGAAATGGGCTTTAATATGATTGTTTCATGTTTATTTTGGCTACTTAGCTATTTTTTTGTGGTTGGATATTTGTCTTAAATGCTACGTGTTAGATCTTGTATATATGTTATCTAACCTTGTTTTGTAGCACGAATCATTGCTCGATTCCTTGGTGTTCTCCAAATAAGGGGGAGTATACATCAAGGGGGAGCCTTGCAACCTTTTTGCTTCGACAAAAAGGGGGAGAAATGGGAGTAAACTCATTAAAAACTTATTAAATTTAATTTTAACTTAAAATGAGTTTATGTTTCGTCATCATCAAAAAGGGGGAGATTGTTGATGCAAATAATGTTCTAAAAACGTTATTTATATCTTTCGATTACTTCACGTTTTGAGGATGACAAAATGTGAAATCACGTTACGTTAAAATTAACGTAAACAAATTTAATTTTAACTTAAAATGAGTTTATATCTTTCGATTACTTCACGTTTTATACATTGTTAATTACACTATTTGTTGGTTTGTGGATTAGTAATAAGGCAACGAGTTGGTTTATTACATGGTAGCACTATAGTTTATAAAATAAGTGGTGAAATGTTTTATAGAGCAATAAGAAAACAATTTGTTGTTTATGAGGTAGTAGTAGGGTCGAAACCTCTCATTTTATGATATGGTAGTAAAATAGCTTGTAGGGTGATGAAAAATTGATTTGTAATGTATAGGTGAAATAGTTTAAAAGTGGTAGTTACGCAATTGTTTTGAAATTATGTGGCTAAGGTGGTTTTTAGATAAACAAAACAATTTATAGGTATTAATAGGATTGGTAGGGTGACGGTGATATAGTTTATAAAGTGATAGTGAGGTTATTTGTTTATAAGAGAAGGCAACGGTGAGATTTTTGGAAAGACAAGGAAAAGTCATCATACGAATGGATAATGTCACTATAGATTATGAAAGGGAAAGGTTAAATAAGTAATAGAGATAGATGACAAAATGAACTTGTTATAGATTAAGAGTTGATTACAAGATCTGAAAATTACAAGCTCCCTAATAATATCCTACACTTACTGAGAACTCCTCAGTTAAGTGAAATATGACACTACAAATCATAACTAAGACTGGCCCCTGGTCCTGTCCAAGTGCCGGAACCTAAAAGCATACTCCCCAAGTTGTGCCTCAACCTCGACAAGGCGAGTCCTCAATGCTAAGTTCTCTCTGCGGTGTGCCTGATCAGCCCTCAACAATGCCGAAACCTGGGCCTCGAGGATCAGCATCCTCCCATGCATCACCTGGGCTGCCTCTTGGGCTACAACTTGTGTCTGCTCAAGTCTACCCGATCTGTCACCCAAGTCAAGGATATCTCGACTATTGGAGTGCGTCCTAGCATAGAGTCTGCTGAAGTCATCATCGTACTGCTCAAAATGAGCCGGATGTAATTCATCAAACAGGTCAGAGTGGAGACCTAGTATATCAGTCTGTAAATCTAGCTGGGTCTGAATCTGTGAGATAGTATCGGTCTTTGTAGCTGCTGGTGATGCTACTGGAAGTGGAGAATCTGGGGGCACAGAAGACTGTGAGGAAAACACATGATCTGGGCTTCCAATAGCAGCAGTGTGATTGATCATACGCGGCATCTCCGCGTTATCCCCTGTCTCATCCTGAGCTCTCCTCGAGCCCTCTCCAGCCTCAGAAGTACTAGGCACATCCTCCAGTATTATGCTAATCGGGGGCACAACTGCTCTCTGCTCCATACCCGAATCTAAATCAGCATCAACCCCTGTACCTTCAGCAGGAGTACTCTCGGCTAACGTCTGCCCAACAAATATCTGCTCAATCTGCTCATCCCTCCTTTCTAGAACCTCTGCTGAGCAAGAGTCATTGTTCCTTCTGAGCATCTGACGTGGAGGTGAGTGGGTAGGTGAACGTGGTGATGAGGTGGGTGGTGGTGATGTTGGTGTAGCAGGGGTGCCCATGTGTGTGCATAGGGACCTATAACCGTATGGAGATAACAGAAAAGTGTGAGCAGGGCTTTGAGTACCCTCTGTGGTGTGAGATGATGGTCTAGTAGATGGGCGTATGATTATGCATGTAGTACGGTGAGGAATAGTAGGAGTAACCTGAGTGGCTGGTGTGGTATGAGTATGTGGTGGTGGTGGTGTAGGCTCAATGGTGTTAGGGTTTGATGTATGATAATCCTGAAGCATCTGCATGCTGAGATCATTCGAGCCTGGTGAGGTCTGAGAGATGTTGTGGGAAGGCATAGTCTGTGACAAAACGGTATATATGTGTAAGTATATAGAAGATACTTGTGATAATTTGTGTAAATTAAGTATATATAAATATATATAAAATGTTTATAGTACATGCAGTTGAGTAAAAATCAACAAATAGTAACATATAGTTAAGACAAGTAAACAGCAAGTATAGTGGCAAGCAAGGCAAGTGGTGGTCATAGGGATTTGTTTTTGTAAAACGGTTATAGTTTAGGATTTATATGTACCTAGTTCTCTATAACCTTGGCTCTGATACCAATCTGTAACACCCCCAAAATCTGGCTTTGCGGAAGCATTCGGGTCATGGGGTGCTATTGAAATGGAAATCATAACACAAGGTAACGAAGAACAGAATACACACTTCGTAAAAAATATATTCAATAGTTTAAATCAACTTTCATTTAAGATTTTTATTTTTATTTTTTATTTCTTTAGAGTAAGCCCAAGAGTTTAGTGGTCCCTCAAAAACAAGTCTTGAAAATCTGTGAAAATCACTTTGGTAAATGGTTTAAGTCCGTCGCTTTGCCATGCCTTGCCAATAATGATTTGCCTAAATACCTGAGAAAAACATGCTAAAAGTCGGCAAAAAGTTGGTGAGTTCATAGGTTTAAGTTTAAAGCAGTAAATAATAAGTTTGGACCAATAGTTTTGTATATGAACATTATGATGTATATAATGTCACATAAAATATTCTATTACGCTAGCACTAAGTTCATGCAACCGAAGCTATAACAGTTTTGTATGCTCTAGAAGCATGTTAATTATAAAGGTCCGGCAAGTGTTTATCCCAGACACTTGTATTTTGACATGATATACGTTCGTTTGCCTACCCGGTCAAACCAAACGGGGACGTTACTCCCAATAGATCTATTTATAACATTCATGTTTCCTAACGGGAATTAACGGTTCATGAAATTGGGAAATAGGGGACATAGCAGGGCTTAGGCTAACCTACGTAATAGTTTGATAAAAACGATAACGTTGGTCCATAAAATGGTTTTTGCATATTTCGCACCCTAATTATAAAACAAGTATAGATAGAGTGGGGCTATAAACTCACCTTAATAATGGATGTAATGGATGAAAGGGTGTACGGCACCAACACACGACCTAGATTAATGAGGTATATTTAGTTTACAGTCTAATTAAGTTTCCATGATAATTTAACTCAAAAGTTTTGAAGTGTTTATGTTGTTGTTGCTTGTGTGGCAGCAAAAAAAGTAGTTTTCTAATGATTTGTGGGTATTGGCTCATGAAAGTGCTTAAGTGTAAGATAATAAGGACATCGAAGAAGAATAAGATTTTGATTGACGATGACCGAGAGATGATGAATGAAAAGTGATTATGAACGATACTAGATGTTGTCGAGATATGGAATGTTATTGTTAAGGATGAGTAAAATTGTCGTTTTAAAACATATGAATAGTTATATATGGTTTGAGATGTAGGAAAATTATGTGTAAGTGATGATTTTCGTTTAAATAATTTGTGAATTCGAAAACTAACGTATATCGGTTGTACATAAAATGTTTGTTTTTCCCGTTTTAATATAACAAACACTTTTATTTAATAGGAGTCAGGTATGACCCGTATATATGTTGATTTCTTTATTGATCACAATTATACATGTTTAAGAAATAGTCGTCCTAAAATTGTTATATGAACTTAAGTATATTTTCTAAAACTTCGTTTTATGTGTTCACAATTTGATATACCATTTAATTAAATTGATTGTCCGTTAGTTTAATTTGAAACTAAAGTTTTTATGTAGCAAATATGTAAGTATTTATAATGACGGGTGCATATACATATGTGTGTGTATATAATTTGTGTCGAGTTTTAATGTTTGTCAAAAATTATCGTGAGCTTATGACGAGCTTTCGTGAAAAGAAATAAACCAAGATTGAGTTATGAAATAATTTGTTTACGAGATTATGACATTTCATATTTTAAACGGCGGCCACAATATAAACCTTTGATTTGTCGATTATAGATAAGTAAAAATACGGCTAGAATATGAACTTTTGGTTTGTCAAATTTTTGATATGTATATATATACGGCTACATATACATGATTCGATCTTCCTGTTGGGCTGTGGCCCAACTTAAGTCAAAGGAGAGGGAAAGGATCCGATTGGACTGGACTGAATAACAAACATCCCACTTGGGCCTGGTGGGCTTTGATGTCAAGAGACACAAATGGGCCGGATAGAGTTGAGTGGGCTGGAGTTAATGATATACGATACACACACAAGTCTAATGGGAGTTGTGTGTTTGCCTAAAACGCAAAGCAAATTCTTATTGCCAAAACAATTCCTCAATGCCACAAGTCCAGTTGATATCGAGTACTACTCAGCCATCCGACTTAACGACTACAAGCTTTGTGCGAGGTGAGGCATTTGGGTTCGACACCATGGTCTCACTAGGACAACATAACCATAACTAAGTCTTAAACTTAGACTTTTGATGTAAAGACAATTTGGAAGGAAAGCAATCTAACGCCCTATTTGGGTTTCGACCACCGATTGGACAACAAAAACACAACCCATTGGGGTTCTTGTGGAAATGGGACTTGAAACATCCCTCCATGGGTTGTTCTCTAGCCAAGGAGGGGAGAGAAAGGTTCGACCAAATATCCTTAATACCGAGTTTTTATCACTAACATAGGCTGCCAAGTGGGTGAGTTGAGGGGCTGTTTTACTAGGCAAAACAGGACTTTAAACCAAGGCAGGTTCACCCTTCATGGCGGCTGCCTGGTGAAGATTTTATTGAACCACATCACCCCCTTTTTGGGGTGGTTAACCCTCGACCTAGAACACCCACAGCTCACCCTATTTGGGTGGCTATTTGGTGAGATTTACTGGACCTAATATACGGCATACACACCCTTGTGAGGGGTGGTTTTTACGCGACTAAAACAATTGCAACACAACCTTGTGGGTGTGGTTTTTACTCGAACCAAAGACAACCACAACTTCCTCAACCTAGACCGAGTCCTAAGGTTTCAAATATATCCATTCGAGAGAGATTTTGACACAACTACAAGTAACAAAAACAACTCCCGGTTTTCTTTCGAGACCTTTTTGCCTAGGAGCTACTAACGACCGAACTGAAGTCATTTAACCCGAACAAGGGTTGACGACAACAATGAGCAAGGATGGGTTTAAAGCTAATGAGCCAAATTTTTGATTTCCCTACGTTTTTCAAGCCACAAAACAACAACAACGACTATAACATTTGCACAAGCATAAATTCGACACTAAGATAACTTCAATTACACTCGAGTTACGAATTAACATAAATCAGTCTAATGTTAACCGAATACAATGAATGATTATTAGGAGTTTGAAAGAAGGTGGTTTATACCCTTAGAGTAATTCGACAGATGACTTGAGGATTCAGAACACCGCAGCAATTTGAGCAATCCCAACCCAAACCCTAGCTACTCTGAATCAAACCCCAGCCAAATCCACTCCAAATCGAATTGTTGCCCTTCGAATCTCTTCGACTCTCGGTAAGCTTTTGAGTGAACGAATGGATTTGTGTGGATCAACCGGGTTTGGGATGGCCATTGAAAGGAGGAAGCTTGGGTATAGCTCTAATCCTTCTTTCTTGGCTTCGATTCATGAGGTGACCAAATCGAGTAATACTCGTTATCCCTTGGCCTCCTTCAATACATCTCCGTGATTTCCTTTGGGGAAGAGGGAAAGGTGAAAATGACCCATGATTTGTCCATGTTTTGACCTTGAAAGAGATTAAACAAGTGATGGTGATGGCTCGATGGTGTTTATGGGTTTGTGGAATCGCAGACAAGAAGGAAGTGTGGGGGAGCGTGTGAGTGGAGGATACAGGAAAAGTAAAGAAAATTATTATAGTTAGGGTTTTATTAAAAGAGTGTGTAGAGTATACCCCGTGTGCCGCTGAGCTGAGTTGAAATCAGTTTTTTTCCCGGATTCGTTATAAATGGGAAAAATAAATTTTGGAGACGTTTTTATAAGAACTGGCATAAAAATAGAGTTTGTTGACTCAAAATTAAATCCTGAGATTAATTTGTTATTTGATGTGGTGTCGGTACGCGTGTGGTGTTGTTTTTCGGAGGAAACGAGATAATTTCTTGTTTATATTACGTTATAGTCTGTAAATGTGAGAATAGGGAAAATTTCTGGTTCTGGTGAGATTGAATAGTTTTGGGTGAGTTACTGTATGCTAAAATGTGCGGGTTTGTCTTTCCAAAATAGTTATGTATGTGGAAAACTAGAAGGGGGGTTGAATAGTTTTACCGGTTTTTAATTCTTCTTAAAACTTTACTTTTGAAAAACCTTGACTCGAATCTTATATGTAATCAATCAACACCAATATGAACCCTAAACTACAGTATCTAATGTAAGTATTGAAAGTAAATAAAAGAGATGGAAAGATCAAACCGGGACAAAGAGATTTATAGTGGTTCGGTCACGAAGCTCTTCTTCGCCCTACTCCACTCCCCGAGTACCACACTCGAGAGTTTCAAGCACTATGTCAACAAACCTCCCTTCAGGCGGAGAAAACCGTACAACGTCGCTTATCCTATTTCTGATACTAAACTAAATGTCGAGTGCTAATCTTAGCTAGCACTAATCTACCACGATCCACTCGATCATTTCTACTTCACACAATCAACACCCTTGACTCGATCTACCTGATCTACCCTTGATCCACTTGATCAATATACTAGCCCACAAGCTACAAGAGATCTCCAAGATCTCGACAAGATCACAATGATCAACCCTCACTTGACTCAATCTACCCTATCTATACTTGATCAACTTGATCAACACACTAGCTCACAAGCTACAAGAGATATTCAATATCTCTATAAGATCACAATGATCTTCTCACAAACTCTCAAAATAAAAATGAACTTGATGTATACAAAGATACAACAAGTATGTAACAAGTGTTACAAGTGCTCTAACTACAACTACAACACTTTGTATCTTCTTGGATACCTTGTGTTCTTCTCTTGCACTAGAAGAGGAATGAAGAGGATCACTTGGTTGGATGATTGGATCACTCTTTAAACAAAAGAAAACTAAACTAAATGATCAAGAAAAAAAGATGTGATGAGATTATTAAACTCAGGAAGTTCTGTGAGAAAAAGGATGCCCAAAAACTGTGAAGAGGGCTGGTATTTATAGGCAGAAAAAATCTAGCCGTTACATGTACACGGTACCACTAAATCACCCACGGTACCACTAAATTTAGTGGTGCCGTGGTACCGTGCCAGACAAAAATGCTCCTCTTTTTGTCTTTAGTGGTGAAAACTTATTTGGGGAAGTTTGGAGCTGATTTAGGGGGAGAAATAGTTGTTATGTTATTTGAACTTATTTTTCCAATAAAACATTTCTTAATTATTCAAAAATAACTTGTAAAGTATATTTTTGAAAAAATGTTTTGTCACATTAAAAATGTGAAGTTTTAAACACAAATTCACTTCTTTGATCATTTGTCAAGTTGTAAATTTGTTCGTACATACCTAGAGTGATTTTCGTGGAAATGGGATCTTTCGACTAAAAACTTGTTTACGTTAATTTTAACATAAATTGTTTTCACATTTTGTCATCCTCAAAACGTGAAGTTATCGAAAGATATAAATAACGTTTTTAGAACATTATTTACATCAACAATCTCCCCCTTTTTTTATGATGACAAAACCTAAACTCATTTTAAGTTAAAATTAGTTTTAACAAGTTTTTAATGAGTTTTCATCCCATTTCTCCCCCTTTTTGTCGAAGCAAAAAGATTGCTAAAGCCCCCCCTTGATGTATACTCCCCCTCATTTGGAGGACACCAAGGAATCGAGCAATGATTCTTGCTACAAAACAAAGTTAGATGACACATGTACAATATCTAACATGTAGCAAGCAAGACAAATATCCAACCACAAAAAAAATGACTAAGTGGTCAATCACCATAAAGATAAAACAACCACATAAAAAGCCAATTCATTCATAAAAATAAATGTCATACATAGGTATGACTACATCACAAACACAAAGATAAACAACAAGAAGCATAAATCCTTAGTGACTAGAGGCAAGCTTCATTTCCAAAAGGGGTCCTCAAGGTTTATTGTTGGAAACTAAACATGAACATGTTTAGTTATGTGGGCTAGAAGGAGGTGGAGATGGTGACATGATTGGGGGTGGTGGTGGTGTCAAGAGATGCTCCACATAGGAGAACATGAAATGAATCTCATCTCTCAAGGAGAAGATGAGGTTACGGTTGTGGAGGCAACATAGGCAATTAGCACTATGTAGATCAAAGGGATGAGGTTGGATTGGTTGTCCCATGATTGGGGAAGGAGGTGGTGGTGTGTTTGTGGGTGATGGGGTTGGCATGGCATAATCCAATGAAGTGATAGGTGAGAGAGTGTAGTCCATGGATGATGGCATGGTGTTAAGAGAGGGAGATGATGAAGATGTGGTTCTAGTGGAAGATGTTTTGGAAGGAGCATTAGGTGGAGATGGTGAGTGAGGAGTGGCTTGGGAAGGTAGTGTTGTGACTTCATCATCTTTTGTTAGATCAACAAAGAGAGGTTTGGATGGTAGTCTTACGGTTATCCTAGGTTTCTTGGAAATGTGGTTTGTTGATCCTTGTGTGGAAGACATGGTGGTTGAGTTGTGTGAGGTTGAAGATGAGATGCAAGATAAGCTTGTAATGGTGAGGCCTTATATAGGCAAGACTTGGGGGATTTGAATTAAAGGTGATGGTAGTGTCCTAAGGTGTAGTAAGGGAATCTTGGGGTGTATGTGAGTTTGCAAAATTTGCAGGTTTGAGGTTAGGGATGCAGGTTTCTAGAGGAAACAGTGAAAACTCGTCAAACAAGGGCACGGTACCATTAAATTTAACGGTACCATGGCCTATTTAACGGTACCGTGACATTGGAGTCACGAATTTTCCTGTGCAGCCTAGTTCTGTTCAGCTAAGGTGAGTTTTCTAGGGGGACTATTTGCAGGAAATGTTGGTGCCTCAAATCATTAAAGATTTATTTGCCTAATATGTCCCATATTAAGCTACTCCTAGCAAATAAAGATTATCATGCAATTTTCTAAGATAATCTATAAGCATGCAAACACAAAGGACAAAATAAGCTATCATCCAAGAATCATATAAAAATTCATGCAAGGTGATAGAATAAGTGTCAAGCATGCAAAATAGCAAAGAGTATTGATCCCTAATAGTTATACTAATCCCTCCCTAGCTACTTATGACTTGAGCTTGCTCCCGTTTTTATCACACTCGCATCTTGATCATGCATTACTTCCTCATGATTTTGATCATCAAAGGGTGTATAATTAGTGGAGGATTCGGAAATGAGGATGGATGAGACATACGACTCATTGAGGGGTTTCATGATGGGATCGAAGAGTAAGTATTGAGGACCACTAAGGTATGGATGATAGTTCATGAGGTGGTGATAAAGACGAGTTAATAACATCCCATAGGGTATCAATTTATTTTTGTTATCCTTGAGATGTACAATTCACTTAGCGAAGAAGTAAGCAAGATTGTACGGTTGTTGAGTAAGAAGACAGTAAATCATATAAGCACAACACACCGAAAGTTGCTCACGATTTCCTGTTAGACTTAGAACATTTTCCCGCAGGATGACTGCCCAAGAAAGTAGTTCGTAACGAACCTCTTCCAAACGAATTTTCGTTGGATTTGGGTAAGAAGAGACTTATGAGTACGAATGAGTTTGGTAAGTTCGGTTGGAGAGGGTATGTAGGAACAATACGGACTATCCTTTTCTCGATAGTTGAAGAGGGACTCAAGACACCAATCTTCAGTATAGGCACATTGCCCATGATTGGGGATTTGAAGAATTTGAGCAAATTGCTCAAGAGTTAAGAAGAATTTGAAGTTTCGGATCCAAAACCAAAGTGACAAAGATTGATCCTCGTTACGTACGAGTTCAACTTGTCAAAAGAATTCTAACACAAAACAAGGAAAAATGTGCTCGTGGATGTGTAGTAAGCAATCGAATCCTATAGCTCTAAATGAGGTGTTGATATCCCTACAATAAACTAAGGATGGATCAACGACTCGACCTTCATGAAACCGACGGGTTTCAAGATTAACATAGGCACGAATGTGACTACCGGGTGTAGTAGGTTCACGAGAGATTTCGGGAGTATAGGTGTCAGTTAGAAGATGATCAAAATCATACTCATGAGACATTTTTGTTACCTATAAGAAATTATAAGGAAAAATTAACATTGAAAATAGTTGCTTTAAAAACACGTGTCTAGTGTGTGCCTATATGCAAACTATGTGGAGGTGCGGTAATCTCGACTCTATAACTAAAATAATGAGATTACCCAAACGCTCCTAATCTTCACTTTTGCTCAAACGAATATGTTGATAAATACATATTGGTTATGTAATTCAATCAATATTCATGAGATCATGTATGCATGAGAAAAACGTTTTTAGTTTGTATCAACAATGCACGAAAAATGTTTCATGATCCTAGTTTCGTGAAATTTTTTAAAAAATAATGGAATTGGGGTGTTTGGCTACTTCAATGTTTTGGCGACAAAATTTTGAAAAGTTAGGATGTTAATGACTCCTAATCCTAATTGCAAGTATCCTAGACATGAATCCTCTTAACTTAATCTAATAAAAACAAAGTTTGAACTAAAATATGTAATTTAAATGGGTTTATGCAAATCCTATGATAAGGGAATCATGAAGGTTATGCATTGTCTAATTCTAGTCCTAATTTCATAGAGACTCAATCAAAATTGAAAAGCCCCAATTCAATTTTCATGTATGAACAAACCCTAGACTCAAGATTAAAGGAAAATAAAGTCAAATGACTTACAAATTATGTTGAAAAAGTGAAGGTAGTTGATAATCTTGAAAACTAATGCCTTGAATATGATCTTGAAAGGGTGTAATTAAGTTTTGGGTTGTGAGGTTTGGTTTTGGCAGCAATTGCAGAAGTTGGGAAAGTTTAAAAATGAGTAATGTGGGAAGAGAAGCCAGAAATACGGGCATTATCAGATACACGGTACCATTAAATTTAATGGTGTCGTGCCACTTTAGTGGTGCTGTGATCTGCAGGGATGAATTTTTGTCCCATTTTAATTTTTGACGAATAAGTCTCGTTGTTTTAGTGAGACTTTTTGACACGAGGAAAGAATTTATACCTAATAAATTCTTTTGACGAGGAGAACCTAAACTAAACGAAAGGAGATGACTTTAATATTTCCAGTGAAATATTCAAGTTGTCATACGAGGGATGTGAGGAGTGACTCAATATTTTCAGTGAAATATTTAAAGAGTCATGAGATGTAGCAAACTGCAAAAATTTCTATAATTAACAACGTTCAATTTGATGTTAATCTCTATCATTTATTTTAATCACCATTTTTACGGGGAAATTTAAAATTTTTCTTATTATATTATTCTCAACAACGTCACGAAACCTACCAAATAACGACACTAGTTCACGACGTGTATTACGGGACATAACTATTACACAAGAATTAATATTTCACAAGTCACAGATTACACAAATTACAAATTTTTCCTAATTACATTTAATTACATCTAATCCATTTCACTAATTTATCTAAACTACAAACCAACCGGACCCTCAATTCTTTAGCCCATCACCATAGCCCAACGCTCCCAGGCCCAACACCATTTCTTTTCTTTTCTTTCTTTCTTTGTTTTTCTACCCGATCACAAACACACCCCCAAAAGCGAATCGTATCTCCAAAATATCAAACGTAACCTAGACACGTCTTTACACCATAACAATCAACACCCACCAAGCTACATTTGTGCAAAATCCTAGCTCTAAACATCGAATATTACTATAGTAACCAAGACCATTTCGTTTGTCCCATAATCGACCCATACGCATAAATAAAAGTTGCAAAGCTTAACCAATTCGCTTCCTGATTTTTCCTACAACTCTCGAAAGTATTTCTAACCTAAATGAACGTATGATATAATGTTGGAACCACAGGAAGCTAAGATGGTACGCTAGTTTCATAGTTTAAACCCGATAAGAATGAAAACGTGTGTATATGTTTTACACAAAATCAAGACAAGACTTTACCAACTATCATATCTACCCTAGGATCTTACAAGATCAGTTTATGATTGCAAAAGTACCCCAAGTCACTGCTACTCCACAGTAACCACATATGAATGATATGAGGTCAAATAGTCAACAAACGTGGATAGTATCATGTCTATATCATGCCATCATCTAACTCACTCATCCTCCACTCATTTCCAGCTCTCTATACACCTTAAATACACATAAAATATCTCTTGTCTCGTTGGAAAGCAAACAGTTAGAGAAAAACCAATACGTAAGAACGTATTGGTGTATTTACGAACTTACTGCCTTCGTCCTTGTGCTCCCTTTCGACTCCCACAGATTCTTCACCACCTTTGAAAGGTGTAGTAAGTGTCCATACTCCCCCTTGCTTTCATTTCTCACGTACACACTTCACCCATGCATCGAACATATCTATTCTTTTTACATATTGTTCTTGTGTATAACGAGTTCATAAAAACTAGAAGGCGTGGCATATCGCCACTGAGGAAAGTTTAGAGATCACCCTACACACTACTTGCACGTTAAAATAGTATTTCATGCATCATTTTCTTTTACTCTCGAACATATACGTGATCACGTACTATATATATATATATATATATATATATATATATATATATATATATATATATATATTATATATATATATATACGTACATCCCTTTTGATGTACTCACCAACGTGTGTCGAATCCCTTCTTGGGAGCCTTAGAAGGCACTTCACACACCACACTCACATTTAAAGATTCATATCATGCACCATTCGAACGTATGTAAACTTTAAATCACACGTTAAGACTTAAACTGAAAAACACTAGATATATTCTAAGTGTTTAGTGCGCATAAAACAGTTCAAGCATCCTTAAGAATGACCCCATATCTCACGATTCAACAAAATGACCACGTCTTTTCTTTATATGACCTATTAAACGGCATGACTAACTACATTTTTCATATAAACATCTTGTAAAAATACGCTAGCCTCGACGCTTAAAAAGAGCCAAAGCTTTTCGCAAAAATCACTTTTGAAAACCATAAAACTATAACGAGTGGACTTCAAGCCCATCTCACTGTTTTCATAAGCCATGAATAAGCTAGTTTAATGGCACTTTTAGTATAAGCATAAGATGGGAAAATAAGCACTTTTGATGAGCCAAACCCCCCCCAAAGAACCACGAAAATGTAAACGTTAATGGGCTAACTAAATGGCTCGTTAAAAGCCCATTAATAGCTACAATAAGAAAACAGCCTAATAAACAGTTGATATAAGTTAAAAATGACTTGAATAAGCCTTAGGAAAATTCGCCATATTTTTCCCTACACCTTTGACACTTTTGGACTAAAAATGTAACGCAAGGTCGCCTTGAAGGACTGAAACTGCCAATCCAAGAAATACATGGACTGAGACTGTGAGAACAGAACATATAGGGTATAATTTGACAAATTATTGAATGCCAAGCCTTATTGATACTTTTGGACAAGTTTTGGACTATTTATGGACTTTGGACTCAACGAAGGACTAACGGTGTAACGCGAACGCAATTAGGGTAAAAAGTATAAAATCTGGAAAAGAACAAGGAACTACTGTATATACTTGACATTCTTATTTCATTTTCCATTTTTCGTCATCCCATCATGTCATATGCATTTTATACACTTTAGTTACGTATTATTTAATTTTCGTTATTTATTATAACTAGAAATTTAAAGACTTAACTTTATGAATTATTTCATTATTTTCGAAGAGATAATATTTTGGATCAATTGACATAAGAATCAGGATAATATTATAGGAAATATTATTTTTGAACTTTAAACATTTTAAGCATATCACACTCACATCACCAGTCAAATCGTTATACGATTCCTCATTTTCACACTCATTATTAGTTGTAAGTCAAATACTTAGACTCCCTTATATTCAGGTCTCGTGTTGAAGACGATTCCGTAATCGTTCCCATAATCTTACTTGATCTTGTAATTCCATCTTGTCAGATACACCCAAGGTGAGTCGTGGCCCCACTTTTTAATTGTTTACAAGTTTTATACTTTTGGGGGAGATACATGCTCAACTGTTTTAAGTTTACTTTTATACTCTGAAAACTCTAATGATTTACTCAGAATCATCAAATCTGTTTTACATGTTTTGAATCACCCTTTGGAAGGGATATATGCTCGTTATACTTGCGAATTGCTTGCTTAGCTTAAATACTGAACTTGAAAGATAACATTTTCAAACTGCTCGTTGTAGCATGATACAAAAATTCATTTTATACATTCATATAACAATTGAATGTACTGTTAACTTTACTATGATATTTCTACATTTCAATTGGAAATATTTGCCAAGAATTAAGTACGCTTATTTTATGAACCCCTTGAACCCTATATTGCCTAAGTTAACTTATTGCCATAAAGTCCCTCTATCATGAGCCATTAATCACTGCGGTGAGCGCGAATATAGTGAACAACTTCAAAACCTGATAGAGGCTGACGACCTATCCCACTAAATACTGGACGAAAATGCCTTTGTGGCTAGTCGTATTTAGTCATGATGCACTATATTTGAGAAAAATAGGAAATTGGCTAATCCCCTATTACTCGAGGGCCAAACCCATCAAATCCTTGATGTGGACTCCTTGCCGTTTTACGGTGCACTGTTAACATTTTGTGTGTAATGAGGATGAACGATGTTTCTCCGTTACTTATTTTCAGTGATGCACGGTGCGCCCACAAGATATTCGGCAGTTCGTCCACCCATCTGGCTCTTTCCCTGCCGAGCCTCGATTTGAATCCTTTCATCAGACTCTTGTTGGCTCTTTCTACTAGTCCGTTAGCTTGAGGATGGGCCACAGCAGTGTTTATCTGGGTTATATTCAACCTCTCACACCAACTTTTAAAGGGGTCATAAATGAAGTTACATCCGTTGTCCATTACAATTACCCTTGGTAATTCGAACCTGCACACTATGTTCTCCCAAACAAATTTCTTGACGTATTTCCCCGTTGTTCTTACTAATGGCTTGGCTTCCATCCATTTTGTGAAATAATCGATTACCACGATAACAAACTTGATTTTCCCCGGAGCTTCTGGTAGAGGTCCTAACACGTCCATGTCCCACTGGTAGAATGGCCAAGGCGCCATGATTGAAGTCATCACGGTTTTTGGGAGCTTCAGAATGGGTGCATGTATTTGGAAAGAGTCACATTTTTGGATCACTTCTCTAGTATCTCGGTGCATGGTTGGCCAATAATAACCCTGCCTCATTAGCTTTGCCACCACTGATCGTGGTCCGGAATGCATCCCAAATGCTCCTTCGTGTACCTCCCGGATGATGTAATTTTCTTGGACCGGTCCAACACACCTCAACATTGGGCCTTGGTAGGATTTTTTGAAAAGTACGTCATCAATTAAGGTGTAATGGTTTATCTTCATCCGGAGGGCTCGGGCCTCATTCTGGTCTTCCGGCCAAACGCCTTCCTGTTTACACCGAATGATTGGAGTCATCCAGTTTTCTTCCTCTTCTACCACAATTGCATTGACGACTTCTTCCTCCGTCGATGGCTTTTCCAGGACTTCTACAAGGATTTCTTTCGTCAGATGATCGAATGCCACCGATACCAGTTTGCTCAGTATATCTGCTTTCTGATTTTGTGCTCTTGGAATGTTGCGTATTTTGAATTGATCAAAACATGCAATATATTCTTTGGCCTTGGCAAGGTATCGTATCATGCTATCTTTGTACGCAACAAAGTCCTCGTTAATCTGACTTGCTACCAAATTGGAATCTACCCTGACCTCCAACACTTGCACCTTCATTTTCTGGGCGATTCTTAATCCTGCCAGTAATGCCTCATACTCTGCCTCATTGTTGGTGCTCTTGAAATTTAGCCAGATGGCGTAGGTATATTCCATTTGGTCCGGACCGATTAGCACCAAACCTGCTCTAGCACCTAATTTGCTAAACGCTTCATCGGTATATAACACCCATCCTTCTTGGTCAGAGATGTTGCATATCTCTTTGCCCCCTCTTTCGGAACCTGGTCGGATAAGTTCAGTGGTATTTCTGTTATGAAATCCGCTAGGACCTGCCCCTTGACAGCATTTTGAGGTATGTACGTAATGTTGTAGACCCCCAGCTCTACTGTATACTTAGCTAACCTTTTCGACGCTTCTGGTTTGTTCAATATTTTCTTAACGGGTTGATCGGTGATGACTTTTATGTGATGGGCCTCAAAATATCTCCTAAGCCTTCTTGATAGGTGTAGCAAAGCCAAAGCTAATTTTTCAACCGGAGCGTAATTCCTTTCGGCCTCATGCAACGTTCGGCTTACATAGTGTACCGGGATTTGCCTCCCTTCCCTTTCTACCAACAGTACCCCACTCATAGCTTCTTTCGTTGCCGCCAGGTATACGTATAAGTCTTCTTTCGGCTTTGGGGTTGTCAGGTAAGGGAGCTCAAGGATCATCTTTCTCATCTCCTGAAAAGCCGATTCGGCCTTTGCTGTCCAGCATCCTGGTTCTCCTTTGTGATATTTTTCAGTGTGTCAAAAAATGGAAGTGCTCTTTCTGCCGACCTGAACAAGAAATGGTTTAGAGCTACTAACTTTCCGCTTATACTTTGCATTTCCTTGAGCGTCTTTGGAGATTGCATATCTGCAATAGCCCTTGTTTTCTTCGGATTCGCCCTGATCCCTTCGGATGTCACCATATAACCAAGAAAGTTTCCTTCTTCGACACCGAAGGAACATTTCTTCAGGTTTAATTTCATGTTGATCCTTCGAAGATTGTCGAACGTTTCAGCTATATCGGCTAACAATTCCTTCTCGGTCTTGCTTTTGATCACCATGTCATCTACATACACTTCTAAATTTCTCCCGATCTGCGACCGAAAAGCTGAGTCCACCAGACGTTGATACGTTGCTCCAGCGTTTTTCAATCCGAACGGCATTTTGGTATAACAGTAAGTCCCATGTTCGGTATAGAAAGCTGTCTTTTTCTCATCATCCTTATCCATTTGTACCTGGTGGTACCCCTTATAAGCATCTAAGAAGCATTTGTACCGGAACCCCATGACTGATTCTATCTTCCAATCGATTTCAGGTAACGGGTAATAGTCTTTCAGACAAGATGAGTTGAGATTTTTGAAATCGATGCACATCCTCCAACTACCATCGGACTTCTTCACTAGCACCGGGTTGGAGATCCATGTCGGGTATCGCACCGGCCGAACTATTCCAGCTTTCACCCATTCTTCTAATTCTTTGGTTATGGCCTGGTTCTTTTCTGCTGAAAAGGTTCTCTTCTTTTGGGCTACCGGTTTGTCTTGGACATTCACGTTGAGTCTGTGTTCTGTGATTCGTCGGGGTATTCCTGTCATGTCCGCTGGTTCCCAAGCGAATACATCTTGACTATTTTTGAGCAACGTAATTAACTACCTTCTACATTCTTGGGAGAAGTTCCCTCCGATGGTTACTAGCTGATTCGGATATGTCGGGTGTACTATGACTTCCTCTGTCTTTCCAGCCAATTCTCCAGTTATCTCAGCATTCTGGGATTCAGTATTTGCCTCTTTTTCTACCATCTGTTTTTCTTCCAGCCTGCGGTATTTCGAGATGGTGATCGATCGAGTGACCAATATTGCTATGCCCCTTGGAGTAGGAAATTTCATCATCGAGTGAATGGTTGATGGAATAGCCCGTAGCTTTTTTAGTCCGGAACAGCCTAATATGATGTTGTATGGGGAGGGGGACCTTACCACGGCGAATTTCATAACAGTTTTACGAAATAACCCTTGACTTCCAAAACAAACTTCTAACTCTACCTTTCCTAACGGCTTGATGGATTCCCCCGCAAATCATACCAAAGGGGTGTTGGTTTCCTTCAGTCGGGCCTTGATGGAAGGGCATACATGCTCAAAGCAGTGTTCATACTTTACTTCCACCGAAGCACCTTGATCCACATACACCCTCTGTATCGTATAACCTTTCACTTCGGCCTCGATTATCAAAGGTTCATCCGAAACATCCCCCGAAAGGATAAGAGGGAAGCTGATTTGGGCATTCATCCAATCCTCTTCCGGATCTGCGGCCTTTCACTTTCTTGCGGCCCATTGACTTCGGATCATGTTGATGATCTTTCCCTTATTAGCATGGTTGTCTCCCCTTTATGGTGCTTTTCCTCTTTGCCTAACTTCTTTCAAGAGGTGGTCCAATTTACCCGTTTCTACGGCTATTCTTAGCTGTTCCTTGAGGTGCCAACAGTCGTTGGTGAGGTGTCCCTTCTCACCGTGATAGTCGCAGTACTTGTCTAGATTTTCTCTGAGGGGTTTTCCTTTTAATGGCGGGGGTTGTGGTAGCCTCAGCTGATGCTCGTTTGTAAGGATTTCTTTCGGAGCCTTTGTCAGAGAGTTCAAATCTATTGGCCTGGTGTCGTATCTGCGAACGTTGTTGCGGCGAGGGTCCGCTCGACCTGCGTTATCATATCTGGCAGGAATATAGGGAGCATAATGATCATTCCTACGAGGCTTGTATTCGTCCTTGTGATTATTTCGGCGACAATCCCCTCCGAAGGGAGCTTTTGGGGCATAATGATCATTCCTGTTGTTATAAAGGTTGGGGCGATACTCCTTGTAAGCATCTATCTTCTCGCCTCTCGGTAGTTCAGTCGCCCGATACACTGCTTCCGAGCGAACGAAATCATCCACCCTTATCATCATTTCCGTTACGGTCTGAGGCACCCGATCTGAGAAGCATTTGGCCAATTCAGGGCACTTGCTACCATTGATAAAAGATGAGATCTGCATGAGTTCCGGTACACTCGAGATATGGCTGGCCTCATCAGTCCACCACTCCTTGAATTCAGGGAGAGTCCCATTTGCCTGCCGTATGATCTTAGTGATTTCCATCGGATCTTTAATGCACTTCCTTCTAAGAGCGAACCTTGTTACAAATTGATCACGAAGGGTTTCCCAATTGTCGATGCTACCACTGGGTAAACGATCAAACCATCCTATCGTTGAACCATCCAATGTTTGTTGGAACATCCTACACCATACTGGCATGGGCCACTCACCGTGATTAGCCGCGCCACAAAATCTAGTGATATGATCATCTAGATCTGTAGATCCGTCATAAAGTTTTATGTTGGTGGGCATCCTATGCTTCGGCCTTGAGAATTCTATGATTCTTCGAGTGAAATGACATCTTGATATTTCTTTGTACGGTTTAGCTAGAGCGTCTTCTATTTCTTTTCCGGCACCGTCGATTTCTGTTTCCTAAGGGTCTTCCTCAGCGAAGTCGATTCGGATTGGTTTGATTAAGCTTCCCCCTTTTGTGTTGTGCTATTTTATTAAGGCTTTGAGTGTTGTTACTTGGCTTAGGAATTGTTCTTCTAAATTACTAGGGTCATTATCGTCACTGTTCTTTCCACTTCCCTCTGCGTGGTTATCTGGTGTTTCCCAAGTAAGGCCCGCCATCCTTCAATTCTGGTAGAATGAATAACGGGTCCCACGGATGGCGCCAATTTGTTGAGGTAAAAACCTGCAGGTCGTTCGGAACTGAGGTTAGATCTTCCGGACGAGGTCTTGCCAATGTCCCGAAGCACCTACACACAAGAAATACGCACGTTAGACTCGCCCTGGGTGTTATCTCAGGACCGAGCTCCAGCGTGAGAGTAAGTATTGGATAATCCGAAAGGTTAGATAATGATTGGGAGTAAATGCGAATGGCAAAAGTTAGTTGTGAGTTGTAAATGAGTTGGGTATTTATACTACCCAGCTTTGATACATGTGATGACGGCGTCGGATTCTGAGGAGATATGCAGCAGACGCAATCCCGTGAATTCTGGGGCGGCGGCGGTCTGACTACTGTTGTCATCTGTCCAAGGGGTAAGGCCACATGTCCAAGTGATAAAGGTTGTTCTAGACGACAAGGTTATACGCCTTCGGACCTTTCTTCCGAAGGGCGTCATGTCGTTCGGACGTCCGAACAAGATGGGTCATCCGGACACGCCAACAGTTGTCTATTGTCAATTTGTCATTTGACCAAGTATTCGTTGCCTTATTATACTACATGTCTACATTTACGTGTCACCATTCTTTATTATTATGTTGGTTTGGTTTGAAAAAGGAATAGAATTAGCTGTGTTGTAGGTAGCAAATCAAAGTTGCAATATTTTTAGTAAGATATTAATCTTAAATTCTTAGGGTGCGTTTGGTGATGAGAATGAAGGAATGACTATGGGAATGATATATGTTTTTTGTTTCATGGTAATTTGTATGATGAATTCATATTGTCTATACAAAGGAGGCAAATGAGCATGGTATGAATCTATCATTGTTGAGGGGTCCACCACTACTATCAAGCTCATACAAATTATGATTTCTATCATCAAACCAAACGGCCCCTTAATCAATCTTTTAAATTAGTAAACAATAACAATTTTGACTATTGAGTAATTACCATAAAGAAAGGATAGTTTCCTTATTTTATCAAAGGTTGTTTTATATTTTTGAGGTATTTACATACATTCCCAAACAAACATCAATATTTACGGATTTTCTCAAACTTTGTTTTAATACCATTGTACAACATGCATTAAAAACTTGTGTTTGAAGAAATATGTAAATAATCAACAGTCGACATCAATTTGGTCTAGGAGGTGGTTTCATTTGGTGCAAACCATAGGGGAATTTTGGTTTGACACCATTCCACTCTAACATACGATTTTTTCTTTTCTTTTTTTCTTTTTTTATTTATTTATTTATTTTTTTTTTCTTTTTTATCTTAGTCAAGGTTTTATATAACCACGTTTTTGAAAGTTTTTTCAAACTCGTAACAATAAAAAAGACAAAAGCACCTAATGTCAATTTAGTTCTCGTTCGCTCGTTCACAAACCCTCTAAATAAACACTGGCGAATATAAACACCGCTTTAACCTGTCATCTCGGGGTTTGGATATTGAATCGATTATGTGTCCGTTATGTAATGGTCAAGTGGAAACGAATGCGCATGTCTTTTTTCCTTCTTTTGACAATAACGTCACTTTTAATTCTCAAGTCATGAGGAAAAGTGACATTTTTGACAATATCCGTCTTTTTTCCTTCTTTTGGTTAAAGTTTAGAGGCAATACATGTATTAGTTGGACTGATTGGCTCAAAACGCCTTTGTAATTGCTAGCTCCTTGCTAGTTTTCTTTTAATAATATGCCGCCGTTCAAAAAAAAAAAAAAAAAAAAAAAGCTAGAAAAAATAAAGATAAATAAAACCATAAGACTAAAGGTTTCATAAGTTTAAAAAATTCGATAAAAAAAGGTTTGATATTTCATAGAGAAAGGAGTGTTATAATTGTATTATATGATTTTCAAGTCCATAATGAAACTAAACAAAGAGTATATTATTTATTAAAATATCTCTATTTTTTGTAATATATTTGGACTTTTTACCTTTAAAAATCTTAAAAATTAAGTTAACATAGCTTATATTATTATTAATTTAAAAATACAACAATTGCATAATAAATTGTATGTTACAATAATAAAATATAACTAACATAAGAAATTTAATATGTTTATAGTTAAAATTAGTGACTTCTTAAATTTGGATATAATAATAAGCATATTAATTCTTCATAATCTCACTAGACAAACACACAATCTCTAAAAACTATCATCAATTATAGAAAATTGATAATATTATTAAAGAAAGGTTTTGAAAATAGGTTTTTTAAAACTTACCTTATTATGTAATAATTGAGTTATTGTTATTAATTTATAAAAATATTTTTAAATTAAAAAAACATAAATATTTGCTAATTTAGCCACACAAAAAAATTGTAAATTCGTTTTTATATGAAAGATGTAGAAATGTCTAAAAACACGCATTTAGTTTTGAGCTATTTATTATATCTAACTTTTGGACGAAAAAAAAAATGAAAAAAAAAAAAAAAAAAAAAAAAATCCTTGGATACCTTACATTTTCTGAAATGTTTATTGGTGGTTGTGGATACCTTAAATTTTCTCTTTCAATCTTCTATGTCAGCCAAAACCAATCACCCCACACTACCATCACTAAAAAAACACGTCACTACAAAACAAACAATACAACATAACAAAAAAAAATTGATTTATGTCTAAATTCCGTGTGTACACGAGACATATAACTAGTATATCCATAACAAAAAATTCATCCATGCAATTATATTATATAAATTGCACTTTTTTGTAACATAAATTACCCTAACCATCTTGCTGTTTACCGAAAACGTTTTTGATTTTTCTTAGTTTGCTCCCCGGCTTTAAGTACAGACATGATATGGTTCGTGATGTCCTTTTTTATGTACTTAAGCGTGCTGGGGTCTCCGCAAAAAAAGAAGCACCTGTGAACTTCCTGACTGACTCCCGGGAGGGAAGATCAACACTTAGACCAGCGGATGTTTTGGTTTTTGGTTGGGCAGGTGGTAAGCATGCTTGTGTGGACCTAACAGGTGTTTCCCCTCTTGTGGGATTGAGGAGTTGAGGTTTTACTGCAGGGGAGGCTGCTCTTAAAGCTGCCTCATGCAAAGTGACCAAGCATGAGAAAGCGTGCATTGACAATCAGCACGAGTTTATACCTTTCGTGTTTGACACTTTTGGTTTTCCAGCACCTGATGTTGTAGTCTTCCTCAACAGAGTTCAGCGGGTCATGCATTCTAATGTGATGTCTCCTAGATTCATGAATGTAGTTTTTTAGCGGATTAGTTTTGCAATCCAAAAAAAGCTGACGACGCAGCTTGTTGCCCGTTTGCCTTCAATTACTATCGTATAAATTATCTTAAGATTGATTTTCACCCATTAGTTTGCTTTGTTCGAACACCTGTATGTTTTGGTAGATACTTTTTAGAAAAATATCTTCAACACCTGTATGTTTTGGTAGATACTTTTTAGAAACAGTATTGACTTGGCTAAAAACTCCATCGGACATGCGTTCACGATGGTAACTTTAAACATTGAAATTTGAATATTTTACAAAACATAAGCATCCTCTAACTCATTTTAAAAGCACTATACCGTCTCTATGTCCTATTATTAATCTATTTCACATTAAAATCTAAAAGTCTACAACTACCGCTTAGAAAATAACACGAGAATCAACATAGACATTGATACAGCAATCTTGAACCCTGAACTCTCCCAGATATTCTCCTTATCACCATTACTATTACCATTCTTTGCTACCGATAATTCATCTCTCAATTCTTTCAGAGCTTTGTCACGCCTCTCGCCCATCTGCAACCATATAATATAAACATAAGCCCAAAAATATCATTATTATACGTCACGATTGTTGCACAACATTAGCAGTTATTTTGAGTTGTCGTGTATTTCAAACAGGTCAATTAAAAAGGGTTTTGGCCATTAGACAACAATGAGCTTTCCTCAAAGTTTCGTTTGAGTACGTAAACTAAAATTTGTTTAATTAAATGTTACAAACTTTCGATAAGTGTTTTAGTATGTTCATTCTGATGACGTGTTATACCTTAAAATATGACGTGTCACTGCTTTTTATGTGACACGACACATTTTGAAAGTCTGAAACATATAATAGGAAAATTTTTAGTTCCCAAACTGAGAAAACTTGATGCAGACCTAAGTCAATTAAAAATAGCTAGTTGAAAAAGGAGTCACTCAAATATATCAAACAGGAGGAATAACACCAATATGTATTTCTTTGTAACATACAAGTTCCTAAATATTTGTATCACTTAATAATATTTAGCTTTTTAATAAAGATTTAGACATTATTTGTTAGTAACAAATTGTTATAATGTAGACAAAGATTTTTGCTGGTTGACCCATGCTAATCTTCAAACTAAAATTAAAAGTAGTGTTACCCTTTGAAGCTTTCGGGTCTGAGCACGAGCTTCATGCAAACAAAACTCCAGTTTTAAAACCCTTTTCTTCAACTCCTGATCAGCTCTACGATGTTTCTCCAACTGTCACATGGAAAATTTCAATTTATTAGCATATATCTATAACAATCTTCCAGTGAAAATTTTCAAATAATATTTTTACTTAAACAGTTAACACCCGCAAGATCAAATACATACTTGGGACTCCAGATCCTGGGTTTTAAGCTTCCAATGTGCAGACATGACCCGAAATTCATCTCTTAGCTTGGCTATTTCTTCATCTTTGGTTGACAAAAGTTTGTTCATCTTTTCAATGTTTCTAGGTGAGACCTCATCAAGAATCCTTCTCAATTCACTATCATTATTTGCACCAGATTTGGCTAAAGCTTGCATGATGTCGTGTTCGACTCGTGAGACTTCATCTTTCAATTGTTTTTGTGAAGATTCTCTTGATTGAAGATCCTTCTGCAAAATATCAAGTTGCTCTCCTAGTTTATTAACGCGAGCTTCGTGCTCTTTCAACGACCGATTCTTATGATCAAGTTCCTTTAATAGAGCCATACACTGACGTTGTGCAGATTCAGCTGAAGCTGCACTCGCTTCTGCTGTTGCTTTTGTGGATGAAAGCTGTGATGTAAGATTATCCAAGTCCCGGAGGTACTGTAATGAATCAATATCCAAACAAACACATGTCAAATAATGTAAAATACGGCATACAGTCTACTATACAAAGACTTAGAAGGCCTCATATTCACAGATAAAACAGCAATCGTGATTTTGCAAGATTAACAAAAAGGTAATCAACTTATTTAGGTATCTGACTTTGTTTATCAAGCCAAAAACTTCCAAACTTTAAAAAACTGTAATTTAAGGTAAGAATTAATCTAAACAGCATGTTCGAAAGAAGTCAACACGATCAAACGTAATGACATGTAATTTGTCAAGTCATCATTTTGATTTGGTAACCTATGTGGATTACCTTAAGCCAGTACTTTATAAAGTTTAATCTACAAATTTGCAAGTCTAATGATTTAGGCAATTTAAGATGGTTACCTAAAACAGAACTTGGACCAAACATGGCTTACCTTTACATGCAATTAACCCATTTTTTAATTGTGAAGAACTCTTGGGAATCCTTAATTAGGTGGTGTTTGAATTTGACTTAATTGACTTTATATGAAAAAAACTGAATTCATTAAGTCATATGAAAACTGTTTGTTTGTGACTTAATAGAGAAAGATGACTGAAAATATTAAGTAATAAACCGAGGGTGTCTGCATTAAGTTATCTCTTAATTAAACATGACTTAATAGAAAATTTTAACAAACAAGGGTAGGTGATTGATAACCACAAATCAAACTAAGACGACAACATACAACATGCTAGATAGAGACTAGATAGATTATTAAGAATGTGGAACTACCCTCAATAAGTGTCAAGTGTCAACATACATTTAAGGCTATACATATAACCAATATGTTTAGGTCCATGCATATCCTCTTTATTTATTTTCCTTACGATGACCACATTAAAGTTTTAGGCTCTATCACGGACCATATTCAAACAAGATACGTCAAGTGGGTATAACCTTCAACTTGTGAAATAAAGTAGCTTTATGTATATCAATGTATCAGTTTGATGACCATTTTGTAAGGTAATAGTTTGGTCTACACTCTTAAATGAGTAAATTTGAGCAATTATTGATTTTGGTTGCTAATATTTTAGGGGAATCTTACCAATGAAATAATGCATAACCTTCAACAACAAACATATATATGAACATTATTCAATACTTCTCGTTCATCAATTTTAGCATGATACTTTTATATTAAAGCCATTCAATCTGAAATGAAAACAAGTTACTCCGTATGAAATAAATTTGATGACATCAAAGTTCAACGACCACTAGTTTATAGAGTCGTTTAATTGTGATGAGTTTTATAAGGGTCCATTTCTTCTTACTGACATAGAAATGCTGACATCTAGTTTCATGTACACAAAATACAAAGTAGTAACATCTCAATGTTTGTAACACTTTGGTACCTTTTTGGCATATTTGTGAGGTTAACATCAAGAGATAAGAGAAAAAGATGATAAGTGTGCCATGTAGGCATGGGGAACCAATGTTTCTAAAAAAATGATGATTATTATTTGATCAAAAAATGATTTAACCTCAAAAACCAGATCTAGATTTAAACATATTGATTATTGAGTTGTGTCTCCACTCCAGGTTATCTAAAATTTACAAAAGACAAACTTTTTGAACCATTCATAAAATAAAACAAGCCATAAAGTATGCAATCATCGTATTATTCTAACACAAAAGATTGAAGTTTTATTCTTATTATAAATCCACCCAAAAAGCCAAACATAAACAGACAAAATAGATTATTTTGATATCATAAACACATATCGATCATTAACTAAAATAGATCAAATCAAATCAAAATTAAGCAATTTACCTTAAATCTACATGATCAAATTCAACCAACCAGCAAATCTTATTATTTATTTGGTACAAGTAAAAGAAAGTCAAACCTTTTCGGCATCAGATGAAGATTCTTGAAGCTGTTGAGTTCTCTCATCTAACCTCTTCTGCAATCTCAGAATCTCTTCTTCCATGTTCTTAGCTCTAGCTTCTGCTTCCTGCAAGTACCAAATCCTTAATTAAAAACTATGAAACATGCATGAATCAGATCTATATAAAACAAGAAAGTACACATGCCTGTCTAGTTAAAGATTCTTTAGCAAATGATTCCTCTTGAGACGAAAGCCGAATTCTAACATCTTTAAGCTCGGCTGCAAGCGACACAACGTTTCGCCGAAAGCTTTGTTTTTTCTCACTAAGATCCCTTAACAATGGATCAATCTCCATACTCGAACTTACACTAGATGACATCTTTTCATATCATAATATTAAATCAAGCAACCCTCTTGTTGTATGTAGCATGTGAAGGAACAAAAAGATGAAACTTGTGACTGCTTTAATTCAAAACAAAGTCAAAGAAACTAGAGGTTTATTTATTTATTGTTAAATACTCAAATATTAAATGCATGTTGCCGATACATGATGAATTTAATTCTATGAAACAATAAAAAATTAAAAGTTTGAAACTGAAGGAAGTGAGAATTTAATAAACCTGTCAATTTATATATAGATGATGAGTAACAAATTTAATCAGAGCCGCACATTTGTCATCTTAAAATAATGAAAAAAAAACCAACTCGTGGAACTTCTTGTTACTTGTTCATATGAATAACAAACACCTCACCAGATGTATGATGCAACTAATTACTACTACTACTTTTAACCCAGTTTTTTACATTTTTAAGAAAAATGAATATAAATAAGTACCCATATGAAGATAAATTACCTGTAGTGAAATAAAGGGTCGATTTGGAGTGAAAATGAGCAAAGTGAAAGTGAAGAGATGTGGGTTCATTAGGTTCGGACATGAAATATATAATTTAGGTTCGGAAAAGAGAGTAATAAATGACAAAAACCGAACCTCTTGGTTTGGTTGACCGTCACCATCAACGCGGCAAACTCAAAAATTTTGGGTCTTCTACTTTCCACATTGGCATGGCATCTTTTGGGCACGGATAACCTGTTTTTGTGTTTCTTTCTGTTTCCCATAAACACAATTTTAAAACCATATTTTTACGTTTTTTGTTTGGGGTTATAAAAGGAAAAAACAAAATGTAAAGTGATGCCCATCACAAATTTATTTAGTGCCAGTTTGGTTTATAAGTGAGGTTGGATTATGATTTGAATTCGGTATAAGATTTGGATTTGAAATAGATTTAGAAAAAAGAAATTGTATTTATTTAAATATATTTTATAATAAATTTTAAATAATAAAATATTATATAAATAATAAAATAACAAAAATACTCCACACTTTTAAGTGTCAGACAATTTTGTGTGAGGTTCACGCGTTCAACATGTTTTGGCTTCGTAAGGTTTTGGGCGCGTGTTGATGGGTGATTTGTAAAACCTACCGAGTTTTACAATCCTCCTAGGCAGTGTATCTAACCGTTGTAGTGTAGTATAGGCAAGACATGGGGGATTAATCGTTCTCTAGGAGAATAGTGTTGTGAAGGTCGAAGTGTATGTCGAGATAGGTCTAAAGGTGATGGGTGCGTCTTTTTGTATTTTTATATTTTTTAGAAAGCAAATTAAAATTTCGGGGTTTAAAGAGTGGGCGTTTTAACTACTAATTAATTAAAACTGATTAAACTAAAATTAAACTAAATATGTAGAAAAGTAAAAGTGGTAACTCTTATGATAGGAGAATGTGTTCACTTAGATATTTTTACTCCTTAGTTATCTCTTATTGATTAATCGAATTGTCACGTCCTTGTTTTAATTGGAGCGTTGTATTCCTTATTATTGGTAGTAGGGAGGTGCCATATGCCCTAACTCTATGAACGTGCAAGTCTCCCCTAAGAAAGCTTAAAGTCTATTAAGTCTCCTAGGATCTACAAGCCGCAATTCACGCAATAAATACAACGAGAAAAACCACTAGCGCACTCTAGGGTTGCGTTTAATAAGATGGACAAGCTAGTACATATAAGAGTTAAGCCAGTTTTCTTATCCTAACGCGAGGCAACCAATTAAACAAGAGACGACAATCAATAATCAATAACTAGGTTTCATTCAATCTAAGCAAACACTAATAGATCTAGCCTATCATGTTAAAGTGAAGAAAAGAAAAACATAAAATCAAACAACACATAAACATATTGAATGATTAAAGATGAATTACTTATCTTCAATAGAACGTGGATAAAGTGGCTGTAAAAAGCCTTACAAAGTATCAGAAATTCGTCTAGGGTTTCACCTCTCCAAAGTGTTACATGAATAAAGGAAAACATACGAAAATATATATACTTTTACATCTGTGACGTCGTCACGTCATGGGCTGTAACGCCGTCAGCCCGCCGTCATTAGGTTTTCGTCTGTTGCTAAGTTGTCGTTGTGATGGCTTCGCCTTGGATCTCTGACGCCGTCATGATGTCTAACGCCGTTCCTTTATAAAAAGTCTGAGCCGTCACGTGTAAATTTAACTCTGAATCTTGGTCTTCAAATACAAGTGACGGCGTCACTTGTTAAGTTGTGATCAGGTCTCCTTTCCTGATAGATTTGCGACTTGGTCGTTTTCTTCACTTTCTTGTCCAAATTAGCCCAAAACTTGTCGGTTTTTGTCATTTGTGTCCAAAGTTCCTAAAATGCAAAAAGAAACGAGTTAGGACAATATTTGATCAAATACATACGACTTTAGGGACTAAATGACCCCTTAAAAAGGTATGTTTTAAATCCTTATCAAATATCCCTACACTTGGAATTTGCTTGTCCTCAAGCAAATGTGCTTTTATCCTAGTCAATCTATAAGTTAGGGGTCATTTAGAATTGGTTAAAAAGTAATTACAACACACATCCGTTCCACAATAGTCATAATAAGCACGAAAATCATATACTAGCACCTCACATAAAGTGTTTGGATTATCACATCTCTCGAGTATATAAGTGATATAACATGAATGGAAACGGGAAAATAAAACACTCTCTACATGTCATAGCGCATAAATTACCATAGGCTTAAGAATAGATCAAATCTCCAACACTTTGGCGTAAGCACCTAGGATAAACTATCAAAGAGGTCATTTAAAGGGTTGTAACGTTAGGTGTAAGGGTATGGAAAACACGGTTTTGTGGATATAGGGATTTTTACTGGTGGCAAGTCAATTATTTAAGTCAATCACATGTAAAAGGTGGCATTGCTAAGCCAAGACTCAACTCACTAACTTCTAACTCTTTTTGTATTTTTTTGACTCTTTCTTGACTTAAACAAAAGATAAAAGACGGGATGGTAGTCCGTATATATTTTTTTTCTTTTTCTTCTTTTTTTTCTCTCTATTTTTTTTCTTTTTCAATTTCTTTTCGATTTTTTTTTTTTTTTTTTTTTTTTTTTTTTTTTTTTTTTTTTTTTTTTTTTTTTTTACACTCATACCCTACCATACATAACCAAGGGATTTATAGTTGCATATCTATACTTGAACTTTTAAATAAATAAAACTAACTAATGACCCGAATTAAGAGGATCAAAACACGTGGAGTACTTAAAAACATTAACGTACATATGGGGTAATAATTTTGACTTCTTTTCCATTAGTCCATACTAAATAGTTCTTAACCCATGAGTCTCAATCGTCCCAAAAATGTATTTACAAGATATGACTCGACTTAGCAACCATGTCATCAACTAGACAATTAACAAATGGTTTAACATAAATGTTGTAACAATAATGCACTAAAGGTAAGTGCATACAAGGAAGGCTAAAGCGATTTGGGTGTACATTTGGGGGTGGATTGTAAACAATGCTCTTCATTAATATTTCGGAATCCACCAAAATATCATGAGAACCGCGAAAAGGATAGGCTCTGAGGGGTGTACTAGGGGTATCTTGTACTAAAAATGAGTACGTAGCAAGGGTGTGGGGGAATTACTTGACCAATAAAACCAATGTAATTATAAACAAGTTTAAAACAAGGGTTATCCTAATGCCTCTTATCATTTAGTAAATCCTAACTACACGAATGTAGTCTCACTAGCGATCTCGGAATGCATCACAAAAACAAGTTCTAGAATCTATATACTACCGGTACACTTATAAGCATTAAAGGTGAAAGTTTTTTCATAAATATCTAAAGGCGAACCTCACATTTTTGGGGTGGAAATTTTTTAGTGGTAGGGTTTTTGTGCTAGCTATATGATTCATATCCATGAGACGTTTATTAAAACTAAAGTTTCACTCGTAATGTCATAAAAAAAATTTTAATTTGGTGCTACAATCACCTTTACAAGTATTTCTTTCAGTTTATTACACAATTACTAGAAGACAAGACAAATATCAAATAAGTTCTAGTTTCTAAGGTGTCCCTTTTTTACCCTCCCTACACTTAAATTGAACATTGTCCCCAATGTTCTTGAAAAGTATCAAAGTTATGATAAAGGGAAAAATAAAAGAGATGAAAGAAACTAATACTCTCCTGATTTGCTCGACATGGACGATGTTGGAACATGGTTAAATCCTCCTCCAGGAAAATAAAGTGATAAGCTTCTTATTCCAATTTGCACTTGCATCTTCTTGTCCAATATAAGCTGTAAATTACTAAGAAAATGAACATGAAACATCGCATAAAATCGACGGTAAACATTATATATTATAAAATAAATCATACAAAGCAAATAAGATATAATGCTTGCAAAATAAATGTTTAAAGAAACCTGGAAATTTTCAAAAATTAAGTTTCGACAGAAAAACAAAAATCTGGAAAATTGTTCTGCTACAGTTCTTGACGCCGTCAGGTGTTAATCCTGACGCAGTCAGAATTGACCTGACAGATTTTTACGTTTTGTTCCTGGAAAAATTCTGGAAAAATCTAATAATTAAAACCTGGAAATTCTGTAAAACATTCATTGTGACTCGATATAAGCATTTGACTCAAACAAACACACAAATTCATCCTATAGATAAGTTCCTCTTCAAGGATTCTTTTGGATCGAAATTATCTTTTAGTTTCCTCTTAGTAGGCTTTGTTTGGTATGACTTTTCAAACTTCTCTCCATGTGGATCTATTAATGTCATCCTAATGTGCCATAATCCATCTCCTTCTTTTGGTGGCTTATTTCAATTCCATTTATTCTTTGAGTCCTCCACATCCTATTTATTCATCCTATGATTAATTGGCAATGCTCCTAGGAACTCAATCATCTTTCTAAATACTAGAGGGTCCTCAAATGGGTCAATCTCGGAATCCCTAGCTAGTTGTTGTTACATGTAAGCCGCATTCTTTACAAATTCATCTTCCAAATAAAATGGGCGTTGAGGTCCTATAAACTCAACATTTAGCCGGGGGCCATATCTCGACGGTCTCCTATCCCTAACTAACCAATGTGGTTCCATTTCCTCATCCTTGTTATAAGTGTGCTTTTGGACATCATAAATTGACCTAGTGTAACCTTCTCCTACCGCTACAATCTATTATTGCGCTAGCGGTCACTAAGAATCCTCTTCCAACAAGCAGTGGGAACTTAAGGTCACTTAGGATATCTAAAACATGGAAATCCGCCAAAATAGTTAATTTATCTATGTTCACCAATTGATCCTTCAAAATCCCAATTAGATAGGCCAAACTCACATACGCCAATCCTATGATTGCTTTCGTTTCTTTTAATTGTCCTAAGCTGAGGTTCCTATAGAGTGACAACGGAAGTATGTTAATGCATGATCCTAAGTCGGCTAAGGTATCATAGGCCGTGGAATTCCCAATACTACAAGGTAAACCAAATAAGCCCGGATCATCTAACTTCTTAGGTAACTTGTTTTGAATAAAAGCGGATCCATTCTTACCCAACTTAACTTTCTCCTTATATTTTTCCAAGAGGGAATTATAATATGGAGCATGAGTTAAGACATCTAAAGCCGGACGTTCAAGGTAAAGATCCTTGAATTCATCACTAAGATTGGGGTTTGGTTCTTGTTTGGTTGGTGTTTCATTAACTTGTTTGACCGACACGTTGTTTGGTGAATTATCTCTATGGTCTTGGTCCTTTGGAAATGTTAGAGTTTGTTTGAAACACGTTTTAATTGCATTGACCGAGTAAAATTGAAGACAAGAACTAAGAGACGAAACCGATGAAATAGAGTTAACACCTAGTTTCAGGTTCTTGACGGTGTCACTTGGGAATGCTCCCATTACTCGATCATTGAGAACCTTCAAAAGAGTATCAATTTTATTTGTCATCTCGTTTTGTTGTTGCTTGAAATTGGCTTCAAACTTTGACAAACGAGCTTCTTGAGATGACATAAAATTAGACACCAATCCTTCAAGATTGTTGGAAACGGAAGGATTATTATAGGGACGATTCGAGGATGAACCGTTTGGTTGAAAACGATTAGGTGGATTTGAAAATTTGTTTTGAGATGAATTTTGGTTTTGTTTCCACCTAAAGTTTGGGTGATTTTTCCAAGAGGGGTTGTAAGAATCACCAAGAGTGTTTAGCTCGGGTTTGAAAGTGTACCACTTATCTCCCGCTCCATTGGTACACGAGGATGCATAATCCGTAAAAGCTTGTTCGGGGAGTTCCATGCAATCACGAGTGTCATGGGGACCACTACATAATTCACATGAAGAAGTGATTTTATTCACTTGGCGTGAAGGTTTAGGAGCTTCGTAGGAACTCATTAGAAACTTGACTTGGTCTTCAAGTTCAATAATCCTACGATCGCGAATGCTTGAGTTATTAGAAGGCAAGGATATTGCCTTGCCCGTTTAGCTCAACTCGCGGGGGTCATTCCAACATTCATTGTCATAGAGAGCAAGATCTTCTATGATTCCCCACGATTCTTCCGCATTCTTGTCATGTAGCTTACCACCGGCCGCTTGGTCGTTGGTTTGCCTTGTGGAGTGATTGATATCGTCATAGAAAATTTGAACTTGGAGCCAAAGATCAATGCCATGATGAGGGAAGAGTTTCACCTTGACGTTGTTGAAACATGTAACCACCGGTAAATTTCCACTTTTATTAATATTCTAACGAAAGAATACTTATCCATTTCCTACGTCTATTTTTTTTCAGATTAAATGTTATCAGTTTATCTAATCACAACAACTAACTAATGTGACATAACTCACATTTTTAATAAACATGCTCACACGACACCAACGTGCCTTGTATTTATTACAAATAAACATTCCTTATATGTTAAGTATAAAAGTTTTCAACTTTCATTTACCACTTTAGCTTATTTCGTTAACATATGATTATTAAACATTCAAACTAAACGTTAGCCATTTATTAGAGTTTTCACAAAACTTTTCAGGTTATTAAATTAACTATTAACTTCTATTTATTATCACTATAAATTTTTAGTTTAATATAACGTTTAAACACTCCGATAACCCACGACTCAGTTTCATAATTGAGTATATTGATAAGCTTTGACATTTTTATAAGCATTATATTTTTACATTACCCGGTTTTAAGTTTCGTGACTTAAGGACTTAACGTTAGTAATTACCGGGATCAAACTATACTCTCTAAACCTTAAACTATTAATATATGTCCCATAAGTATGCCACATATCAAGTATGAGATTCATACATACGTGCCTCAATTCCTATCATGCATACAAAAATCCAAACGTGTTCTAACATGTTACTTTTAATCATGTATGGTTCTAAAAGTGTACACCAATCTACTCACCCCTCTTATATCTGTGTTTCCCTCTTCATTCAATAAACACAAAGAAAAATAGAGAAGAGATTATCTTCTCTCCCTCACAGCCACCCTCCACCGCCACACCTCTCCTCTGCCACCACCTCCCCTTCCATTTTTGAGGCTGGAAACGAGTAGATCAAAGGCCAAGGTGATAGAGTCTTGTTTGGAATCTTGTTTGTGATCTCGGTTCGTGTTTGATTCACTAAACACCACCACCATCATCACCATCACAGCCGCTCCTCCATCCCTCCACCTCTCCTTCTCATCGTTCTTCTTGGTATGTCGAACATCACAAGGTTATTTTTCGTTGTTTTCTTTTAAAACCGAACATAAAACAATTTACTAATGATTCGTGGATCTAAAAACTGGAATAAAACATTTTTGGTTATGATTTCGTGTGGTGGTAATAGTTAAAGTGGTGTTTGATTGAGTAGTATGACTCGGGTTGGGTATAAAACCCGATTCGGTCTCGGTTTAGTTTAGATAATCTTATTTGATTTATGGCCTATTTTATTTTGTTATGTAATTCGGCTAAAAACAACAACCTAAGAGAGGTGTGTCTTGGTTTGTTTCTCGGCTGCTAACAGCCCACCCCCAAGAGGATGCGGGTTTGGTTTGGTCCGAGCCACGGCAGCCCCAAGAAGGGGTTGTCGTTGGGATGGTTGTTGTTTCTACACTCGGGTCAGTAGCTAAACCCGAAGGGGGATTTGTTTTGGCTTATTTTTATTAGCTTATTTTCGTGGCTTATGGCTTGTGTGGTTTTGTGATTGGGTTTGGCTTAAAATCACACCACCAGGAGTGAGTTTATTTTATTTGGGTCCGTGACACAGCCACCCCAAAGGGTGCGCTTGGTTTGTTGGTTTCGGTTCAAGCAAGACGCCCACAAGGGTGCGTGTGTTTGTCTTGGAACTTGGATCACAACAATGACCTATCAGGGGTGTTCGTTTGTTGCCCATTCCATGACACCAACAACCTAAAGTTGTTGGTTGTTGTTGTGTTGTTAGTCTCACCCACCACCATAGGGTGCGTCTGGCCTTGTTTGCCTCGACTGGAAACCGCAAGTCCATAAAGGGTGTGAGTGTTTTGTTTACTTTGGTTCTCGGTTTGCGATAGAAATAACCAAAGTGGTTGTTTGTTGTCTGCTATCGCGGCTCACACCACAGCCCAACGAGGGTGCTAGTGTTGTTGGTCCTTGGTTCACGGGTAACACCAAGGGGTGTTTGTTGCGTGTCACAGCCACCCCGAAGGGTGTGCTTGTTTTTGCTCTCGGTTTACAGCCACACCACAAGGTGGTGTTTGGCTCGAGTTGGGTCACCACAGCTACACCTTCGAGTGTTAGGCTTATGGTTCGTTAGCTCACCAACACGGACCAAGCTTGGGTTCGCTTGGTGGAGTTGTTAACAGCCCACACATCCCACATATAAGGGTGCGTTCGACTTATTTATTTTGTTCTTTTTCTATTTTGCTTATTGATAAGACCACTAAGCTTATTTGGGCGTTGGTGCTTTTGGTGTAATGTGAAACCCGCAAGGGCCTTGGTACGATTTATGAGTCTCGGTATACAAACAACCTAAGAGGGATTGTTTTGCTTACACTTTTGGGTCAAAAGGAAACCACACCCAAGAGGTGTTTGGTTTTGGTTCGGTGTAAAAAGGGATAAGCCGAGGGGTATTTGTTTTGCTCTCTTGTCAAAAAGACATCCGATAGGATGTTTTGTTGGTCATAGTTAATAACAAAAGTAATAAAGGTGTGTTTATTTGTCTCGATCTACACAGCCCACACAGGGGTGTTTGTTTGTCTCGAGTACAAGAGAAAACCACCCAAAGGGTGTGTTTTGTTTGCTTATTCCTGTCTAACACCAGCCCCAACATGGGGTGTTTTGATTCGTCGTGTTACAGCCCTCAAGGGTGTTTGTTGTCTGCTGTCACAGCCCACCCAAAAGGGTGTTTGTTTTTGCGTGTCGCAGCCCAACAAGAGGCGTTTATTTGCTGAAACACAGCCCCAACAGGGAGTGTTTGTTTGCTGCAATACAACCCCAACAATGGGTGTTTGTTTGCTGCAATAACAGCCCCAAAAAGGGGTGCATTTTGTCTGCTGAAATGCAGCCCCAACAAGGGTGTTTGCTTGCTGCAATACAGCCCCGACAACGGGCATTTGGTTGCTGATTTTTCAGCACAAAAGAGTGCATTTGGTTGCTGATTTTTCAGCACAAAAAGAATGCGTTTGCTGCTGAATTTTCTGCACCAACATGAGCGTTTGATTCAGCTTATTTTCAGCCCATCAGGGGCGTTTGGTTTGCGTATTTTCTGCCCCAAAAGGATGTGTTGGTTTGTGTGTGTCTCGGTTCAAAAACCACTCACATGGGGTGTGTTTAATTGCTTTGTTTGATTGTTTTGTTTCCGACTCAATCAACGCCCACGAAGGCTTGTTTTTGTTCGACTTAACAACAGAACACCAAGGGGTGTTTTATACTCACTATATCTATATTTATGTTATACATGTGTTTTGCAATCTGTGATTGAAACTGAATCTGTATATGTTTCTGTGTTTGGTTTGCTTCATGGGCCGAAGGGTATGTTTTCGTTTCTTGGGCCGAAGGCCACTAGAAATGAGTAGGGTGCGTTTGGATTTGGTTTGGGCCGAAGCCCAATTGTTTTGAAATGGGAAATGTTTTGGATTGCCGAGCTTATAATTCTTTATAAGTTTTGAGTTATAAACAATTTATAAATTTGAGAATTGGACTAGCATATTTAATTTTTTTCGACTTATGAGCTTAACTCGAAACTTATTTTTATTATTGATTCATTAGTGTTTCGGGAATTATTATTTTGGAATCAAATTGCATATACGAATTGGACTAACACTATCGGAAAAAAAACTATAATAGTTGATAACGTATTGAGAACACGCATTCTAAATCAAGTCTACACAACTTAGAAGTTATATAAATAAACGCGTCATCTCTTACTTGATTGTTGTTTGATCCTTACATGTTTATTTCTTTTGCTCATGTGTTATACATTTTATACTTTAATGTGTGTAAACGAGTCTTAACATTTAAACCACCACACGAACGATAATACAAAAACCTTTTTACAAACATTGATACAAATATTCCACGAAAGCTAAAACGTATTATCTTTTGAAAACTCATACGCCTTGATTACTTTTCGCGTGTCATATCTTGAGACAAGCTTATATTCATTAGGTTATGTCGATTCCATATCGTTGCGCTATACTTCTTTATATTGTTCCGCCATACTCCTTGGCACCGTTGTGTTACTTACGTGACTACATTTCAAGGTGAGTTCGTAGTCCCACTTTTATACATTTTTCAAACATTTGGGGAGATACATGCTACAAACCTGAACACAAGTATTTTTCTGTATGCTATCCTGATTGATATTGCCTAAGCTTACACTATTGCCACTAAAAGTCCCTCATATCATGAGCCATTAATCACTTGTGAGTGAACGCGAATATAGTGAATAAATCTATTGGCAGTTGACGCCCCATTTGTGTTGCTGGATAAGTAGCCAAATGCACTTTATTTGAGATTAAATAGGAAGTTGGCAAGCTCCTGCCCGAGGGCATTGTTACTTACATCATCTTTATGATGTCTGTAATTAACATCATTATTATGATGTCCCACTGTTAAGGTTTGTGTGTCATGAGGATTAGGGCAATATACTGTACTGCAATATTATTGTTTTACCACTACTTAACTTGTGTTCAACCCTATATAAACACTGTGGATTCACTTAACCTTTGTGTTGACTTTTTAGCATGTTTTATCTCAGGTCCATAATGAACGAGGATGGCACGGAGGGGCACGAATACTTTTCGAAGGCTAAAATCTAATTATCATTCGAAACTATTTAACAAACTGTAAAACCACTAGGACCTCATTTTGTAAACTCTGATATTCGAATGATAAAACTTTTAAAACGACTCAATTATAGATCATTTTCTATTATTACAACTGTTTTGCCGTCGAGTAACACCCAGTTTGAATTCCGCTGCGTATCACGAAATTGGGGGTGTTACAGAACATCAAGATATCAATCCTTAACTTGGTAGTTCTCCCCGGTGGGAAAAAATATGCGAGGAAACGAGAAGTAAGATCATCCCAAGTTGAGATGGATCCCGCGGGTAGACGCTCAAGGCAATTGCTAGATTGGTCACGTAGAGAGAATTTGAAGAGACGCAAGCGCGTCGTCTCCTGAGTAGCAACATCAAGGTCAATGGAGTCAACAATTTTAAGAAAATCCTTAAGATGTTGGTCTGGATCTTCGGAACAAAGTCCATGGAATGCACATCCGTTTTGCACCAACCGGACGATGTCGGATCGCAAGGGAGACACATTGGCTCTTTGGGGGAGCTCAATGGTGTTTCGATAGCCTTGGTGGCTTGGTTTGGAGTACTTACCTAGAATATGGGCTCGAGGTGGTTCGGGTGGGTCTTGGTTATTTGGTTGTGCATGGTGTTCTTATGGTTCTTGGTGTTGGTGTGCTTGGTGTTGTGCGTCTTGGATAAAGGGATTATCATCCACCATGATGGCAAATGATAAGAATTACGGACGAAGGGAACAAAGAAAAAAATAGACTAAAAGAAAGCTAATAAAAACAAAAAAACAAAAAAAAAACAAAAATCTCACTTGATAGGAATCTAGTGAGTAGAAACAAGATAGAAATCAAAACCTAAACTATTCCCCGGCAGCGGCGCCAAAAACTTGATGGGTGATTTGCAAAACCTACCGAGTTTTATAATCCTCCTAGGCAATGTACCTAAGCGTTGTAGTGTAGTATAGTGTAACACCCCCAAATTTGGATCAGCGGAGACAAAAACAAGCATTGGGGTGCTACGGGATTGGTTCACAACACAAGCATAAGAAAATGGGATAACATTATACGTTTAAATAAAATCTTTCAAAATCCAAACTTCAAGTTTACATTTAATCAAAAGTACTAAAATTAAGGCCCAAAAGAAACATAAGATAGGTCCCCAAAAGAATTATCAGAGTCTTAGTTGATCCTTCAACACTTGCCAAGCCTCCAAACAACGTTCATCCAAGATAATAACCTTCAGTTTCCTAAGAAAACATGCTAAAAAAAGTCAGCTAATGCTGGTGAGTTCATAGGTTTAGACACAACGTATACTAGTGGACCAAATCATTAACATGTTTGCTATACTGGACTATGTCACAAACCAACCAATCATACACACGCATAAGTGCGTCCAAACCTTGCAATAATCCCTATAGGTGCACTGTATAGTTCTGCACACTTGCAGCACATGCATGATTATTCTTGCACTATTGTAGCACATACACAGTAATCCTGCACAATTACAGCTCATACAACAGTAATCCTGCACCATTGCAGCTTATACAACATATAACCATAGCCAGTTAACATAGCAAACATAATAAAAACGAAAATAGCCTTTGGTCCATTCAAAACGATTTTGCATGTTTTCTCACCCCAAGTTTTGCAAATAGCAGTATAAGTGTAAAAGTGGGGCTATGAAACTCACCTCGATCAAGCAAAGCACAACACACAAATCAATAGTGGAAAAGCACAATAGCAGCTAACACGTCACGGCAACAACGGACTCGGCACAACCTAATAATATAAAACTTATCTTAACGTATATCCAAAAGCATATCAATTTCCGACCTATACCCAAGTATATTCCGCTTTTATTTCCAAAATATTCTTGTTAAAACCATTTACTAGTGTTTGGTATCATCGTGTGTGCAGTGAAGACACGACACTGACTCTAGTGAACACACGCCAAACAAAAGACCAAAACCTAAACGACTCAAAACACAATTCTCAAATAACAATACGTCAAGTTGTTGCAATATCCCAAACAATCTCTACGACTAAAACTCAAACATCAATACAAAACCAAGTGATAAAACCTTAAGACTTAATAAGGTATTCGAACGAATGGTCGGGTACTTATCAAATTCGTCAACTTGATAAGTCTAACCATTCTTTCGTCTTGCTTATTAATTTAAAGTCATATCACCAATAAAAAGTAAGCTATAAGGATGAATTTCCCATTAATAAAGTCCTTCGACACCCTTGTCGGGCTCTTATTGGACTCGTCAGTCCAATAAGTCTGATAACCGTGTCGGTCGGTTATATTAATGTTAAACCGATCCGTAACTTGACATCAATCCCACATAATCACTAATACTTGCTTAAATAACATTTCTCGATTTGCATGCCCTCGAAACATTTAATAACCCAAATTTATTTAAACGTTCCGTTTATAACGTCTCATTTTTAAATAAAAACTTCCATTAAATATTAAATAACAAATGATTTTTTTGTTAATTAATATATCCCGTATTAGCCGTTATTATTTATTTCCATTTCTAATTACATATATATATTTTCAAACAATTATATATATCGAGTTATTATCCGTTTCGAGTCACGAGTCCGAGTTTTATTAACTATCGAGTCAAATAGTCAACCACAATATCCAATGTCCAAATTTAGTCTAATAGCATTGTTTCGGCTTGTCGAGGCCAAGCCGAGACTAAAAAGTTTCGGTGAAACGCAACTTGGCTCAAAATCATCACATGTATATATGTCATAAGCTCACAAATATAATCTCAAGTCCACCATGTCAAAAATATCAATAACAATTTAACGGCCCTATTTCCTACGGCGCGTTAACCAAATCAATCCGAATCCAAGTTCCAAATCCAAACCAAGCAACAAGAAGAAATTAACATCACCATCATGCCGAGACCCTAATGGTCTCGGCTCGGCTCTCGGCACCAACACAAACCAACCGGACCCTTGGTCCTTTCTCGGCTACAACTCCCATAACAACAACAACTTCTTTCAAACCCAAAATAACCAAATCCTATCACCTAATCTCGACCAATACTCGGGTTTACCAAACCCTAAATCCGAACACAACAATAAAACCAACCAATTAAAAATGACAACAAAATAACCACAAGGACTATGTTATCAACTCGACACCAAGGACAAGCACCAAATAAGCCGTGGCCGTGAGCTTGAGCTCACGGTTTGACCTTGATTCGACCACACAACACAAATAAAATGATACCAAACTTGATTTACACATGATTTTAGTTATTAAAAAGGTTAACCCATATGTTTCTATACCCAAATCGAACCAAAATAACAAGAGTCAACTCGTTAAGCACAAGTTTGACTCACACCGAGTCACACACGCGTGTGAAACGGTGTAACCTACCTTCAATAACTCGGATCTACATGGATCTAGTGGTGAAGGTGTGTAGTGGTGGTGGTGATAGTTTTCTTGGCGCGTGGGGTAGCTAATCGTGACAAAGGAGTCACAAGGTTGATGTTGGTGGTGCCGGTGTGTGATGGCAGTGGGCGGTGAGGGTGGCCGACGATAGAGAAGGTGGTGGTGGCGGCTATGTGTTGGAGAGAAATAACACAAAACCCTAAAATGGTGAAAATGATTATCACTTCCCCTTTTATAAACCACTTGGGCCAAAGTTGCCAACCCTAGAAACCCTAAGGACCTAATGTGTAATTTCAAGCAAGGGGCCTAAGTTGTCATTTGGTTATACTTTCTGTTAAAATTCCCGGGCCTCGTTTAACATACCAAAAATGACCGTAAAATTTTCTAAGTTGCGCTAATGTTTTTAGAATTGTTTTTCCGTTAAAATCGGCTATAAATATGTCCATGCTCGTTTAACGCGTCAAAAATCAATACTTCTCGTATTATTAAGTTTAATTGTGCCGACTTACGTAGTGCCTAACCCAGGTATATAGGAAACTACTCATCACATAACGATAATCCACATAACCTTACCAAGAATCCGGATAAATTCCCAAAACATTCTAAAAATGATTCTAAATAATTAAATGCTCGTTTTAAACGTAATGCGGTATTTGAAAATGCTCCCGAAATTTATCAGTTGTCACAGCCTCCTAGCCTCAGGAGAAACCCATCCCGAGTTTCAATTCGAGTTACTCGATATGGTTGAAAAGAGGTGAGGGTATTTTCACTTTATCTCGTCCTCACGCTCCCATGTAAACTCTGGACCATGACGCGAGTTCCATTGGACCTTAACGATAGGAATGTGGTTGTGCTTCAGTCGCTTGACTTCACGATCCATGATCTCCACCGGCTCCTCAATAAAATTCAAGCTTTCGTCTATCTGGATCTCTCTTAAAGGAATAATCGGGGTTTCATCGGAAAGACATTTCTGCAGGTTACACACATAAAAAACGTTGTGTACACTATTCAGTTCTAGTGGTAGCTCAAGTCGGTAGGCTACCGGTCCAATTCTGTCAAGAATTTGGAATGGTCTAATGTAACGAGGATTGTGTTTTTCGTGCTTGCCGAAACGTATCACCCCTTTCCATGGTGAGACTTTTAACATGACTCTGTCTCTGACCTGGAATTCGAGAGGTTTACGTCTACTGTCGGCATAGCTCTTTTGTCGATCACGTGCAGCTTGCAAACGGTTTTGGATCTGAACTATCTTCTCAGTCATTTCTAGAACAAGTTCGGGACCAGTGAGTTGACTGTCACCAACTTCAGCCCAACAAATTGGAGATTGGCATTTTTGGCCATATAGTGCCTCAAAAGGTGCGGCCTTAATACTGGCATGATAGCTATTGTTGTAGGAAAATTCGGCCAAAGGCAAGTATCTCTCCCAGCTTTTTCCAAAATTAATGACACATGCTCAAAGCATATCTTCCAACGTTTGAATAGTCATCTCACTCTGACCGTCTATTTGGGGATGATAAGCAGTACTCATATTGAGGTTTGTCCCCATAGCCGTATGGAGTGATTTCCAAAAATTTGACGTGAAACGACTGTCCTGATCAGAGATAATAGATATTGGAACACCATGTCGGGAAACAATTTCCTTCACGTATAGCCGGGCAAGTTTGTCCATACCATCGTTTTTGCTGATAGCGAGGAAGTGAGCAGATTTAGTGAGTCGATCTACGATTACCCAGATAGTATCACAACCACTAGCTGCTCTTGGTAATTTAGTGATGAAGTCCATGGTGATTCGTTCCCATTTCCAAACAGGGAGTTCAGGTTGTATCAATAACCCTGGCGGTTTCTGATGTTCGGCCTTCACCTTCGAACATGTTAAGCACTTACTGACATATAGGGCTATATCAGCCTTCATGTTAGGCCACCAGTATAGTTTCTTCAGGTCTTGGTACATTTTATCAGATCTGGGATGAATGGAGTATTTTGATTTATGCGACTCGTGCATAATCAACTCACGAATTCCTCCATAGAGTGGTACCCAGATTCTGTCTCAAAAGCATAATGTTCCATCGGAACGCTTTACAAAGCCATTTTTGTTTTCTACCATACTATAGAGGTTTTCAGTCGGTCGATTTTCTTCCTTTAATGCCTCTGCTAGGGCTTCAAGAATTTGGGATGGTAATGGTGAACTAATTTTCATTCCCAAGGATCTGACTCATAACGGTGGTATTCTCTCCTTCCGACTAAGAGCATCAGCAACAACGTTTTCCTTACCAGGATGATAGCGAATCTCGCAATCGTAATCACTGAGTAGTTCCAACCAGCGACACTGTCTCATGTTCAGCTCTTTCTGGTCCAAGATATGTTGCAAACTCTTATGGTCCATATACACAATGCACTTAGTGCCATACATATAATGTCTCCATATTATGAGTGCAAACAACACGGCACCCAATTCCAAGTCATGAGTAGTGTAGTTTTTCTCATGGGTCTTAAGATGCCGTGAAGCATATGCTATCACTTTCTCCCATTGCATTAAGACAGCTCTTAAACCTTTGTGCGAAGTGTCGCAGTATACGAAGAAGTCTTCGCTTCCTTCGGGTAGGGCTAGGATAGGTGCACTACACAACTTCTCTTTCAATAGTTGAAACGCTTCTTCTTCTTCTTCTCCCCATTCGTACTTTACATTCTTCTGAGTCAGTTTAGTTAGGGACTTGGCTATTTTAGAAAATTCCTCGATGAATCTCTGATAATAGCCAGCTAGGCCTAAGAATTGTCGAACTTCAGTTGGGGTTTTCGGGGCGGGCCATTCCTTGATGGACTCGATCTTCGCGGGATCCACATGAATTCCCTGACTATCAATCACGTGACCCAAGAATTGTACGGTTGGAATCCAAAATTCACACTTAGAGAATTTGGCGTATAGTTGTTCCTGCTTCAGTAACTCCAAGATAAGTCTTAGTTTCTCTTCATGCTCCTCTTTATTCTTTGAGTAGATCAGGATATCATCTATGAATACTATCACAAACTTATCCAAATAGGGTTTGCACACTCGATTCATGAGATCCATGAATACCGCTGGTGCGTTGGTTAAACCAAACGGCATCACTTGGAATTCGTAGTGTCCATAACGAGTTCTGAACGCAGTCTTTGAAATATCTTCTTCCCGAACTCTAAGCTGGTGATATCCAGATCGTAAGTCAATTTTTGAGTAAACGCTCGATCCTTGAAGTTGATCGAACAGATCGTCAATCCTAGGTAGAGGGTATCAATTCTTCACTGTCAACTTATTCAACTCTCGATAGTCAATGCACATGTGAAAAGATCCATCCTTCTTCCTTACAAACAATACTGGAGCTCCCCATGGTGAGGAACTCGGTCGTATAAATCCTTTTTCCGACGACTCTGCCAACTGTTTTGACAGTTCTTCCAATTCAGTAGGGGCGAGTCGATAAGGTGCTCGGGCTACGGGTGCAGCGCTAGGCATCAACTCGATCTGAAATTCTACTTGTCTCACTGGTGGGATTCCAGGTAAGTCGTCTGGAAATACTTCTGGAAAATATCGAACGATAGGTACATCTTCTATATGTTTTTCACCCTTTTCCTTCCCTTTCTTCTAAGAAATTTGGGCCAAGAAGAGGTAACACCCTTTTTCTATATACTTCTGTGCCTTAGTATAAGAGATAATGTTCAATTTGGAGGGACCTCCATGATCGCTCCTATCCCCTTGTATGTTTAGGATTTCTTTTCCGTAAGGCACACGTACAATTATCTCATCGCAGATAATATTGGCACGATACTTGGATAACCAGTCCATACCGATGATGACATCAAAACTGCCTAACGTGACGGGTAAGAGGTCGATATTGAAAGGATGGTTTATAAAGTTCAGCGTACAGCCGCGGATGATGGTGTCTATCCTTTCAAGGTTACCATTAGCTAACTCTACATCGTAACCAATACCTAAGGCTGTCGGGGGAATTTCAAGAAAAGGCATAAACGTAGTGGATACAAAACTCCTATCGGCACCAGTATCAAACAATATGGAAGCATAACGATTGTTGAGAAGGAATGTACCAGTGACAACGTTTGGGTCCTCTTTGATCTCCTTCCCAATAACGTATACTCTTCCTTGGGCTGCTCCCACATCTCCCTGATGATTCCCAGTGCCTTGGTTTTCCCGATTTCCTCCTGCTCCCCGTTATCTTGATTATGCCCATTTCCTCCCGTCCCTCAGTTTCCTTGGTTTCCTTGGTTCCACCCATTCCCTGGGTGTCCTCCATTCCCTTGGTTCCCTCAGTTCCACGGCTCTCGACACTCATTCCTATAGTGTCCCTTCTTCCCAAATCCAGAGCAGGTGACACTAGCCTTCCAATATGTCTCTGGGGTGGTTTGAACCATCGCAAGGGGTCGAGACTTACATTCCCGGGATATGTGTCCTACCTTAGAGCACTTGTAGCACACCATAGTACACTGTCTGTGATGATGACACTTACAACGGGTGCATTTCGGCTGATTCCCATTATAACTCTTCTTCTCACCATCCCCGATAGCATAAACTTTAGCGATCTCTTGCCATTTATTAGGGTGGTCACTACCCTTAAAATGATCATCCCGTTTCCTCTTATCATTTCTCCTATTTTCTACATTTTCAAGAACCAGTGAATCCATTAGGCGTTTAGCTATCATGATGGCCTCATGGAGATTTTTTGGGTTTGCAGCAATCACGTCATTCCTAGTAGTCAGTGGCAACCCATCAGTGTATCGCTCAATTTTGAGTGCCTCAGTACGAACCATCTCTGGGCAAAGTAACGACAACTCTTGAAAGCGGCAGTTGTAGGCTGTCATGTCGGTACATTTCACCTTATGGTTCCAAAACTCAATCTCCAGTTTCTTATCTTCATTTCGTGGACAGTAGGTCTTAATCAACAAAGCCTTGAACTGTTCCCAAGTCATAGCATAAACCACATCACTTCCAACAGATTTGAGGTAGTTGTTCTACCAGGTCAACGCTTCGTCCTTCAAAGTAAATGTGGCATACTTCACCTTGGCATCTTCCTCACAGTTACTAACAGTAAATACATACTCAGTTTTCTCCATCCACCTCATTAACACAACAACGCCTTCGGTTTCGCCAAACTCAGTTGGTCCACAACTCCAAAATTCTTTGTACGTACAACCACGGTTTCTGGTAGGTGGTGGAGTTCCAACATAGGTATTTGAGTGATTCGACTCAACTAAGATTTCAGCAACACGCTGAGCCACAATTTGATCAATCAGAGTATGGTTCATAGGAGGGGTGTTAGGTGGAGTGTGACCATTGACACCCTGATCATTGACATTCTGATCTTCATTAGTTTGATTGTTGGTATTTTGGTTGTCGGTATTCTGGTTGTTAACGTTTCGAACTGGACGCCGGCCACGACGACCGGTGTTGACAATAGCAGGCTCTGTTCGGGTGGTCCTGGCTGGGTTTCGTCTTGGAGCAATTGATCTGAATCACAACATAAGAGAGTCATAAGATTCTAAACAACATAGTATATCACGCAAGAAAGTGATCATCACAGGGTTGAATACCAACACAAATACCAATCACGATAACAGGAATACTATTCCATTCACACCACAAACAATTTATGCTCAAAACAAGGATCCAAAAGTTCACATCCATGATAACATCAACATCGATACATGGTTCCCGAAGTACAACAGAATGAAATGATAACTGATCGTCATAGACGATACCGATAAACAAGAATAACAAAGATAGCTGATAAAACTAACATCTCTAACTGAGGACTCCTCAGTTTAGGGATGGTACAATAGTCACAAATCTAGGTACATCTAGCTACGATCTTGACGGGTCTCTCTCAAGGTAGTCTTCAGATCTGCCATCTGTCTCCATACAGATGAGATCTTAATGCGATCTGACTCGCGGTCTCTCCTGAGCTGATCAATCTCAGTTTGATGCTCTGCGACTCTACGCTAAAGGGCCCTATCAGTATCTTGAGCATTCATGAGACCTCTCTTTAAATCTCTAAGCTCGTCATGCCAGTCCAAAAAGTCACATCTCAACGATGTGGTCCAACCATACAATACCCCCACATCTCGCTCAACCTCTCTGAATCTCGCCGCTGCTGCACCCACTAATCGATCAGCTATCTGATTGATCCTCTCCTGGTGGGTCGTGATCTACTCCTAAATCTGACCAATCTCCCCATGAGCTGTTGCCTCAGAGGCAACCTCCGATGGAGTGGCTGGGGCTGGTGGACTCTCTGGCTCAGGCGAGTGAGGAGGTGATACCAGCTCGAATGACTGCTCTAGTGAATCAGGCTTAGGCAAGTGCCAGGGAGAGCCGGGTATAGGTGAGTGCACTAAGGGTGCAGGACTCTGATCTGGTGAGATGACCTCATCTGGGACAATCTCCTCCTCCTCCTGAGGTTCCTCCTCAGGATCAACATCCTCATCCTCATCCTCATCCTCCAAGTATGAGTCACTGAGACGACGTCTCTGTGAGGGTGAATCATGAGATGACGGAGTATCCTACCTTAAGAATCCTCGGCCAACGACTACTTTCTTCTTCATCATATAGTCATTCCTTCATTCTTCTTGTAAGATTCTCCAAAATTTACTCATTTGATTTATTCGAGTTGGGAGATGAAAATAAAGTATTTGATCCCGGAATATTTGTTATTGCCAGTCGACTCAGAAGTTTGAGGAAATTTCATCGGTGATTGATCCATGCCACCCTTTTGTCCTTAATGAAAACTAATTCGGGGGCGAGTCAAGCTAGTGACTCATTAAAAAACAAGCGCTTCTCGGGAGGCAACTCATGTTATCTATCTATTTATCTTTCTTTTCTATTTTCTAATAAGTATGATGTGATAATTGGATTAGTGTGGGGGAGTGCTTCTCTCCATGTTGTGTTTTGTGGGTATCTGTTTTTGCTTGCAGGATTTCCTATGATCGTAAGGACCTCCGTGCTTGTTTTCAAACCCTCCAACATTCGGTCTCCGATCATTTCCATTGTTATATTTACGGATATCCTATATCATATGTGCTTATCTGATATAGTTTTCCCTTATCACACTTTGTATTTGTAGCATTTGCCTTTTTCATTCCTAAGTGTGGGGGTAACACCTGACATTTTTGAACATTGAGGCCAATGTTCAGTTTTAAGTGTGGGGGGGGGGGGATTTCCATCGAAAATGACTATACCTTGTACTTGCTTTTACCTCACGCAACCCCGTTTTTACATATTTTTGTTTGAATTTATAAAATGAAAAATTACTATATGTATGAATAAGTAGGCCCATAGGCTAGAACAAGGGAGATTCTGACTTGACTGAGTATTGCACTTTAGCTTTCCCCTTAGCTTTCGAGACTCAGCGTTCGCTTAACATAATAATTTTGCGAAGAACAAAAAATGATAGAGTTGGGTACACATCAAGGTACTGTCAGCATTACAGGGAAATAATACAACTGATTCCTGATAGTTAGCTGCTATTTTTTCGGATGTTGAAAGACCGTAGGACTCGGGGTTTGGCACCTAATAAATGTGAAATAAACCGAAGCCATAATAGACTACTGTGCCCTGACAGTTCGTTCCCATTGACATAGTTGTTCAAAAGGTGGAGGTAATAATAATAATAATCCAAAGCCGATAAAAGTTTTCTATTTCATGACAGTTCGCTCCCGTTGACTCAGACTTCAAAAAGGCAGAGGAAATTCCCAAGGTCATAATAGGCTACAGTTTCTTGACGGTTTGCTCCCGTTGTTGCAGTTTTTATAAAGGGCCGATGGCTAATATGTTTAATAATAATGATCATAAAGTCAATTTTCGACTCCGGGGATATCCTAATAAAGCTTCTGTCTCTGGACTCGTAGATGAGTTGTTTCGGTCGAAATAAAAAGGATATCCCCTAAATCGTGTTAAATTAGGACCTTGATGTGGACCTCATTTTTATGGGCAGCGGTTCTCGAGGGAAGGATTTTAAACTAGTGAGCGTCTAAACTGGGTGCTTTTATCGGACTAAAAACTTATCGAAATAAGAAATACTCGTTTTTCAGAATAAAATACTTAGAGTAATTAGGAATAAGGGAGCAAGAAGTAGCTGTGCGTACATAAGTAGCATCTATAGGTAGTGTTAGCATCTAAGTTATATTCAGCTGTGATTTCGTTTTAAGCTCGGTTTGGGGGTTGCGAAAATCGAGGATGATGATCTTTATCTCCTGGAAACTCCCTGTTTGCGAGTTTCCCGTTCTTAAAGCCTTTTATATATTTTGAATTAAACTCTTTTTATATTTTATTTATTATTTCACGGTTAAAACGGGGCGTTTTCGAAAAAAAGATTTTTATACCCCTTAATGAAAATCTTTCTATTCTTGTTTGATGTGAGGGATTTTTAGTTAAGGGGGTTTAAATATTTTCTTTCTCTACGTGTATAATAAACATTGCGTGAGGGGCCAGCAATGGATTAGTGTGAGGGGTTCTGATGTGTGCTTAAACACACATCATTTTTATGCTAGAAAACACGCTAAAATAAACTAATAACCATAAAAAATGCGAAATTATATTGCAAATATGTTTGGTTTGTGTTATTATGTCTTGCAGGTACAAGGGTTTGAAAAAAACCCGGTAATTACCCGAGCACTCAATTGGATAGATCACGAAATTACGAGAGAAGCGATAATTTTATTTGGAGCATCGAGGAAAAAAAAGAAAAGTTGAAAGACTAAATGAAGCCCGAACGAAGATTATTACTTAATTATGTTGATTATAGCAGCCCAAGTCTAACAAATATATTTTTGGTTCAAAGGGATTGAAATGAAGTCGGCCCATGTCAAAGCCCAAAGTTAATCATGAAGTGAGGCCAATTTCAAGCCCATTGATGCAAGTCCATTTTTTTTACAAATGAATTGCGGAATCAAATGTGCATTCGCGAGTCATCAATTTAATGACGTCAATATTATGGTGTGTTGCATGGTAGCGGATTACTACCCAATTTAATCCAATGGTCCTTATCTCACATGGAAATTAATTCATTAAGATGCATCTCCCATCTCGCGCCACGTGGCTATGCTATATCCCTTTCAAAGATAAAATTTTGTGGGTTTCAAATGCAAAACACGCGTTGCCCTGCTGCTATATGACAAAGGAAAGAAATTAAATAAAGAAATAGAGTGCAAAGTTATCAAGGCCAGCGTGTGTATCATACACTCCAAAAATAATACATAGTGGCACTTGAACTTGGGCATAGCGACAAAAAGAAGAAATGTGTATAATCTTTTCTTGCCAAGCACGTGGACCTCAATCCCCCAATTAAATAGACGAGGCGCATGACTCCATTTTCCAATCCTACTCTCGCTCCACTAACCTTGCCTGCAGCCAATAATTATCCGCCACGTGTCCATGCTATATCAAAAAAAAAAAAAAGTCCGGATTCATTGAATGATAGCTGTCATTAATGGGGAAGGAGAGAGAAGCCTATCATTTGGCTATAAAGAGGCTCATGATCCGAGAATCAACATTCCTTCTACGCCTTTATTTTCACACACACATTATTTAGATAGCAGTTTTTTTATAGTGTATTTTTAGTTCGTAGATTATTTCTTTTTAAGAGAGTATTGTAGCTTATTTAAAACTTATTGTAATCAACCTTTTTTTTTTAGCTTATTAATGAAGATGAAATTTGTCTTATTTCCAACTTAGCTTATTTTTTTATTCTCTTCTTCTCATTTCTTTCTTTCTTTTCTTTTTCTTTTTATTATCTAATAAGTTATATTAGCTTATTTGCTTATTGTAGCTTATTAGATTAGCTATTTGTGATAAGCTCTCTCATGGCTTATTCACTTTAAGCTTTATTCTTCTTCTTCTCTTCACCCTCTAGCTCAATTCAAACATTAAAAGAGATGCACGAGCTTGTTAAGCTCGGCTTATTTTCCAAATAAGCCTTGACATCTCTTAGTTTGAGAGCTTTTTAGCTTTTAAGATAGCTTATTACTTAGATCTAGTTAGTTTTATCAAGTATTTCATATAAAGTTTGAAACTTTTTGAGTTTTTTTTTTAACAATAAGCTATTTAATAGCTTGTTCATTTAGATCTAGTCCTTAAACATACCTGATTCGCGTCTATTCTTCGTAGTGGCCAACTTAGCTTCGGGTGGACTTAGATCTAATAGTTTTTAGTTAAAAAAGTTTTAATCTTTTTACTTTTTAGATCACTTTTTTTAGTAGTAGTGCTTATTATTGTTTATTATTGCTAAACTTTAATAAAGTTCTTGTTTTTCTTTGATTTCTTATTCGTCTCGACTTAAGGCGTGGAGCTTACGGGTCTTATAAGCTTAAAAATCATTAAAGTTTAAAACTTTAATGACTTTTATTAAGTTATTTAGTTAATAAAGCTTTAAACTTTATTAAATTTTTAGCAAAATTAAAGTTAAAAAAGAAATAAACTTTAATCATTTATTTAGTTTATAAGATCGGGTGGTTATTCTCTCGTATAAATCACCGGTTCTTAATCTCTTACATTTTTATCAATTTTAGTTTAAATACCTAGTTTAAGATCATGTTTACGATTGTGGAATTATTTGTTTTTATTAGCTTAATTAATATGAGTAGTGAGTAGATCTTGTTATATGCTTGTTAAGTGTTGGTGAATTGTGAAATTAAGTGTGAAACCTTAGAAATTATTAGTTGATAACCTTTGGTTTACTTGGTTTGATTTTTAGTAACTTTAACGGGCAAAAGCCGTTAAGGTAACTAATTATCTAAACCAAGTAGATTTTACCTAGGTAAAAAGAAGTGTTTTCAATATAAACCAACATTGTGAGAAAACATTCATTTTTAAACGGGTATTCAAAGGTTGTTGATTAATAATTTCCGGATTATTTGTAGATCTTTTCAGTTGGTTGTTTTTACGGGCAAAAGCCATTAGGATAATTGATTATTTAGATCTAATAATTTTTACCAAGAAAAATTAATTGTTTTCAACATAAGCCAACGTTGTGAGAAAATGATTTATTTTGACGGGTATTAATTAAAAAAAGGGCTTAAAACGAGAATTCACACTTTATGATCTTTTCACCACTCTTGGCAAGCATATATTTTAATATCATATTCTTAACTTAATTTTATTGTCATTACTTGTAGTTGCTATTTAATTAGTTTAAAATTTTAATTAGTTAAAATAGTTTTTAAATCTCTAAAAACCAAACCAAAAATATTCGACAATCAAGCATTAAAACTAAAAACACAAACGTAAATCTCAATTCAAATCTCTTTTGGAAAACGAACTCGGAAGATCAATTTATCACTTGTCCTCAAGTGAATCTTGGTTCTAACGGGAAAACTTACAAATACTAAAGTTGCCGTATATCTACGACGAATCAGTTTTTGGTGCCGCGGCCGGGGAGGTTTGACCGACTGTTACGTTGTGTTTGGCGTTCGTGCCTTGAAGATCCTTTTTTTGGAAAGTTTATTTTGTTAAAAATTTAAAAAACCAAAAAAAAAAAAAAAAAAAAAAATACAAAAATATTTTCCTTTTTTCTAAAACTTTCAAAAATCCAAAAATATTTTCTTTTTTATGAAAAATTTTAAAAAAATCCAAAAATATTTTTCGTAAATATTCTCAAATATTTTTTTTCTTCTAAAATATTTTTCACAAACAAAAACTACAAAAATATTTTCATTTTCTCAAAATTTTCAAAAAAAAAAAAAAACAAAAATATTTTTTCTATCTTCTTTCTTCTAGTACATAAATAAATAAATAAATAATAATAAAAATAAAATAAAATAAAATGTTTCTAGAAAATCTCTTTTCTTCTCCCTCTCATCCCCATGATCTTCTTACCATGGAGGACTTCTACCGCCCTTCACTCATCGGTAGCGGAGGACCGATCGCTCCGACAACCAATCAAAAAACCGATTTTGTTCTAAAAAATTATATGGTTGAGCGTATTCGACAAAATTGCCAATTTCATGGATTTGAATATGAAGATGCAAACCAACACTTAAACAGATATTTATCGATCACTCAATGCATCAAGAAAAATGGAGTTTCCGAAGATATTATCAATCTTAACCTTTTCCCATTCTCTTTATCCCACGAGGCTGAAATATGGTTTTATCATCTTAAAACTCATTCTATTCATACTTGGGAAGAGATGGTCTCAAAGTTTCTATCAAAATACTATCCTTATTCTAGAACATTGCAGCTTAGGAAAGACATTTTGAATTTCCAGCAATTGCCAAATGAATCAGTATTTGAAGCTTGGGAGAGATTCAAATCTTTGTTGCGAAAATGTGCTGATCATAGAATTTTGCTTCTTGATCAAATCCTAACATTTTATCTTGGAATAACAATGATTGATCGAGACAAAATCATGTTGGCTGCCGGTGGCAATCTCATGCGGAAGACTCCTCAAGAAGCATATAATTTAATCGAGGATATGACACATCATCATTATTAGTGGGACGCCGAAGTCCTTTATGACTCTACCACTGTTTTGAATGATCATTATTCCGAGAAAATTTCCGCTATGAGTGCAAAAAGTGAGGTCCTTGGAAAGAAAATAACTAACACAAGTCAATGTTTTCAAAAAGAGTCGGGACTAAGTCATCCTAACATCGTTCATTATACATACTCCGATGAGAGTGATGAGGATGAGCCTTTAGAGGAAGAGAACTCTATGATCAATCCACTTATTAGGGAACCATCAGATACCTCTATAATGGGGGACAAGGAAATCAAAGTCAATCCTCTTGAGAATATTGATGACCTTGTTCCAATCCCAAGGGTATCCGAGAAACCCTTTAATCTTCCTGATTTTGAATCGTTTTACGTTGATGTCGATCTCAAAGGGTATAAAGACTTGCTTTATCATAGTCCTTCGATTGGTCTACCGGAGTATGATCATTTTCACTTCGATCTCGAAGCCGATCCAGGAGAGTTGACTAGACATTTAAATGAGAACCCATATAAGGAATTATCGTCTAAACATGCCAACATCACATCTCCATCGGAGTATGATCATTTTTACTTCGATCTCGAAGCCGATCCTGGAAAGTTGACTAGACTTTTGAATGAGAACCCGTCTAATGAATTATCGTCTAAAAATGTCAACATCACATCTCCATTGGAGTATGATCATTTTCACTTCGATCTTCAGTTCAAAACAGGGACCATAATGGACAAGGTGCATATTTATAGCCCAAAAAGTACCGCACATATCCCACCTCCGTATATCCCGCCTGAGTCAGAGCTAGAGCTTCAAGAATCTCTTGTTGTTCCTATGACAAGAGATAAGCCAGTTTCAAATACCGCCAACTTATTTGTGGACTTACATGAGAAACTGGTGACTCTATTGGCCGATCATGGAAAGATAAGGATTGATATGACGACCCTTCGTTATTACATCTTTGACTCATATCTTATCTTAAGAATCCTTGGCCAACGACTACTTTCTTCTTCATCATATAGTTGTTCCTTCATTCTTCTTGTGAGATTCTCCAAAATTTACTCATTTGATTTATTCGAGTTGGGAGATGAAAATGAAGTATTTGATCCCGGAATATTTGTTATTGCCAGTCGACTCAGAAGTTTGAGGAAATTTCATCGGTGATTGATCCATCCCACCCTTTTGTCCTCTATGAAAACTAATTCGGGGGCGAGTCAAGCTAGTGACTCATTCAAAAACAAGCGCTTCTCGGGAGGCAACTCGTGTTATCTATCTATCTATCTATCTTTCATTTCTATTTTCTAATAAGTGTGATGTGATAATTTGATTAGTTTGGGGGAGTGCTTCTCTCCATGTTGTGTTTTGTCGGTATCTGTTTTTGCTTGCAGGATTCCCTATGATCGTGAGGACCTCCGTCCTTGTTTTCAAACCCTCCAACACTCGGTCTCTGATCATTTGCATTGTTATATTTAGGGATATCCTATATCATATGTGCTTATCTGATATAGTTTTCCCTTATCACACTTTGTATTTGTAGCATTTGCCTTTTTCATTCCTAAGTGTAGGGGTAACACCTGACATTTTTGAACATTGAGGCCAATGTTCAGTTTTAAGTGTGGGGGGGGGGAGGGGAGGGGATTTCCATAGAAAATGACTATACCTTGTACTTGCTTTTACCTCACGCAACCCCGTTTTTAACTATTTTTGTTTGAATTTATAAAATGAAAAAAAAAAAGAAAAATTATTATATGTATGAATAAGTAGGCCCATAGGCTAGAACAAGGGAGATTTTGACTTGACTGAGTTTTGCACTCTAGCTTTCCCCTTAGCTTTCGAGACTGAGCGTTCGCTTAACGTAAAAATTTTGCGAAGAACGAAAAATGATAGAGTTGAATATAAGTTAGATGCTAAGCGTATAGTAGTTGGATCTCTTTAGAGCTCATAGAGGTTATTTGTGGCTTTTTGCTCCCACCAGCTTGAAACATATCAAAAATAATGCTTTGAATAAATAAAGGTGCACGGTTTTAGTGATAGTTAGTTTTTACTCCTTTTTAGAGAATTCTTGCTTATGGGAGTTGGGTACCCATCAAGGTACTGTCAGCGTTACAGGGAAATAATACAACTGATTCCTGATAGTTAGCTGCTATTGTTTCGGATGTTGAAAGACCGTAGGACTCGGGGTTTCGCACCTAATAAATGAGAAATAAACCGAAGCCATAATAGACTACTGTGCCCTGACGGTTCGTTCCCGTTGACATGGTTGTTCAAAAGGTGGAGGTAATAATAATAATAATCCAAAGCCGATAAAAGTTTTCTATTTCCTAACGGTTCGCTCCCGTTGACTCAGACTTCAAAAAGGCAGAGGAAATTCCCAAGGTTACAATAGGCTACTGTTTCTTGACGGTTCGCTCCCGTTGTTGCAGTTGTTATAAAGTGCCGAGGGCTAATATGCTTAATAATAATGATAATAAAGCCAAATTTCGACTCCGGTGATATCTTAATAAAGCTTCTGTCTCTGGACTCATAGCTGAGTTGTTTCGGTCGAAATAAAAAGGATATCCCCTAAATCGTGTTAAATTAGGACCTTGATGTGGGCCTCATTTTTATGGGCAGCGGTTCTCGAGGGAAGGATTTTAAACTAGTTAACGTCTAAACTAGGTACTTTTATCGGACTAAAAACTTATCGAAATAAGAAAAACTCATTTTTCAGAATAAAATCCTTAGAGGAATTAGGAATAAGGGAGCAAGAAGTAGCTGTGCGTACACAAGTAGCATCTATGGGTAGTGTTAGCATCTAAGTTATATTCAGCTGTGATTTCGTTTTAAGCTCGGTTTTGGGGTTGCAAAAATCGAGGATGATGATCTTTATCTCCGGGAAACTCCCAGTTTGCGAGTTTCCCATTCTTAAAGCCTTTTATATAATTTGAATTAAACTCTTTTTATATATTATTTATTATTTCACGGTTAAAACGGGGCGTTTTTGAAACAAAAGATTTTTATACCCCTTAATGAACATCTTTATGTTCTTGTTTGATGTGAGGGATTTTTAGTTAAGGGGGTTTAAATATTTTCTTTCTCTACGTGTAAAATAAACATTGCGTGAGGGACCAGCAATGGATTAGTGTGGGGGATTCTGATGTGTGCTTAAACAAACATCATTTTTATACCAGAAAACACGCTAAAATTGATTAATAACCATAAAAAATGTGAAATTATACTGAAAATATGTTTGGTTTGTGTTATTATGTCTTGCAGGTACAAGGGTTTGAAAAAAAAAGAAGGTAATTACCCGAGCACTCAATTGGATAGATCACGAAATTACGAGACCAGCGATAATTTTATTTGGAGCATCGTGGAAAAAAACGAAAAGTTGAAAGACTAAATGAAGTCCGAAAGAAGATTATTACTTAATTATTTTGGTCTAATTATGTTGATTATAGCAGCCCAAGTCTAACAAATATATTTTTGGCCCAAAGGGATTGAAATGAAGTCGGCCCATGTCAAAGCCCAAAGTTAATCATGAAGTGAGGCCAATTTCAAGCCCATTGATGCAAGTCCATTTTTTTACAAATGAATTGGGGAATCAAATGTGCATTCACGAGCCATCAATTTAATGAAGTCAATATTATGGTGTGTTGCAATGTAGCGGATTACTACCCAATTTAATCCAATGGTCGTTATCTCACTTGGAAATTAATTCATTAAGATGCATCTCCCCATCTCGCGCCACGTGGCTATGCTATCTCCCTTTCAAAGATAAAATTTTGTGGGGTTTCAAATGCAAAACACGTGTTGCCCTGCTGCTATATGAAAAAGGAAAGAAATTAAATAAAGAAATAGAGTGCAAAGCTATCAAGGCCAGCGTGTGTATCATACACTCCAAAAATGATACATAGTGGCACTTGAACTTGGGCATAGCGACAAAAAGAAGAAATGTGTATACTTTTTTCTTGCCAAGCACGTGGAGATCAATCCACCAAATTAAATAGACGAGGCGCGTGACTCCATTTTCCAATCCTACTCTCGCTCCACTAACCTTGCCTGCAGCCAATAATTATCCGCCACGTGTCCATGCAATATAAAAAAAAATGTTCGGATTCATTGAATGATAGCTGCCATTGAAGGGGAAGGAGAGAGAAGCCTATCATTTGGCTATAAAGAGGCTCATGATCCGAGAATCAACATTCCTTCTATGCCTTTATTTTCACTCACACATTATTTAGATAGCAGTTTTTTTAGGGTGTATTTTTAGTTCGTAGATTATTTCTTTTAAGAGAGTATTGTAGCTTATTTAAAACTTATTGTAATCAACTTTTTTTTTAACTTATTAATGAAGATGAAGTTTGCCTTATTTCCAACTTAGCTTATTTTTTATTCTCTTCTTCTCATCTCTTTCTTTCTTTTCTTTTTCTTTTTATTATCTAATAAGTTATATTAGCTTATTGGCTTATTGTAGCTTATTAGGTTAGCTATTTGTGATAAGCTCTCTCATAGCTTATTCACTTTAAGCTTTATTCTTCTTCTTCTCTTCACCCTCTGGCTCGATTCAAATACCAAAAGAGATGCATGAGCTTGTTAAGCTCGGCTTATTTTCCAAATAATCCTTGACATCTCTTAATTTGAGAGCTTTTTAGCTTTTTAGATAGCTTATTACTTAGATCTAGTTAGTTTTTATCAAGTATTTCATATAAAGTTTGAAACTTTTTGAATTTTTCTTGAACAATAAGCTATTTAATAGCTTGTTCATTTAGATCTAGTCCTTAAACATACCCGATTCGCGTCTATTCTTCGTAGTGGGCAACTTAGCTTCGGGTGGACTTAGATCTAATAGTTTTTTGTTAAAAAAGTTTTAATCTTTTTACTTTTTAGATCAACCTTTTCTAGTAGTAGTGCTTATTATTGCTAACCTTTAATAAAGTTCTTATTTTTCTTTGATTTCTTATCCGCCTCGACTTAAGGCGTGGAGCTTACGGGTTTTATAAGCTTAAAAATCATTAAAGTTTACAACTTTTATAATTTTTATTAAGTTATTTAATTAATAAAGCTTTAAACTTTATTAACTTTTTAGCAAAATTAAAGTTAAAAAAGAAATAAACTTTAATCATTTATTTAATTTATAAGATCGGGTGGTTATTCTCTCGTATAAATCACCGGGTCTTAATCTCTTACCTTTTTATCATTTTTAGTTTAAATACTTAGTTTAAGATCATGTTTACTATTGTGGAATTATTTGTTTTTATTAACTTAATTAATATGAGTAGTGAGTAGATCTTATTATATGCTTGTTAAGTGTTGGTGAATTGTGAAATTAAGTGTGAAACCTTAGAAATTATTAGTTGATAACCTTTTGTTTACTTGGTTTGATTTTTAGTAACTTTAACGGGCAAAAGCCGTTAAGGTAGCTAATTATCTAAATCAAGTAGATTTTACCTAGGTAAAAAGAAGTGTTTTCAATATAAACCAACATTGTGAGAAAACATTCATTTTTAAACGGGTATTCAAAGGTTGTTGATTAATAATTTCCGGATTATTTGTAGATCTTTTTAGTTGGTTGTTTTAACGGGCAAAAGCCGTTAGGATAATTGATTATTTAGATCTAATAATTTTTACCAAGAAAAATTAATTGTTTTCAATATAAGCCAACGTTGTGAGAAAATGATTTATTTTGATGGGTATTAATTATAAAAAGGGCTTAAAACGAGAATTCACACTTTATGATCTTTTCACCACTCTTGGCAAGCATATCGTTTAATATCATATTCTTAGCTTAATTTTATTGTCATTACTTGTAGTTGCTATTTAATTAGTTTAAAATTTTAATTAGTTAAAATAGTTTTTAAATCTCTAAAAACCAAACCAAAAATATTCGACAATCAAGCATTAAAACTAAAAACACAAACGTAAATCTCAATTCAAATCTCTTTTGGAAAACGACCTCGGAAGATCAATTTATCAGTTGTCCTCAAGTGAATCTTGGTTCTAACGAGAAAACTTACAAAAATTAAAACTGCCGTATATCTACGACGAATCACTTACACTCTTAGTTGTTAGCCATGTTATGACTATTACATTTATGTTATTTCTTTTATAAAGATTTGATGCATTGTTTTTAGACATTTTATGTGTTTATCGTTCAAATAATATACTCGTTTATTTGTTTAAGAATTTGATATCTATTTGCTAGATCATTATAGTGTAGCTCTTTAGCTATGTAGGTGGTCTGAATCACTATGCATGTGGGCGTGTGAGAGTGATAAACTACTACTACGTTCATCCTTCTTTAGGACTCGAGGAGTAGGAACCCGAGGTTAGATTGATAATGCTAAAACACTTAAGTTAGTATAGTGTTCTTCAATAAAGTGACTGCGTGAGAAGAGTAGATATCACCAGGACCAATGGGTACCATAGATAAATCACATAGATTAGTTGATACCACTTAATGCATGTTTGTAATTGAATAAACCGGTCAATTGCTTCAGGGATATAAGTTGCATGTATAGAACTAGGTAACCGAGAAATCTAGCCTAGTTTACCTTTGATAGAAATGTTTGTCTGTGCGTTTCCGATATCACTAATGCATTACATTACATCATTGCACGAATAAACAGATAACTAAATAATATAGTAGAAGTAATGTGGTTAGCACTCCTTTCTCCAATTGATCACAACCTTAGCATAAGTCAATTAGTTTTATTTACTTTTCTTGTTTAGTAGTTTAATTAATCTCAAAATCAAAACCCCCTTTAAAAAGCTGTAAAATTCACTAGGTTAGTCTAGACAACACTACTTTAGCGAACGACTCGTACTTACCCCCACTAGCTACATTGATCGGGTACACTGCCCGTTAGTGTCCGTCTATAGGTTAGTTTGGCAAAATAGAAATTTAAAACTTGATAAAATTAATAGACCTATTAGAACACATCAAGTTTTTGGCGCCGTTACCGGGGAGTAGTTTAGTTTTAGTTAATTTAGTGAGTTTTATAATTTTATTAGATTAGTTTATTTGTCTTTGTTTTTCTGCATTATTTGTTTCTGTTAACTGTTTTCTGTCTCAGGTTGGTTATACGACTTATTCACTTCCATTGGATACGGCGTATTGCTTCATACACTGATACGACGTATGCTAATCTCTACATACCACGTATTACTTTTTGAGGCTCATATTAGTTTTTCTTTTTATTTTCAGTAGTTGTTAAATTTTAATTTTAATTTTTATTTAAAATTTTTCTAAAGAAAAACTTAAAAAATAAAAAATTTAAAAATAGTTATTAATTGTCTATACGGCATATTAATTACTTTTGATACGGCGTATTAGTTTCAATTTCTGTATACGTATTATGAGTAATTGGGATATTGCATATTGTGTTAAGATTGAATACGGAGTATACAATTTCCTGTATACGGCGTATTGGGTGAACAGTAACACCAAAAATATTTTATTTTTCGTATTTAGATTTAATTTTTTCGTTTTTATTACACATACCTACTCATATCTTTTGTTTGATCTCAAGTACAAAATGACTTAAACAATAGAGGAGTACATGACACATATTCGAGACAACTCTGGTTCGGGAATTGTTAGGCCAGCTTTTGGAGAGGCAACTACTTTTGAGCTGAAGGGTTAATTTTTCAAGTAGCTTCGTGAGAACACCTTCAGTGGATCTGATGAGCACGTGGAGAGAGTGCTCGAGATTGTCTATTTGTTTCAATACCCTAATGTGAGTCAGGATCATGTGATGCTACGCGTCTTTCCTAAGACACCTACTGGTCAAGGAAATCGATGGGTTAAGACTATACCTACTAGAAGCATTATTACTTAGGCTGATCTGAAATCAAGGTTTTTGTGTAAGTATTGTCTACCTTATAGAACTGCAAAGAAGATGGAAGAGATCAAAATTTTCAAACAAGAACTGGGATAACCCTCTACAGAGCATGTGACAGGTTTAATGATTTTCTCTTGAAGTGTCCTCAACTTGACGTGACTAAGGTACAGATCGTGATCGTCTTCTATAAGGGGTTGGATATAGCTACCAGGCAGATGTTGGATTCTCAAGGTCCAATTACTAAGATGAGTCCTGAAGATGCCAAAACAACAATTCAGGAAATGGCTGATCATTCTCAAATGTGGCATGATAGAGCATCTACTAGGCGTAAGAGTGATGACAGTTGTGAGTTTGGTTGTGATTAAGGTTCAAATAGCTAACCTTGACAGGGATATGGAGAAAATGACTAAAAGAGTGCACTCCATTGAAGTACGATTTGAAACCTGCCATGAAAACCATTTGTCAAAGGATTTCCCTTCAAAGGAAGAAGGAAAGACGTTGGAGGAGGCCTACTATACACAGTTTGGGGTACCATACCCTGGACCTGGAAGATATAGAGCTAGTGGGCCAGGATTTTACCATAGGCACAACAACACGTTCGGTTATCAGGAGAAGCGTTCAAGTTTGAAAGAGACTTTGAACAAGTTCATGATGGAGTCATCCAAGAGGCATGATGTAACATTTCGTATCTTCAAGATCAATATCTAACCCATATTCTATTTTATCTTTTCACTTTAGTAAAAATTTGATTTTTATTTTTTACTCGATTTAGCGATTTTCGCATTTCTAGCTACACATGAGCCGTGTTTAGGATTTTTAGCCGTCTTCGTGTCCTTAGTAATTTAATATTTCCTTCATATACTCCTAGCATTCAAAAATTCCTATATTTAACATTTTTCATTTCGTTTCATGTTTAAGTCAATTTTTTGCTAAAAACCCGCGTGTAACCTTAACCCTAACTTTATTTTATTTTACTTATTACCACTTAACTATAAACTAGTTAACAAAAAAAAAAAAAAAAAAAAAAAGCAGTACCAAGTACCCCAAAACCACCCCCCTTAATAATCACACCACAACACCATTTTTATTTGGGATAATTCTAAAAATAGACCAAACACAAAAGGGCGGTTCCCTATCTACCCCGAAATCCAAAAATAATTTTGTTGCCCAGGGCAACCGGCAATTTTTTGGGCAACTGAAGGATTTTCAGTGTATTTTTTGTGCAACCATCGCCATTTTTTGGGCAACTGGGGACATTTTTTGGGCAACCGGGGTATGGGATAGACCATTTGGTGTTTGGTCTATTTTGGTAATTATCCCTTTTTATTTTATAACTTACCAAACACACACACATGCAAATCTCACCAAAACCATCCATCTCCTTCCTCTCTTGGCTGCTGAAAATCATCACCATACCACCATCATCTCACAAGTTTTTCATCTTAAAATCTACACTACAACATCATGCTTATGATCCTCGTTAAGTTTGGTAACTTGATTTGAAGACTTGGCTACTTTTCTTGGTGTTTTCCTTCAAGACTTGTTTGGGTTTTATAAAAGGGTTTATAGACAGATAGGTTACCCAAATTTTCAACTTTATTCACCTAAGTTACCAAACTTTTTTTTGTGCAAACAGGGTATTGGACTACATGGGGTTGACATTCAGGTTACTGAACTTCAAAAGTGTGTTCAATCAGGTTACCGAATGACTAAACTGACGAAAATACCCTCACTTTCATTTTTGTTAACCACATAAATGGTCCCTGTGGTTTTCCCTGTGTTACGGATTCAGTCCAATTTTCATTTTTGTTACGTTTTCGTAAGTTTTCATAAGTTTTCGTCTGGGTTTATACATTTTCGCACGTTTTTCCTCTTATTGGTCCGTTTTTATACGTTTTCGTCCGTTTTTCCTCGTCACGATCCGTTTTCGTCCGTTTTTATCCATTTTCTAACATTTTTATCCGTTTTCGTCAATTTTTATACTTTTTCGTCCATTTTCTTACGTTTTATCCGTTTTCGTCCGTTTTTATACGTTTTCGTCCGTTTTTATACGTTTTCATCAGTCTTCTTAGGGTTTTTTTTTGTTTTTATACGTTTCTTACGTTTTCGTCCATTTTCTTAAGTTTTTATCTGTTTTCGTTCGTTTTTCCTCGTCTTGATCCGTTTTTATAAGTTTTCGTCTGTTTTTATACGTTTTCATCTATTTTTTTTTATATTTTTATCCGTTTTTCCTTGTCTTGATCCATTTTTATACGTGTTTGTCCGCTTTATACGTTTTCGTCCATTTTCTTATGTTTTTATCCATTTTTATAAATTTTTTTCAGTTTTCTTATGTTTCATTTCAGTTTTATACGTTTCTTATGTTTTATCCGTATTCGTCCATTTTTATACGGACAAAAATATTTAAAAACGTAAGAAAATAGACGAAAACGTAAGAAAACAGACGAAAATGTATAAAAACAAACGAAAACGGATAAAAACGTAAGAAAGCGGATAAAATCGGACGAAAATGGATAAAAACGTAAGAAACGTATAAAAACAAAAAAAACGTAATTAAACGGACAAAAACGTATAAAAACAGACGAAAAGGGATAAAAACGTAAGAAAACTGATAAAACCGGACGAAAACAGATAAAAATGTAAGAAACGTGTAAAAGCGAAAATAACATAAGAAAATGGACGAAAACGTATAAAAACAGATAAAAACGTCTAAAAACGGATCGTGACGAGGAAAAATGGACGAAAACGGATAAAAACGTAAGAAAACGGATAAAAACAAAAGTAAACGGACGAAAATATATAAAAACGAACGAAAACGGAAAAAACAGATCGAGACGAGGAAAAACGAACGAAAATGGATAAAAACGTAAGAAAACAGATGAAAACGTATAAAAACGGACGAAAACGTATAAAAACGGATCGAGACGAGGAAAAACGGACGAAAACGTATAAACACGGATGAAAACTTATGAAAACTTACGAAAACGTAACAAAAATGAAAACTGGACTGAATCCGTAACACCGGGCAAACCACAGGGACCATTTATGTTGTTAACAAAAATGAAAATGAGGGTATTTTCTTCAGTTTAGTCATTCAGTAACCTGATTGAACACACTTTTGAAGTTAAGTAACATGAATGTCAACCCCGTGTAGTCCAATAACCCGTTTGCACAAAAAAAAGTTTAATAACTTAGGCGAATAAAGTTGTAAAGTTGAGTAACCTATCTGTCTATAAAAGTGGGTAATCACGTTTTGAAGATTAGAAGTGAAGATTTTTGTTAGTTGGGTGTCTTTTGGGTCGAATTTAATCAAGTCCTAAAAAGTTAGTGATTTTCATCTCTAGTAAGTTTAATTTCACTTTTCCTTTTTGATTTTGATATATGCATTTGGGTTTTTATCTTTCAATGAAAAATTGGTTTTGCTATTGTAAATGGACCTTCTATATCATGTACACACTATAGTTTACTCATTAGAGGCATTGGTTGAAAGTGATTGAGTTTGGAATGGGTTATGTTTAGGTTTAGGTTTGATTTGTGATGCAGAAATTTGGGGGCGGTGTTGATTGAATGTTACGAAAATGAAACGTGCCTTTTTACAGTAGGAAACAAATATGTAGACTTAGGTATATGTCTCAGCTTCAAGTGTCCAAAAAGATCATCAATAGATCTGTGGAAACCGTAGAGGGGGGGGGGGTGAATACATTTCCCTTTAAAAACTTAAACCTTTTGTATCAAACACTCGATCAAGTGTGACATAATATGAAAAGTGTCAACACTAGTCTTACAAGAGCTAGAGATAATATAAAGCAACAAGTAAGGCAAGTCACAATAACACAAACTTAGACATACTAGTAATAACATGCCATGACACAAACACAACAAACATAATATAAGCAACAAACCACACAAGTATAAGTGCAATGCCAAATATAAAAGTAAAGCGATAAATGCAAAAATAAACGTAAAGAGGTAAGTAAAGAAAGCGCAAACCGGATACGACGATTTATAGTGGTTCGGTCACGAAGCTCCTCTTCTCCCTACTCCACTCCCCGAGTACCCAACTCGAGAGTTACTCCACTAATCAACAAGCTCCCTTCACGGCGGAGAAAACCATACAACGTCTCTTACATTATTTTCCGACACTAAATACTAATCTAGCTAGTACTAATCTCACTCACGATCTACCCGATCCTCACAAATAACACAAGCTACAAGATCCACATGATCTACACTCGATCTACCCGATCTACTCACGATCTACCCGATCCTCACGATCTACTCTTGATCCACTTGATCAACACACTATCACACAAGCTACAAGATATCTCCAAGATCTCAACAAGATCACAATGATCCACACACACAAGCTACACAAAAGATGGACAACTTGATGTATGCCTAGATACAACAAGTACGTAACGAATGTTACGAGTGCACTACACTAACACTACAACACTTTGTATCTTTGTGATACGATGTGTTCTTCTCTTACACTAGTAGAGGAATGAAGGTGATTACTTGGTTGGATGAAAGGATCACTCTAAAACAAACTAAAACTAGCTACATGATCAAAGAAACTAATCTATATGAAATTAGTTTTTGACCAGAGAAAAATGTGTGAAAAAGTTGTTCAATTAGGTGTAAAATGGTCCACTATTTATAGGCATCTGAAATTCAAATTTTCAGTTCGACATTCCCACGGTACCACTAGATTTAGTGGTACCGTCGGGTATTTAGTGGTACCGTTCGTACCAAAGACGCCCCCTTTTTGTTTTTAGTGGTGAAGGTTTATTTGGGGATGTTTGGAGCTGTTTTGGGGGGAAAAATAGCTGTTGGGATTTTTAAATTAATTTTTCAAAATAAAACATTTCATTTTGATTCAAAAATAATTTGTAAAATGTATTTTTGAAAAAATGTTTTGTCACATTAAAAATGTGAAGTCTTTGAACAAAAATTTAATCCTTTGATCATTTGTCAAGTTTTAAATTTGTTTGTTCATACCTTGAGTGATTTACGTCGGAATGGAAATCTGCGACTGAGTTGAAGCATACTTGAGACTTCGAGAGGTGTTGATGTAAGTATGCATTGATGATTTGTGTTTACAAGTAACTTGTGCATTTTACGTTATGCATTACAAGTTACATGTTTGTCATTATTAAAACTGAAAAAGGTGGTTCAACTGTTTACAGTAAAATGTAAAAGTTACCTGTTTACACTTCCTTCTCCCCCTTTTGTCGAAGCAAAAAGGTGGTTCAACTCGTAAGATGGTTGCTTTGAGATTTCCCTTTCTCTTCTCCCCTTATTACAATACCTTCCTTTTCTCCCCAGAAAGGCGAGCTTGCATCATCCCAGTGAAGTCTTCTATCACCACTGTTAGAAAGACTCCGTGCTATGTATTCAAATACTCCCTAGCTCCCCCTAGCTCAATGCTCCCCTATGGTGATTGAATCCCCTTGTTTATTTACTTTAGTATCTAGTGGATCCATGGATCAAATTCTTACAAAGGCTTTTCCTACATCAAGGGTTAGCTTCGTGCAACATAATATATAAAAGAATAGGAGAAACATTATAGGGATAGAATACACATAGCAAGACATGCGACGGTTAAACAATGTTAAAATGTAGCTACCAAAAAAAATGAGTTTGATGAGGTATGTGAGCATATCAAAGTATGCTAGAGGTTAGACACGTGATGAAAGTGTGCCAAAAGGATAAACACGAAGAAGAAAGCCTAAGAAAGTTGAGCGACACAAAGATGTGAATGCGTAATGCAATTCAATGACACTAGAGGGTCACAACTTGACCGGCAACCTAAGGTGTAATTGTTCAACCAATCATGGGAATGACACATGAAATTATGGGAATAACTTCTTCCAAGTTGTCATTGGGAAGGTGAGTTCCAACAAACCTTTTGAATGACATAATCATCTACCTAAGATGATTGGTGTTGAGGATAGTTTGTTGAAAAGACATACTCTAAATGAGGTAGATATATGTCAACATTATTATGACAAATCATGTCACAATATAGACTCGACAGAAGATATACTTCAAAGAAAAATGAAAATGAGTACGATACGCACCTAGATGCGAATGGAAATGATTCCATAAGATGGGAAAATGTTGGATTTGACCTTTGAGAAAAGTTGGGCAAAGACGGTTTAGATTAATATATCGTTTGCACTAACAATGAGATGCATGATATATTTCAAAGGAGAAAAGGATGTGCATGTGATCCTATTGAGGGTAAATTTCTCTAACGGGGTTGAGGTAACGAAGTTCTAGAGTTCTAGTTTTGGATGATCCTAGTTGTGTGTTAGAGATAATTTGGTGCATGAAGGATTTTGTGTGATTGTGTAGTTATACGCTTTGGGTATAATGATTATGATGGTTGAAGGTTATTGAACTATCAAGAGTGAAGTATAGTGATAAGGTTTGAGTGTAATGATTGATGGGTTGAAGGTTCTGAAGCTAACTATCACTGTCAAGAGTGAAGTGTAGCTATAGGGATTGATGTGAGGGTTGAAGGTGCTTTTATAGAAAAAATAGCTAAGTGATCACAAAGAGTAGAGGTTAGGAAGCTAGAGCCAATTGTGGTTTTGTGACTGGGGTTTTGCTAAGTAGCGGGTACTTAAGAGGTGAGTGTTTTAGTGAGGAATTCTAGGGAATAAGAACCATATTTGTGTGTTCTTGAGAGTGTTTGGTGAAAGATTATATGTGTACGAATGTGTTTTAGCTCCCCCTTAATCGATGACCATCTGGACAAGATGTGTTGAAAAACAAACTAAAGAAGAAAACAAACGTTGATGGAAGCGATGAGCTTAGTAACGTTATGACAAGTGGTGGATTGCATACAATAAAATTCACCGTTGAAGTCACGTACTCTGCTCAATCATTGTGAATATTTATAGAACATTCATATGATGAGGCATGTGATTACGTGGAAATGTGCTAAGGGTTAAGAAGATAGAATCTTCAAGGTTGTGGAGTTAGTGATAAGGTTCTAATAGGGTTATCTTTGATAGAAGAAACTATGTTGATGAAGAAGGGTTATCTCAACTTATCCTAGTGGTTCTTCGCTTGAAGTATGTGGAAGATGAGTGGGATGCGGAAGCATTGGTAGTGTAGAACAAAGGTTTAGAATTGTAGATAAGTTGAGAAGATGATGGATACGAAAGTAACCAAACATATGGTGTGTTTTGTACCATGCGGAAGTGAAAGGGGAAAAATCTAAGGAATCAAAAGATAGGCAGAATCTGTTCAGATAGGAGACGGTTCTGGTTCAAGACTACAACGAGTGGGTTTTGATAGTGCTTTTGAAACTGTGAGAATTGAAAACAAAATAAACTGTCTCAGCAGATAATGGTCAGATGGTACCGTTAAATTTAGCGGTACCGTCCCATATTTAAGGGTACCGTGACCTGCTGAGGTCAGTTTTGACCCAGAATTTGATTTTTGACAAAGAAATTTCACATATTTTGTGATTTTTCTGGACCTTAGATTAAAGGAATTTATACCAAGTAAATTCTTTTATGAATGAATCCCACAGGATTCGATGAACGTTGATCGAGAATGAGAGATGAAATTTAATTGCATTTCACAAATTAAATATACTTTAAATATTTAGGATGAAATATTTAAGTTGTCATTGGAAGCTTGAGAGGATTTGACTCTAATCTTGAGAGGATTTGACGAATAAACCTCGATGATTTAGTGAGAGTTTTAGACACGATGAGAGAATTTATACCTAATAAATTCTTTTTACGAGATGGACGAGACTAGACGAGAAGAGATGACTTTAGTATTTTCAAAGAAATATTTAAGTAGTCATTAGAGGGATATGAAGGATGACTTTAATATTTCCAATGAAATATTTAGATTCATAAGACGAGATTCGGAAGAAAGAGAGTATCAACATACTCTTGGCGAGATAGGATGATATGTTTGTTTTCTACCCTAAAACCAATGGATAAGTTCGATCCTCATTATCTATGAGGTGAGCTTGACGACAAAACATGATGACAAACCTATCGGGATAAGAGGAACTAATGGAAATTGTTGGGAACTCGTTTCACAAATATTCAAGTCTTGGCCATGTATCGCAATTAGGTTGCACCTATTGGGTTATAAGTTAGTATTAAAGCCCACGGCTCATAAGTAGCCCATGGGCCGTGGGATCCTATGTATAGTTTCTAGAAGATAGCAAGCATGCACATGTTGCCCTAGATTATTCCTATAAATAGAGGGCTCATGTGCTCATTCTTATTGTTGGTTTTATTCACATTAGTGCCGAAGCTTTGCTAGTATTTCGAGTGAAATAAGATCATCCATTCTCTTCTCTTTATTCTCTTATTCATCTTAAGATCTCTCGTTATTCTTATTATACATTTCATAGTTATTAGTTGTACGAGTGTTTAGTAGTTTATAGTAGTTGTTATATCTTGTGTTGAAGCTAAACTAGGACCTATCAAGTGGTATCATTTGCTAGAAGATAATTAGTTGTGTGTTATTAGTGTAGATTTGATCGCTATTTAAGGTTTTACGTTTGGTTTAGTAGTTTTACGTTTGGTTTTGTGGCTAAAAACGACCAAAAATCTCATTTCTTTCACTAACTTTCGCACTTGTAAAGTGAAAAAGTGATTATAGTGAATAGAGATTAGATTTATTGTCGAAAGTTGAGTTCTTGTTCGAGTTTTATTAGATTAACACTAGTTTTCATTCGTTTCTCTTTATCGAAATTCACCAAATCTAGGTTTAGACGTTAAAGGTTGTAACTTTCTTAATATTTACGTGTTATTAAACGTTTTTGAACCAAAACATTTGGTTAAAAACATCGTTTTCTAAGCGTAAAAGTGAACTGAAAAAGTTAACGTTTTAGCGCAATTGGTGAAAAAGAGGGTTTATCGCAATTCATGAAAAGAGGGTTTATCGCAATTGCTCTTGAGGGTTTATCGCAATTCCTTATATAAGGAGTTATCGGAATTGTCACCAAGGGTTTATCGCAATTTCAGCAGACTAAGGATTTATCGAAATTGGAGTTCAGTGTTTTCCTTGCTTGTATAAGTTTGTGAAAATACTTCGACTTGGAGGCGAATCTCATATCTTGTATAAGATATTGAGAAAGTGATCAGAATTGTAATTTAGATAACCTATCGAAATTGCAAGATCTATCGCAATTCTGCTAACTTATCGAAATTGCCTTTTCTATCGCAATTTAGATAATTTATTGCAATTGTCAGTTCTATCGCAATTTAGAAAGCTTATCGCAATTATCAATTTCTATCGCAATTGCTGAAGCTATCGGAATTCTTGGACTTATCGCAATTCACAGTGCTATCGCAATTCATAATCTTATCGCAATTCAGACTCTTATCGCAATTCAGATCCTTATCGAAATTGGCAAAGTGTGAACAATGTTATCGAAATTGTTGTGAACAATAATCTATCGTAATTGAACAAAAACATCACTAAACCAAAACCAAATAACACACATCTTAATTGTCTACAAGATCCACACAAAACACAAGAATGTCTCAACCACCAAATCACAACTACTTTTTTAATCAGCAACAACAGTATCAACAACAACATTATCATCAACAACAACAATTTCATCAACCACCATATTATCAACAACAAGCTTTCGTGCAACAGCATCAATTTTTCCCTCAACAACAAGCTCCTCAGCAACAAATCATTCCTCAACAACTAATGCATACTTACCAACTCCCACCAAAACAACCACACTGGTTTGACCAGATGTGCGAGGCTATCAGCAGCCAACAATCCAGACATGAAGCAGGATCTTTGGATACACCCCCAATGTTAACACCAGGAAATTATGTTCAGTGGTCAAGTCGTTTTCTTCGATTTATTGAGTTAAAGAAACCCCATGGCAAGTACTTAAAGAAAGTTATCATTGAAGGCCCATATCCAGTTCCCACTACTACGGTTCCTGGAGATCCCACTGCAATTCCTCCAAGAGAAGCAACTACAACTCCTATTCCTCTTGCTCAACTCACAGTAGAACAAGTTCTTCAACAAGAAGCAAATGAGTTAGCAATGTCTTATATACTCCAAGGAATTTCGAATCCCATCTTTCACAGTATTGATGCTCAGAAGACGGCAAAAGCCATGTGGGAGCATGTACACCTTCTCATGGAAGGAACAAAACTGAATCAGGAGGACATGGAATCTAAGCTGTATCTGGAATATACTATGTTCCATATTGAGGCCGGGGAATCTTTAGAATCATACTACCACAGGTTCACCAACATAATCAATGACTTGGACCGTCATAACATTGAACTTCCAAAGACTGCTGTTAATACCAAGTTTCTGAGCTGTCTTGGCCCCGATTGGCAAAAATATGTCAGCTTTGTTCGCCAAGCCAAGAATCTACACAACACCTCATATGGGTTGCTGTATGATTATTTGAAACATCATCAATCGGAAGTTGCCAAAGACATAGCAGCAAGAGGAGGATATTTACCATCGTCAACACCAAATTCTCTTGCTTTAATTGCTCAGTCTCACTTTGCACCACCAACAAATCAAGAGTTTGTTCAACAACCACCTCATTCGGGTTATCCCTCACAACCTTCATCCAACCAACTCGTCCCATACGAAGCAACACAACAATATTCTGATAATCAATTGGTTTCCTATGACAACACTAATTCTAGTATGTACTCCAACGTTGACAATGATGAAGACGATGCTTTTAACTCATTGAACGAAGGATTTGTTCTGATTGCTCGAGCCTTCAGCAAATTCTCAAACAAGTCCAAAAATCGTCTAAGGTCTTCATCAAACACAAGGAATCAAGCAGTTGTTCATGACGGAAGGGTTGAAATCCAAAACAGGGCTTCAGGAAGATTTGGTTCAGGCAGTTATATGGGGAACTCTAGGGGACAAAAGTTCAGTTCAGTTGGGAATAGCAGGAACACCGTTGGTAATTCACAGAAGAGGGCTCAGATTGTTGAAACAGGGAAAGGGATTGCAAACACAACAATAACATGCTATAATTGTGGAGGGCAAGGTCACATGGCCAATGCATGCCCCAAGCCAAGGACAATGGGTAGTGCATATCACAAGGAGGCTCTTATTTTGGCTCTCAAAGATGAAAAAGCTGGTATCTTGACTGAGAAAGAGCACAACTTTATGGCAAATGCATACTCAGACGACGACATGGAAGATTTGGAGGCAAATGCAGCCGTAATGTTGATGGCAAACATGCAAGAAATGCATATGGGTAAAACAGGCCCTGTGCATGATACCAACGGCTTGTCTCAGGTACATGAATCTGAATGTCTTATTCATGAAATTGTATCACCCTCTGCATCTTCATCTGCACAAGGAAATATTTGTAACACCCCCGAAAATCGGGTCCAGCGGAAGCATACATGTCACTGGGGTGCTACTCAATTGGTTTCACAACACAAGGTTCAAAGAACGGTTTTACCTCAACCGTTTAGAAGAAAATTCATTATCAAAAGTATTAAATTTACATCATTCGAAAATAGTGCGGAAGTAAGGCCCATAAATAAATAAAGCGGTCCCAAATATATAAATCAGAGTCGTCTATGACCATGCCCCTTGCCAAGCGCCTCCAGAAATAAGCTATCACCTTAAACCTGAAAATACACGCTAAAAGGGTCAGATTACGCTAGTGAGTTCATAGGTTTTAGTTAAAAACAGTGTGGTTAAACCAAAAGGTTTTCATGTTCAAATCATCGTTCGCAAGCAAGTCAAGTCTAACGTAGGCTAACACTGCCTAAGTCACGGGTTAAGAAAAAGTATAATAGTGGACCAAGATAAGGGATTTGCTACACTGGACTAAGATCGATGAAAACCACGAGTTCCAATAATACTTCCAAAACCAATCATTCCAATATCAAGACGAGATCTCAAGTAGGGCCCTAAGCGACTCTAGCCAGGCAACATGGCTATAGCAAGAGATTGCTACCCTGGTCTAGGCCGTAAGCAGATATCTATTCTTAGCTAGGCATCATGGTTATAGCAAGGGATTGCTACCCTAGACTAAGACAACATCTACCGCAAGTCTAACCCTTATCCAGTCAACAAGATATAGCAAATCCAAAATGACAGTTAGGTCCATTCAAAATAGCTTAAATGTTTTCACGTATGAATACCAGATAAATCACGTAATGCCATCAAATAACCAGATCAAATATATCAGCCAAATAGTCAAAATAGAGCAACCAGTTCACGTATTCCAAATAAACAGTCATGAATTTAGTTAAAAACGAGCATGTATTCTCCCCCGAAAATAGTTAGAAAACCGGTAAAAGTAGGGGCCATGAACTCACCTTAGCCACAGAAATGCAAGATCACAACTGACACGACTGGCATCGAGAAGCAAGACATAACGGTCTCAAGACATACGGCACGACGGTACACAGAGGTACAAGCACGGCGGTACTCAACGGTCGAGGATCGGCACAACCTAATTCGTATATGTTATCTCAAAATATGTCTCGCAAAAATAATAAAGTCTATAAAAGACAATGTGTCGCAGTTTTCATGGATTACTCAGCTTCAAAACTTATCAAAAGCTTAGTTTTAACATTTCGTGTGGTGTGGTAAGAAGACATGGACTCGACAGACAACTCACGCCAAAGAGAATAGACATCGACATAGGCGAGAGAATACTGACGAGAACTCAACCAAGGAAGACAAACCTAGAAGTTTACGACAACCAAACACCTTAAATAAAATAAAGTAGTTTGTACGTTTCGACATTTACCCCGTTATCCAAAATAACTTGTATAAAACAAAATCGTTTTATAATACAAATGAGTTTAACTAATAAAACTAGTTTTTCTCGAGTCGTCGAGACTTGGGTTAATCAAATATGAAATTTCAATATTTAATAAGTTTATGTCTCGCTATTGTTCTTGGAAACATTAGTTTTGGTTTTATTGAAGATTTTGTGTCCGGTCCGAGTTTAATATATTAAAGTCTTTTCGAGTTTAATATATTATACCGTCTCAAGTCTCAAAATGTTCAATAAGTCCAATATCTAATGTTGTACATCCGATAACGATCCATGATTTTCCAACGTCCAAGTATAATAGCCAAAATCCGTATTCAAATCCAAATCACAATTTCTATATATTCCGGAACGTACCAATGTCTATGAGAGTTAAAACGTTAGTCCGATAACAATCTAAATTAAATTTCCCAAACACACAATATATTAATTCAACTCATTTTAAAACCCAAGTTCAATCACAAATGGAAATCTAATGGGCTTTGGCCCGACAACCCAATAAACAAAATCACTTTTACGTGGGCTATTGAGCCCAAACAAATTTTTATCACCATTCCTGTCTATAATAATTTTGGACTACAAACACAACCAAAAACCAAAACGTACCCTTCTTATGCTGACAACAACAGAATCCACTCGGACCAACAATGAGATTTACAAGACTTACCGAGACCACTTGGTCTCGGTTTGGATTTACCTCGTTCGAATTAGTAGCGACCAACAGTCACGACTCCCACCAAGTCTTAACATCACTACACCAAAACTATAACAAAAGAATGCATTTACTTGTTATGCCGAGACCAAGAGGTCTCGGCTCGAAACCGTTTACCGCGACAGCCAAAACAACGCAACCAAAACTAATCCGAATTCAAATCCACTTTCGACACACCATTAATCTCAAAAATAAACGTACCACACCGAGACCTCAAGGGTCTCGGCTTCGAGCCACAAGGTTAACACCGAATTAACTAGACTCAACCCAACACTCAAATAAGCTCACAAGCTTGATATTCAATTTAAATAGGCTAAAAGCCTCAAAAATAAGCAACTAAAATCCACGACCCACTCGGGTCAACTCGACCCGAGAACAAACTCGAAGCAAAACGGACAGCTTATACAACAAGTTCTTACCACACGAACAAGTTTCAAAATACGATTATATCCGGTTTTCAAGTCACGATTTAATAGTTATATTCATTGTTTAAATCCCACGAAAACATTAACAAATTAAGAATCGGTTATAATAATAAAAAAATATATATAAAGATGGGTTTTCTCGGTTTACCAAGTCGAGAAGAGAGGAGGGGAGAGCAAGGCGGCGGTGGCGCGTAGTGGTGACAGCCATGGTGACCTCGAACCGAAACAATATCTTGAAACCACCCTTCGATCTAAACTTACCTTGATTCAAAACATCAGAAAGTGGCGGCATGAAGGTGGCTATTAGCGACAGCAGTGGTGGTGTTAACGTGGTGTTGGAGGGAGTTTCTTGGCGCGTGAAGTATAGGGAAATGATGAGGAGATTAAGAGGAGCAAGTTGGTGGTGGCGGTGTGGTAGGGTGTGTGTCGGTGAGAGGTGGCCGGAGGTGACCGGATGGCTGGAGAAGAAGGCCGGAAATAGAGAGAGAGAGATGCGGCTGGTAGAAGTGGAAAATGAAATATAACCCTAATAAATTTATAAAGATGTTTATATAGAGTTAGGTTTAGGGTTAGGGTTAGATTAAAAATACCCTAGGGACCAAATCTGTAAATAACAAAGTTTAGGGTGGAGATGGAACTTTTACTGCAGGGACTATTATTGTAATTTTTGCTATCTTTCTCGAAATGAGGTTCGGGGCTCGTTTAGGATAGCAAACGATCGATTCAAGGCACGGAAATTTCACCATTGCGATTAGAATAATTTTTCCAATACAAACGGCTATTCATACGCCTCGTTTCTCACGAATAATAAAATAATCAAATTAATTCGTCGGTTGTGCTAGTATGCGTTGTGTACAAATTTCACGTTTCGCGAGATAGACTTCACGTTTTAGAATCAAAAGAGTTCGGAGAGGTTCGTAAATGAAAAACAGGGATAATCTCGTATAGAAATAAATCTGGAAAATTACGAGTTGTCACAATATTGATCAAACTGACTCATCGTTATCCTCTCAAGTCGATGATCAAATAAACACCGTTGTTACATTTGATGAAGATCAAATTAACCCCGTTGTTTCATTTGATGATCCTCTCGATGATTATAACCATGATCACCTTGAACAAAATGATCTTTTGCATGATACAGATCCAGAGCTCATGACCTTGCTGCTGACCACCCAAACACAATTAGATGCACAAAAATCCCAGATTGATAAATGCTTTGAAATAAACAAAAATTTGAAAGCAAAGGTTGCACTGCTAACTAAGGATCTTGAGTGATACAAACTGCAACTTTCAAAATTTGAAAATAAAGAAAAACGCGAGAAAAGCTTTGAGGTTGCATTCCAACAATCATATGTAAAAACAAAAGATTTAGAACATCAAGTACATGAGTTAACCATTTCTAAAAGTGAATTGATTTCTCAAAAAGAACAAGAACGATTAGACTTTCAAAAACAAATGACATGTTACACTCGGAACTTTCTAAAACAAAAATAGATTTGTCAACATGTAAAAATGATCTTCTTGAGCAAAAACAAGTTTCAAAGAAACGTGTTGACTCATATCTTGAAGAAATTGTTACGTTGGAATCCAAACTTAAAGAATTTCAAAATGTTGTGTATAAAACTGGTAAGTCGATAACGACCATTCAAAAATTAACTGTAAAACCACATCCCCAAGGATATGGATTTGCTATTGGAAGTGACAAACCAAGTTTTTTTTACATAAAGCACTCAAGGAAAATCCAAAGTTGTACAGTGCAGAAATGTTATTTAATGATTACTTCATGCGAGTTGTTGAGTATAATAATGAAGAAGAAATGGAACAAGAGGACGAGACTCGATCTAAACTGAGTAATGTTTACTATAATAAACCTTATGACTACTTGAGAGTACCTCATATTCGTGAGACTTTTGTACCTCAAACAGAAAAATCAGAACAAACATGGTCTTTGATTGAAAAGAATGAAACTTCTGAAGTTGTTCCAGTGTCCACTGTAGCACAAGTTAATGGCCCTTTTCCAAATCCAGGTGTTATTGCCCAAATTCCAAAACAATGTCGTGTCCTAAGATATTTTAAAACATTCATGGAAGACATAAAACTTTTGGAAGATGCAATTGAACGGAACTCAGAAATCAAAGTCTCTACTTTTCTCTCTCCTTATGAGAAAGCAAAACGAGAAGTTTTTCAAAAACAACTTTTACCTAACATTCAACATTTGCGATTTGTGCTACACACTGGGAACAGGAACTCCAAACAGAGGTTTCATCAATGATGAACATTTTCGAAGCAAAAGAAAACAAGATTTTGAAACAAAAATGTCAAAAGAAAGTTTGGAAAAAGAAGCAGATCGACTCTTGGAAAATGTTCTATGTTCTGATGTGATATCTGTGATTATGAATTCCATTTATCTGTCATGCAATGATATGCTTGTTGATAACCATACTCTGGATATTGAGAAGTTGCAACTTGAGATTGATAATTTGAGAAAAGAAAATGAGAGAATTCGACATATCAATGATGATGTGGAAAATAAACTTTCAAAAGAAATTTTCCAACTCAAACATAAACTGCAGTGGTGTCAGGCTCAGAGTCTTGACTTTGAGTTACAGTTACAAATCCAAAAGGAATTAGTGTTTTTTTAAAACCGTCATGCTTCTAAAAGTCAATTTGAAAAAGAAAATGCCGTTTTAAAACAACAAATTTCTGAATACGAAAAGGACATTGATCAAGTTTGCAAAAACAGAAATGACACTGTTCGTTTAAACAGAGAGTTAGATTCAAAAATTCAAGTATAGAAACACATCATCATTGAATTGAAAGAAAAAGTCAAAGTACTTGAGAAAGGGAAATCTGTAAATAAAAATGTGATTGCCCCAGGAATGTACAAAATAGATGAAACACCTAAGAAAGCATCTCCACAGACCTCTAATGTGCAAGCTTCAACTTCTACAGGATTAGGCACCCCTCTTACAGTTAGCAGTTCAAAGACCAAAAAGACCAACAAGAAGTTTAGAGTCTGGAAACCTAAGAGTGGCTCACCTAAAGATGAAGGAGTAGAAGTTCACAATAGGAAGTCGAATAAGACACATGTTATGTCAAAAGTAGAATCCAACTTGTCAAAGTGTAATTCTGAAAATGATGTAACGAATGCTAAGACAATGAATGTTTCTAATGATGTTATTGTGGATGCTTATTGTGTGTTTTGTCGTACTAGTATTTTGACTGGTAATCATCAAAAATGTATTGCAAGAATCCTTTTATCTCGTACACAGAAACGTACTAATGGCATTTCCTCTAGGCTCACTACCGCTGCTAAGTCCATTTTAGGAAAACCACCAAAAGTAGTTTCTGAGACCACCGTTGACAAGACCATAACTTCACCTAGGACAATCCAATCACCAAGTGCATACACTAGGAAGAAAGCACAATCTAGTTGGACCTGGCAGCGTTGGCTACAGCATAAACCTAGTTTTACTTGGGTACCAAAGATGCTTATAAACTGTGCTACTAACCCAACGGGATCCACCGTTATCAACTTTCCATCTGTGTCATCTTCTTGTGATGCAGGTGATTCAAATCGTCATTTGGATTGTTGATAGCGAGTGTTCCCGACACATGACAGGAAACTTGAAACTTCTAGTAAACTTTGTCGCAAAGTTCATCGACACTGTCAGATTCGGGAATGACCACTTCGCTGCTATCATAGGATATGGGGATTATGTCAACCGGAACATCGAAATCAGCCGTGTTTATTACGTTGAAGGCCTTGGACACAACCTTTTCTCCATCGGGCAGTTTTGTGATGGGGACTTGGAAGTAGTATTTAGGGAGAAAACATGCTTTGTTCGCGACCTACACGGAAACGACCTTATGACAGGAAAATGCAGCACAAGTCTTTACACCATTTCCTTGTCAGATATGACCGCCTCTTCTCCGATTTGCTTGCTCTCCAAGGCTCATTATACAAAGGCATGGCTATGGCATAAACGTTTGTCTCACCTGAATTTCAAAAAAATGACTGAGCTGGCTCATCATAAGTTAGTCGATGGTCTTCCCAGATTACGGTATGCCAAAGATCACCTCTGCTCAGCTTGTGAACAAGGGAAGAGTACTCGTGCTCATTTTCCACCAAAAACCAAGCACAATACAGATCATGTACTCCAACTTCTCCATATGGATCTTTGTGGCCCAATGCGTGTTCAGACTATCAATAGGAAGTGGTATATACTGGTAATCGTAGATGAATTTTTGAGATGGAATTGGGTCTACTTTCTTCGTAGTAAAGATCAAGCTCCTTCGATGATCATCACCTTTCTCACCAAAATTCAGGTTCAGCTCGGCAACACCGTCTAAAAAGTTAGAACAGACAATGGAACCGAATTTAAGAATCACACCTTTCGTGAGTTCTATGAGAAAGTAGGAATTGAACATCAAACATCAATTGCACGCAGCCCAGAACAAAACGGAGTGGTCGAAAGATGAAACCGAATGTTAGTGGAAGCAGCAAGAACGATGTTGATCAATGCTCAATTACCGGATTACCTCTGGGCTGAAGCTGTCTCCACCGCCTGCTACACCCAAAACCGATGTATGATCACCAAACGGCACAACAGAACCCCATATGAACTTGTTCACCACAGAAAACCGAACATAAATTACTTTCATGTATTTGGGGCTCTCTGCTATCCAAATAATGATCTTGATAACCTTGGAAAGTTAAAAGCCAAAGCTGATATTGGGATTTTTGTTGGCTACTGTGAAAGTTCAAAAGGATTTCGAATCTGGAACCGTCGAACTCGAGAAATTCAAGAGACGATACATGCTCATGTCGATGAACTTACGGACATGGCTTCTGAGCAAAACAGCTTAGGACCCGAATCTAACCGTCTAAACTTCCCTGATCCATCAGCTGCACCTCTTTCTCTCAACCGCAAGCACTTAGAAGATTTGTTTGCTCCACTATTTGATGACACTCTTGTTAGATGACACTCTTGTTAGTCGTGCTTCTGAAGTATCCACCAGATCCGCTGCACAACCCATCAACAATCAAGCACCAGATACCTCAGTAACTACTACTACCGCAGTACTGAAGATGCATCACCAACAGAAACATCATCATCAGTAGATCAAACAGCTTCAAATACTGCGACTGCAGGTGATGGTTCCTCTCTATCTTCTGAAGTACCCACACCTGCAAATTATGACGGAAACGCGTTTCTTAATCCATTTGCTCCAGCTCCCACCATTCCAGACATTGCAGAATCATCCACGAGCAATTTGGATCCGTCAAATATGCATCAGAATTTTCAACACTACCCTTCAACCCAGAAGTGGACTAAGGATCACCCTCTTGTGAATGTGATTGGCAATCCAGAAAACCCGGTCATGACACGTAAACGGCTCCACACAGACGGTGAAACTTGCATTTATGCATTCACCGTTTGTCAGTCAGAACCCAAAATCATTAAAGAAGCCCTTACCTACGACAATTGGATTGAGTCGATGCAAGAGGAACTTGATCAATTCAAGAGATTGGAAGTTTCGGAATTGGTAGAAAGACCAGATGGGGTATACGTTGTCAGGCTGAAATGGATCTGGAACAATAAGTTGGATGCGGATGGCACGGTTATTCATAATAAGTCCCGATTGGTTGCTAAAGGATTCAGTCAAGAAGAAGGGATCGACTTCGAGGAATCTTTCGCACCAGTGGCACGACTTGAGGCCGTTTGAATGTTTTAGGCGTATGCAGCTCACAAGAATATCACCGTATATCGGATGGACGTGAAGACGACATTCTTAAATGGACAACTCCTTGAAGAGGTGTACGTCACACAACCAGAGGGCTTCGTCGACCCAGAGCATCCGAATCATGTCTACCGGCTCTAGAAAGCCCTCTACGGCCTTAAACAAGCCCCGAGGGCATGGTACGACAAACTATCTGCATTCTTACTAGCTAATCATTTCACCAAAGGATCAGTTGACCCGAATTTGTTTATACAAAAACACGGGGAGGACATTCTCATTGTTCAAATTTATGTGGATGACATCATTTTTGGTAGTACCCATAAAAAATACTCAAACGATTTTGCAAAATTACTGAAACAAAACTTTGAGATGTCCATGATGGGTGAACTCAAGTTCTTCTTAGGACTGCAAGTTCATCAACCACCTCGTGGTATTTTCTTAAGTCAGTTCAAATATGCTCAAGAGATTTTGAAAAAACATGGCATGACCAGCTGTGACACCTATAATACCCCCATGTCGTCCTCGTCCCCGAAGCTAGATGCTGATCTACATGGCACACCCATTGATCCTACCAAATACCGTAGTATGATTGGGTCTGTCATGTATCTCATAGCTAGCCGATCGGATATTGTATTTGCCACTTATCTACGCTCCCGCTATCAGTCAAGACCAACTGAACGACACCTTTCTGCTGTTAAAAGAATCCTTCGATACATAAAGGGAACCATTCACTTGGGGATCTGGTAACCGAAGGATTCTGGTTTTGAACTAATTGCCTTTTTAAACACTGATCATGCAGGATGCATAGACACAAGGAAAAGTACATCTGGGGGAGTTCAATTCTTGGGTGACAAGCTCGTATCTTGGCAATCGAAGAAGCAGGATTGTACATCACTGTCATTAATGGAATCTGAATACGTTGCCATGTCAGCATACTGTGCTCAAGTCATATGGATGAGATCACAACTGATGGACTATGGTTATGTCTTCAACAAGATTCCTATGTATTACGATTCCAAGAGTGCCATTGCTATCTCGTGCAACACTGTCCAGCATTCAAAATCCAAGCATATTGATCTACGCTATCACTTCATCAAAGAGCACGTGGAACAGGGTACTATTGGACTTTATTTCGTGGGTACAGAATACCAACTGGCGGACTTATTCACCAAAGCCTTGCCTCATGCAAGATTTGTGGAATTAGTTCACCAGATTGGTATGAGATGTTTGACTCCAGATGACTTGGAAAATTTTCTTAAAAACAGTTAAACCGAGTCAAACATCAAAACTATCTTTGTAAATAATTTTATGAAAAACACAAAGAGATTTTCATTTTTTAAACTCTTTCAAATAAAAAAAAGAAAAAAGAAAAAGAAAATGCAAGTACAAACTCGTTATCAACACATTGTTCATTTTAAAAACATTAACAATTATTTTTGAACAAGTGTTGAGGGGGAGAAAGACAATCAATTTTTTTTACTTGTACTTGCATAATTTCTTCAAAATTGTTGCTTCAAAAAGAATGGTGGTAAAATCATCTGAGAAATACCCTCCTTGATATTAAAAATATTTTCAAAACAATCAAAAGTCGAGGGGGAGTATTAAAGTTGTGCCAAATATGCTAAGTCTTAAAGTTAGAAAAATGTGAGTTAGCTCTTAGATTGCAAAAATTACATAGTTTAGGGACTAAAGGTGTAAAATGAGAGAAAGTTTCAAATTTTAACAAAAAGAGTGAATTGCAATAACTGCTCCTGCCACAGTCATTAAATTTTCACCCACCGTACTTATTATTTACACCAACCGCAATCCACGGCCAAGATTCAACCTGCTAATCCGGTCAAGATTCTTCGATTTTTTGAGTGAAAATGTGTTTGTTATATGATTATAAGAAACGGTTTTGAAGGATTTAACAATCCAACGGTTAATTTTTCCAAAATCGAGTCTTTAAATTCTAGGGTTTAAGCGAAATCGGATTTTGTTGATTCTGAGTGATAAAGTTGATATTGTTTGGTGGATTGTTGTCGGAATTAGTCCATAAACATGTTGTGCATGCTTAATTGAACCCAGAAACACGTTTGATACATGATTGTATTTTAGGGTTTATGCGTAGAAATTAGGGAAAACTGTTTGAGTATGTTGTAGTGTAATTAACCAGTTGAGATAGTGTTCTTATGTGTTGAATTGTATGTTTGTGCCTTCGAATTGAACCCAGATTCACCAAGAATGAGATTTAGATAGTTAGGGTTTAAGAAGAACGCGCTTAAAACTTATCTTTTGATTCTGTGGTTTAAAAGTGTTAAGACTTGAACATAAGATTCAGAAACATCATGAGATACTATTGAAATAGACCAGACAAACATTTGACAAGTTTTTGATAACTTGCGATAATCTAATGAACAGTACGTCTACAGTAGCTATTGAAATTTCTTGTATAAGAAATTATAGAAATTGTCAAGTTCTATCGAAATTGTCAAATTCTATCGAAATTGTCAAACTCTATCGAAATTGTCAAACTCTATCGAAATTGTTAAATTCTATAGAAATTGTCAATTCTGTCGAAATTGGTCAAGAGATGAAAATTGTCAAAATTACTCTTTAAACGATAACATGAAACTAAATTGCCATGTTTAAACTTGTAAAATCATACTAAACAATAAAAGGATCACATGTGAAACAAAAAGTTTAAATATACACTAACGATCATGTATCCTGCAACTTTGTGTCTGAATGATGTTTCAGATATTTCAAATGGCTACACCACAACAACAACCACTCCCGATGCTCACAATGGAAGAATTTTTTCCACAAGGTTATAAGGCAGAATTTGGAAACAACAACGCGAGGGTAGATTTTCAAAAGATAAAGTGTGCTGAACCAAGCTGTCAAATTGCTATAGAGGTACTCAAATGACACAAGTGCAGGAGCTTACTGGACATATCAGATAGTATCCCTGAATTGTACATTCATCAAATGTGGAATACCATAGAGCTGGATATAGATGAAAGGTATTTTACATGCAAGCTGGATCGTACAAAGGTTAAAGTCACTCCAAAACACCTTCGCAGAGCCTTGGATCTACCAAAAGCACCTGAACCAGCAAACGGATTCTACCCTACCCCAACAGAAGCAGAAGTCCTCAACTTCCTGATAGAGATTGGCTACGATGTACAATCGGAAATACCATTGACAAAAATTTCAAAGGTTAATGCCATGTACATCCCACAACCCTGGAGAACCATATATTACATTATGGCCCGTTCAATCTCAGGGAGGGATAGTGGTCATGAGCACCCGTTTATCACATCTTCAAATCTTCTGGGGTTTAGTCAATCAGGAAAAGATTGACTATGCAGAACTCATCTGGGAAGACATTGCTTTTCAGATCCAAAGTCATTATCAGAAACCATTTACCAAAATTCCTTTTGTTCGATACACCAAACTGCTCATCAGTCTTCTTCTTGACGAGAACACAGACATTTCTCCACGTCCTAAAGACCGAGAAATGCATCTGTATAAGATGGACAAGACTATCAGCTTAGTCTATTTTCCCAAAGGAAGCACACACAAGCAAGGGATAAGACTGCCAGAATCTTTGATGACAGAATCGGTTAAGAAAACTCAAGCTTACAGAGATTACGATAGTGCTTTCAGTCAAGGTTACGTTGAATTTTGAAGACTTGGTGAAGAGTCTGGATCAACTAAGACTCGTTCAAAGGGAAGTAGCAAAACAGGTAGTGCTTCTAGTGCGTCTAAGAAAATCAAACCTTCTGCACCTAAAGTCATCAAAAGAAGAATTCCAGTCACGATTCCTAAACTAGAACCTACAGAAGGTGGGATTGTTGAAGAAGAGGAATCCGATTCAGAGACGGAATCCGATGAACAAATTCTTTTCTACAAAGAAGAACATGAAACTGAGGTGGCAAAGGTAGAAAGCCGAAAGACACTCAAGGAGGATGAGGAAAGACGAGCAAGGTTAAGGTTTGAAGAACAAATGAGAATTGAACAACAAAACAAAGGAGCTGGAGGATCTCAGACCTATACTAACCCAGTTAATCAACCTGGTGGGTTTGGGACAGTAGAAGAAATAACACCTCCTCACCCTAATTCGGTTAATCAACCCGGAGGGTCTGGTGCTGTTAGAGAAACTACACCACCTCAGCCTCATTCGGTTAATCAACCCGAAAGGTCTGAGTCTCAAACTGATGTCATCTCACCTCCTCCAAGTCTGATTAATCAACCCGGTAATGAAGAGGAAAAGAAGGAAGATGAGAAGATGAAGGATGCCGAGATGGAAGAAGAGGAAGCAAGTGAAAAAGTGCAATCAGATGAAGAAAGTATTGATTGGGAAGATACAGATGAAGATAAACCATTGTCTGATGAGGAGAATATTACTAAAGCCGCTAACAAACTAGAAGCAGAAAAGAGGGAGGAAGAAGAAAAGAAAATGGAAGAAGAACGAAAGAGAAAGGAGAAAGAACAAAAAATGGCAGAAAAGGAGGCGGACCAATACATTCAAACACCACCAATCACTCCTCCACATTCCACAGTCACACCTCCAGAGCCTCAGCAAGCTTCACCACCGAAGGATCAAACACCTCCAGAGACTCAACATGTTTCACCACCAAAGGCTGTAACGCCTCTAGAATCATCAGTACAACCTTCATCACCACCACCACTATCACCGCCTAAAGAAGCAGCAACAAAGGAAGAAAAAGGAAAGGCAATCATGAAGCACAAGAAACCGAAGATCACTAAGCTGACACGGGTTGAAATCATCTCACCAGAATCTAAAAGGTTGAAAAAGGCAATAAAGCTGGCACGCGCTAAGAAAGACAACCAGCTCAGTGACCAAGTAAAAGAATTAACAAATATGGTCAAAGGCCTTACCTCACAAGTAAAGGAGTTGTAGGAAAACAAAATTCGTATGGACGAATTTCTTGACGAAGATGTTCAAGAACGATTGCTTAAAGAAGTCAAGGGTAAAACCAAGGCTTATATCAAGAAGTATTTGCCTAAGCTTATGACAAACATAGAAGAGTATGTCGACTCCAACCTCGAAGAAAAAGTTAAGAACATCGTATCCTTAATTCCTCCTGTCTCAACAACCCAACCAAAGCAGCTTCAGGATTTCACCACTGAAGAACTCCAACTTACACCTCTGACATGAATCGTAAACCTTACCTCACCAACTCAAGCAGAAATAGCCCTTCAAGCGGCTATAGAAGCCAATCTTGAGTCGTGTAAATCCGCAGCTGATAAGGGAAAACGTGTTGAAACTTAAGATCTTGATAGATCTTCTTGAGCTCGTGGATCGTTAGTAATGTTTATGTAATCACAAACACACTAAAATAAAGTCTTAGTTACTTGTATTCTATAGCGGAAAACAAACACAAGTAAGAACACGATTACTAAGAACGATTTGATCCTCTATGGATCTTTTTATTAATACTAAAAGTGTTTTTCTAAAACTCGTACATAATACATAATGATGCGTTCCTTTTATAAACAAGGAACCCTAAACAACCCTAAACTGTTTCACAAGAAACGTATAATCTAAAAACTATCCAAGATATGCAATATCACTTTCTAAATAAACTCATGCATATCCTAACTAATAACATAATACGCGGAAACTATCAATCAGCAGAAACACATTCCGCAGAATCTATACTTCCGCAGTAACATTCTTCAGCAGAATCATAAAGCTTCAGCAGTAACCATCAGCAGAATTCTTCCTTAGCAGAATTCCCAACAATCCTCCCCTAATCTTGAATTTGACATGGTTAAGTTCAAGATTTTTGATAGATCTTCCACACTTTATTATAAGAGGATTGAGTTCGAACATCAGCAGCAAAGAATCAAATGAACCATATCTCTATGAATGGCAAACTTTAAACTTCAGGTCTTTGCAGCAACAAATGACATAATGTACATCAAAACATTTAAGTTTCATACTATTCTCATCACATCCAGGTGTGTTAACTCCTGTGAGAGGTGAATCATTGAAAATAATGGATTTGATGTCTCTTTACCAATAGCCATCACTACTGGAGTAGCCAAATGTTTAAGTTCGAAAACTATGGTACACTGATAACCATCTGATTTATTAGCAAATCAGCAACTATAAACGGATTTGAGATGTCTTTACCTGTAGCCGTTTGTTCAGGACTAGCCAATGCTTTGGTTTCAACTGAACCTTGGTGAATTGAATACCAAATATGGATACCAAATGTCTTTACCACAAACCATACTTTTGTGGACTAGCCAATTCTTTGGATCCCATAAAGGGTTACATCCATGGTGAATTGAGAACCATTTCAACTCTCAGCAATGAAGCATGGGTGAGTTGAGTACCCTATAGCGTTTAGCAAGCTATTATAGCTATCAACAGATTTGATGTGTCTTTACCAAAGCTGTACCCTTTGGACTAGCCAACTCTTTGATGGACACAAGTCACATCTGGTGAGTTGATAACCATCAACAGAGTGATATACAACAAACCTGTATAAACGTTAGTATACAAAGGATTTTTTTTTTTTTTTTTTACTAAGAATGAAATAAGAAAGAAATGAAATAAAGAAATAGAAAATATACAAATAATATATAATACCAGAATCAAGTAGAAGCTTGTTGTTGCAGAAGCTTGGACTTGATGAACCCAACCAATTGTTTAGCATGTGTCCTATCATTAGCAACTGGATTTGGAGGAATTTCCAACTTCCTTTGGAGCATTCGATTCATCAGGGTCATGGACAATGGATATTGTTGATCAGAAAACATACATACTCTTATCCCAGACTCAGTCTCTACCACATGTACATTGGGAAGGGGATAAAATCTCCAAGTATCCACTTTCCACCTATAGGAATTCTTCCAAATCGAATAACCTTTCCCCTGTGAAGTTTGGGAGTCAAAGAGAACTTGAAGATCTCCCAATAGATATAGGCCAGCACCTTGTGGAGTATGGATATCATAATACTCAGTGACCAACTTGTAAAGTGTCTGCAGATCTTGTCTATCGACCAAATGAAGAATTTCTTGCAAGAAAGTGAAATTCTTATAGGATTGATCTTGCCTGTAGATAGTGTTAAGTTGTCCATCTGTGATAGTCCATCTGATCAACACATTGTATGATCCTTCAGGAAAAGTGTCAGAAGTTCCTTCCTGAATAAATGAATCATCAGCAGCTTCTAGGTCTACTTGCTTTGAAGAACTACTCATTTGAGCTCTGAGAACCTGCTTAGCCAATCTAATTGATCTTCTACTTGCAATATGCTTGCCTATATGTGCCATTCTCTTCTTCCTTCGACCAGGGATGTAAATTCCCATAGAAACATCTTCAGTAGAAACAGAAGAAGTATCTTCAGTAGGAATAGAAGAACTTGGAACAGAAACCCCTGTTACATGTAATCTCTCAGCCATTTCCCTGGCTTGTTTACCCTTAGCAGCTGCCTGTTCAGCTTGTTTAACCTTGTCTGCATTAGAATTTGACAATGATGAATCTTCATGATCAGCAGATGTTGCAGCAAAAGGTTCAGCAGAATTGGGCGGAGCTTCAGAAGAAACAGGAATCCCAGATGATTGTCTCTCAGAAGCTTCATCCGCAGCAGTGGTAGGAGTAACAATAGGCTCAGCAGATTGTAAGTCTGCAGGAGTATCATCAGCAATATCAGTAGAAGGACTCAGAGGTACTTGATCTCCAGGAGATGAGGTACCTATCTCCACTTGCTTCAGTCTTTTAGTACTTGGAGCTTCCAAACTAGCAGCAGTCCTCTTAGGTTGAGTAGCAGAAGAATGAATAGACTTCATAATCTGATCATAAATCCTATTCAACTCAGAATCAGACAAAGCCCAAACTTGCTTCTTTGTCAAACCATAACTGTACACAGATGTATACTGATTATAGACCACATTCCTCCTATATTGTTTCTTCTCTGCTTCAGTCTGAGGTCTATCTCTCTTAGCTTGTGCTTTCTGAGCAGCAATAGCCTTCCTCCTCTCTGCTGCAGCTTTCTTCCGCTGTTGCCCAAGAGCTACCATTTGCTCAGCAAAGGTATGACTATCAAAGTTAGCTCCTAAGATACTCTGGGCCAAGGTGGGATTGGATGCAGCTTGTTGAGTGTAAGAGTCCCATTGTGCATCAGTGAAATGAGCTGATTGCTCATCTAGCTCTCTTTGCCTTTCAGGAGGCAAATCTGAAGTAAAATGATCAGCCATCTGTTTTGCTAAAGCTTGACTCTTCACAAGATCCTCATATTCTTTAAACAACCTTTCTTGCTCCTTCCTTTCTTCTTCACTAACAAGATTTGTACCAAGATCTTCTTCAACTATCCTTCCTTGCTCAGTTCCAGAAGTATCCATACTAGTAACTCTGGCAACATCTTCAGTAGAAACCCCATTAGAAGCATCAGCAGAAACATGTTGAGTTGAAGATTCAACATGTGGAGCATGAACTTCATCAGAAGTATCCAAGACAAAGGATCTTCCAGCAATAAACACTTCAGCAGACACCTTGGAAGATGTAACATCAGCAGAAGCCACATGATCATCATCAATATGTTCTTGAGCAACTGACAAACTTTGCAGTGTAGATTCCTTGCTCAAGTACTGTCTTCTCCTCTTTCTGTAGAACTTAATCTGATCCCTTTGTTGAGAGGATTCAGCAGCTGTAGGTGAATGAGTAGAAGTCTGCTGAGCAGCTTCAGCCAATAAGTCAAGATGATCCCAATAACTAGCCTCCTGCTCATCATCAGATGCAAACACAAAACTTCCTCTTCTTTGTCTGCCCAAGTTTATCCTCTAATTCTTGAACCCTTCTTTTCAGCACCACAATCTCATCACCAAGTGAGGATTTAGTCTCTGCAAGTTCCTTCTTCAACTTCTCAGTTTCTTGAACATTCCTTTGAATAAAGTATACAGAGAAGTGAGAGTAATAGGGTCCTCTGCTCCACCAGCAGATGTCTCTGTGGTAAAGGGAGCTTCATTGGGCCTTTCAGAAGAAACATGTAAATTCTCAAAATTAGAAGTGTTCTCATCTATTGGGTCTCTAAATGGGCTAGGTGTGGACAGTCTTGGAATCTCATCTTCAAGAGGTGTAGGAATATTAGTATCAAGAGACTGAATTGTCTCCTCTACCTCAGGAACAAGCTCTTCAGGAGCTTCATGAGATGGTGATGGAACAGGTGAAGGTATAGAGTGGTCAGTAGAAACTATAGGTACTTCAGCAGCTAAGGAGGGGCCCTCAACCCTTTCTACTGATGGAGTACCATCAGCAGTATTGGGAGCTGGTGGAGCATCAGCAGCATTGCCCTCATCAGCATCATCATTGCCATGTGGCAACATAGCTGGAAGAAGAGGGTGATGCTCCCCAACATAATGAGTTCTCATAGAAGCAAACAACTTGCCACTAAGGGCTCCTATGGGATAATGTCCTCTATCCTGGGTATTTATGTCTAAAATTATCTGTAGAAACCTAGGGTACATCAAAAACTTATGCTTTTTCTTGTGAATATTTTCTACCAAATTATCAAAAATAAACTTAGAAAAATTATAAGTTAAACCCTGTGAAAGACACACGATACCACAACCCAGTTGACTAGAGAATTGATCCCATCCTCCGGATTTGTTGCTGATACATTGAAGCAATGTGTGTACCAGAAATCTCCACTTGGGACAAAACTTGTTCTTCAGCCACATAGTTGTATCCACACTTTGATAACCCGCTGCTCTTAGACCAGTAAGAATCTCTTCAGTGTTGGTGTGATAAACCCCATTTTCATCATCCAACTGCAATCTTTCCCTAATCAAAGCTTCAGTCACAACATACTCAGTTCCATCTATCTTTGCTACTATCTCTGTATCAGACCGCTTCTCAGCAGATGCCCAAAATTGTTTTACCAAAGATTCATGTACGATATCCGGATAATGAGTCAAAGCAAAATGAATCTTTGATCGCTTTAAGAAATCAACCATAGGGTCATATATGTCCTGTCCCTTCGCTTTTCCCAGAAAAGCAACTTTATTGTGATCCTTCTTAAATTGTAGAGCCTCCATTGAAGAAATTATGAGCGAATGGAGAATAGGTTTAGAGTACTTGAAGAGGGAATTAGTTGTTTTGGGCGAAGATTATATGAATAGGTTATAAATAGAAGTTACCCAATTATTGTCAAAATTTATCGGAACAAATGGTTGACCTTATCTGACGTGTAAAGTAACTTCACCATTCAAAATCAACCCTTCAGCAGAAATGATGGTCAATCTGCTGAAGTGAAAAGTCAATCAGCAGAATCAACTCAAGAGAATAATATCTTCGGTAAAGATCTTGAGTTTTAATTTGCCACCCAACTAGCATTAATTAGCATTTCCACTTGACTTTGCCTATAAAATAACCCCAATTCACAATCCGCACAAATCACTTAACCCTAATTTACCATCAAACCTTCATCCAATCAAAATCACTTATCAACACAATGAATAACCAACCCGAAGTCATCGATCTTTCTTCTGAATCATCAGCAGATTCAGGAGATAACAAACCTCAATCATCCATACAACCTTCACATAGAAGGTATGGTATCACCAAAGAACAAGCCCGCAAGAAAAGACATGATGTGGGCTCTTCAAGCAGACCCAACAATCCACCCAAACCTCCATCATCATCTTCATCATCTGAGGATAGTCGACCTCTATTTCGATATCCTCACCAAGACGAGCCACCTACAAGGAAGTCCCCTTTTCTTCCTTCTTCAGAAGATGATAGTGTGGTGGATCCAGATGATTCATCTAGGGGCTCTGATGACTCCACAGAGCGTCTTGAGCCAATCTTCAATAGGTTGGTAAGAGAGGAAGAGGAGAGGGAAGCAGCACCAACCAGGGAAGAGAATCCCCAACCTTCACAACCCCAACCAAGGCCACACACCCGAAATCCACCACTCCTAGAGACAAGGGAAGTGGTTATTGGTCTTCCTGCTCCAAGGACTGGTGTTTCATACCATAGAGACACAGGAAAGAACAAGGGTGCAGAGGTGACTGGAAAGGGAAAGGGTAAAATGGAGTAGGAGATGATGAGATGTTGCCAAGGACCAAAGATATAAAACTAGGTTCTTCAGCATCTTCAATCATGTCTGTTAGTCTTCCTGGTGCATCAGTAGATGATAGGAACTAGTGTCTGTGTAGGTTATCTTGTATAGGATTGGTCTTGTTGAAATTGAAGTTGTTTGTAAGCTGTAATTTCTTTTGAATGAATGAACAACTTTTCTTTGATTATTACTTGAACTCTGCTTCAGTACTTCCATTCAGCAGAAACACTCTTTAAGCTTACTTGACCATGTCCCATTAATCTTGGTGAGCATCAACTTAAGATCATCAATATCAAGGCAGTTCTGCAAAACAGACACATAACAGCAAACAAACCAAACCATACAAACTAAAATTACATTAGAGGATTAGTGTGTTAGCAAACATAATCAATAATCTACAAAATATTACAAACTTTACAACCACAATCCTCCCCTGAGGCATATGCCTCCCCTGAGGCCTATGCCTCCCCTCAAACATAGCATCTAAGGGTTAACCATCCCAATATGGACCACTAAGTGTTGAAACCTAGGTCCATCAAAAGCTTTAGTCAGCAAATCTGCCACATTATCATCTGTGTGAATTTTAAGCACCTTAATCAAATGTTTTTCATATGCATCTCTTATAAAATGGTGCCTTATCTCAATATGTTTAGTTCTATTATGAAAAACTGGATTTTTAACAATGCATATGGTACTTTGGTTATCAATAAAAATTGTGGTATTCATGAAATTAAACCCATAATCCAACAATTGATTTTGTATCCAAAGAACCTGTCCACAACAATTGGCAGCAGCAACATACTCTGCTTCAGTAGATGAGGTAGCAACAATGGTTTGTTTCTTGCACTGCCAAGAAATCAACCTTCTTCCAAGAAATTGGCAACCTCCAGTTGTGGATCTCCTATCCAGATTTGCACCAGCATAATCACTATCACTATAAGCTTCCAACTTGAAAGGAGACTCTTTTGGGTACCAAAGACCTAACTTGGGTTGGCCTTTGAGATACTTAAAGATCTTCTTTACTGCATTCATGTGGGAAGTGAGTGGTGTGACCTGATGCCTAGAACAAGCACTCACAGCAAATGTGATGTCTGGCCTTGAAGCTGTCAAGTACATCAATGAACCAATCATGGACCTGTATAGGTGAACATTCACTGCAGGATCTGGTTCAAGATTATTCTTTGGTTTGGGAGCTTCATAAGGAGTAGTGGCAGTTCTGACATTTTCCATATCAAACTTCTTCAAGATATCTTGCACATATTTATCCTGACTTATAAAGATACCATCTTGTTTCTGCTGAACTTGTAAACCCAAAAAGAAAGTTAGCTCCCCCATAGCACTCATCTGAAACTCTCCTTTCATTAATTCCTCAAACTCCCTGCACCAAGCCTCTTTAGTGGAGCCAAAGATAATGTCATCCACATAAACCTGCACAAGAATTATATCCCTGGAATTCTTCTTAATAAAGAGAGTTTTGTCAATAGCACCTCTCCTGTATCCATGCTTCAGCAGAAATGCAGAAAGCCTAGCATACCAAGCTCTTGGTGCCTGATGTAGTCCATAGAGAGCTTTTACAACCTTGTAAACATGCTTTGGATGATCTGGGTCTTCAAAACCTTTGGGTTGAGTGACATATACTTCCTCTTCAATTTCTCCATATAGAAAAGCACCTTTCACATCCATCTGATATACCATGAAACCCATATAAGAGGCATAGGCCAAGAAGATTCTAATGGCCTCAACTCTAGCTACTGGTGCAAAAACCTCAGTATAATCAATTCCTTCCTCCTGTCTAAACCCCTGAGCCACTAACCTTGCTTTGTTTTTGACCACAATACCCCTTGCATCTCTTTTATTTTTCAAAATCCATTTTGTCCCAATAGCAAATTTCCCTTCAGGTAGTGGTACTAATATCCAAACCTTCTGATTCTTAAATTGAAGCATCTCATCTTGCATTGCTTCAAGCCAATATGAATCTTCAAGAGCTTGAGCAACACTGGTTGGCTCCACTTGAGAAAGAAAGCAAGCAAACAGACAATGCTTAAAGTCTGTGTGATTGTTCCTTTGCTGATTTGACACATAGGAAAGAAAAGCAACTTGACCATACTTAGAACCTTTCACAGTACTTCTAGTTCTAACAGGTGCCTGAGGATCACCAAGTATATTGGATTGAGGATGTGCAGTGTTGATCCTTGTGATAGCATTGGGATTGACATCAATTGTGGTGTCAAGATTGTTCATAGTGGGTCCAAAATCACTATCATAGGAGGCTGAGTTGAAGATACCAGCTTTGGGTTGGTGATTTCCAAGATCAGAAGGACTTGGAAAACGTGTATATGGCTCTTCAAGGTCAGTGGACACACTAGGAGAAATAGGAGAACCTTCAGGAGAACTGTCAGTAGAATTGGTGATGTCAGGAGAAACAGAATGCCTATCAGCAGAATCCGGGTTTCCACTGACTGATTGTGCTAACTCCACATCAATTCCTTCAGCTTCTTGCTTGGCTGCATGCTCCTGCTTCTTAAGTCTAGCAAGATCCTCTGCATAGTGTGACTCATCTTCAAGCTCATCAGAAGCAACTTTGGAGCTATCACCTGCAAATTGGTTAGGAGAAAAGGAGGGAACAACAATAGGGTGTTCATCATGCTCAGAATCACTATCTGAGTCACCATTCATGTTACCAACTTTGTCTTCGGGAGACTCTTGAGAACCTGCAGATTGGTTAGCCACATATCTAGTATAGCCCAAATAATCAGTTAAGTAATCCAGGTCAAAATACCAAGCATGACCTTGACCCTGAACATTAGGCTTATCTTCTAGGAATCTCAGGTTAAGGGTCTCCTCAATCTTTTTAGCATTTAAATTATATACCCTATAAGCCTTACTATATGCTGCATAACCCACAATATACCCCTCATCAGCTTTCTCATCAAACTTTCCTAGTGGATCACTAGTATTTAAAATGGTCACTTGACAGCCAAAAGGTTTAAGGTAATGAATATCAGGAACTTTCCCAGTGAGAAGTTCATAAGGTGTCTTAAAATGAGGTCTAGTGATGGATACCCTGTTCAAAACATAACAAGCAGTACTTACTGCTTCAGTCCAAAACATAGTGGGTAACTTAGAGTCTGCAAGCATGGATCTTGCTGCCTCTATTAAGGTCCTATTCTTTCTCTCAGCCACCCCATTTTGCTGTGGGGTTCTTGGATTGCTATAGTCCCTTCTTATCCCCTTAGACTGACAAAGTTCTATTAAAACAGCATTTTTGAACTCTGTCCCATTATCACACCTAATACCTTTAACCTTTTTGTTTAGCTGGTTTTCAACTAGGGTAATGTATTCTTTTAAAATTGGAGATGTTTCATCTTTAGTTCTCAAGAAGAATACCCAACAAAACCTGCTATAGTCATCAGTGATTACCAGGCAGAAGCACTTATGATCAATACTTCTGATTTGAGTTGGACCAAAAAGATCCATATGCAGCAACTGAAGAGGTTCTGAGATAGTTCTCACAACAGTAATGGCTTTGTATGAGGCTCTATGTTGCTTTCCTTTGTTGCAGGCAACACAGTTGTGCTCATTGGTGAAGACTTTGGAGGGAAGTCCATGAACTAGACCAAGTTTTGAAAGCTTGTTAATGGTCTTGAAATTCACATGAGCCATCCTTCGATGCCACTTTGTAGACTCATTCATTGATGCTTTAGCCACCAAGCATGTCAGATCACCTTCAGGTTGGACTTCATTTAAGTTGAATGTGTATAAGTTGTGGCTTCTGGGAACTCTCAGCAGTATTGTGGTATCTGCTGGAAGCTTGAAGTCTTTTGAGAGTACGAGACTTTCATCCTCAGAGAAGAAGACCTTGTTCTTTGTATCACATATTTGTGATACTGAGAATAAGTTGAAGTGTTGCAGTTCTTCCACATAGAGCACATTCACAAAATCCAAGTTAGGTGTTCTGATGGTTCCATACCCAGTGATTTTGCCATCTCCTCCACCAAAAGTCACATTGCCTCCTCCTTGAATGGGTACAAAATCATGCATCATATCCCTGTTTCCTGACATACTCCTGGAACAACCACTATCTATAATGCCTACATCTTTACTTTTCAAAGGATGATCCTACATATACAACAAAATTATACAAATGTTAGTACACTTTGGAGACTCAAGTCATTTCTGACTTGAGCCTGCCTTGTGGATCATAGGAATTAGGCCATGTAGATGTATAAGATCCACCATTGCATTGGGTCCAAAAACAACCTGCCTTGGGGATGAGGTTAGGTCCCTTGTGAGTCCAAAAACAACCTGCTGAGGGCTTAACAGCAGTATCCCAAAATCCCATACCCATATGCATTGGGTCAATAAAACCAGGCCAATAACCATTCTGAAAATAAGAACTAGTGGGTTGCATAATTTGTCTAGTAACATATCTTCTCCTAGCAGATTGAGAATGTCTATCAGCAGAATGTCTATCAGCAGAATTGCTGGCCCTATGAGTTGCTTGTGGAACATATGGTGGTATATCCTTAACATTAGTCCACTTTGTTCTAGGTTTAGGTTGACCACTACCTACACCCATTCTTTGCTCATGAAAATTACAATCCTTAATCAAATGAAACTTATTGCCACACACAAAACATTTCTTCTTTTTAGAAGATTTATTCAAATTAAAAGATGTTCCATGACAAGCAAAAGTATTCAAACCATTAACATGAACTGAATTGTTTTTGACAGAATTAAAAACATTGTTTTGCAAAGAATTAAATAACAAGTCTTTAGAAGAAACTGTCTTTGAATTTGATTCATCAGCAGCAACTCTAACAGGCTTGTAGGGAGTCTTGGGTATAGGCTTTGGTGAGGTCTTGGGTGAGGTCTTGGGAAGGTCTGACTTTTCACTTGAATCACAACTGGTAGTTGACCCTTGGTCTGAGGACATGTCACTAGAAGAACAAGAGACATAGTCAGTAGAATTAGAATCAGGATCTGGCAAGTCAATTGACTTTTTGCCATAAAAATGGTGTGATCCATCAAAGTCTGAGGTGGTGGTAGTTGAGGGCATGTGCTCTCCTCTTATAGGTCCAGGTACAACATGTAAGACTCCTTCTTTAACAAAATTTGCTAATCCTGCTGGTGTAGGTTTACCTACATCAAACCTAGCCTCTAAACCAACATATTTTTTAAACCCTAAACCTATACTAGAGTTTACAGGTTGACTATTATAGAGACAGTTATTTAACTTATCACCTGACATTAACCAAATCTTATGATTAGCAATCTCCTTCTCTAATTTCTCTTTAAGAACATGGTTTTCTGATTCTACATCAGCTTTTTCTTTCTCAGTTCGTTTTAAATCAATTCTAGCACATTTTAAATCACTCTCTAACACCCTTATCTTCTCATCATAAGCAAGCTGATTCTTTTGAAACCAAACTTTTTGCTTTTCTAGAGTTTTTAAAGACAGTTTTAAAGACTCAACTTCCACATAACATTTATTATATTTAGGTTTCAATTCATCATAAGCCTCCTTAAGTTCATTATATCTTTCACTACAGCCAAAAACACAATTATGTACCTGAGAGATGCCCATTAAGGCAACTTGCTCATGTTGTTCATCTGTAGTACAGCATGCCAGCAATCCACTCTCCCCAGAAGCTTCATCATTATCAGGTTCATGCACCTTCCAATTGACATGATTATCCAGAGTGACCAAAGCTCCAGCTTTCCCAGTATCCACTTGTTTCTGCTGATAGGTAGTATACCTAACCTCATCCCCAGCCTTCCTATCCTTGCATTCTCTTGAGAAGTGACCCATCTGACCACATGTATAGCATTTGACCTTTCTCCTGTCAAATCTAGCCGAGTCTCTTCCCTTGAAGCCAAACTTTCTTCCTGACTTGTCTTCAAACCTTTTGATGTTCATTGATAGCATAGCCACCTGCTACTTCAAGTTCATCTCTTCCATATCCAAAGGATCCACTTGATCAAAATCCTCATAAGCAAGTTCCTGCTGATGATCATAATCAGCAACAAAAGATTGTATAACATCTTCCAATACACCACTAGACTTTGGTTGTGAATTTGGTCTGGTGTTGTTGTAGGAAGATGATGCTGAGGAGCTTGGGCTTGAAGCTTGATTCATCTTATTGGAGGTGGTGCTAACAAAGGCTGAGTAACCGGGAGTGGATGGACGAATGGGACTTCTAACATCAGGCTCAAGGGTTTTGAGCTTGTTGTAGAGATCATCAAAAGTAAGCATATCCAATCCACCTTTAGCTTTGAGTGCAATGCTCACATGCAGCCAAGATGGAGGTAAAGATCGCAGGAACTTTGCATTGCAATCCTCATTGTCTGGTCTGGCCTTCAGCTGATTCAATTGACTCAAAATCTTATGAAACCTGTCATACCCCTTGTGAATACCTTCTTCCTCAGAGATTTGGAATTCTTGAAACTGCTGTTTTAACATAGACTTCCTCATCCTTTTAGACTCTTCATTCCCACCAAACCTAGCCTTAATTGCCATCCAGATGTCCTTTGCATCCTCCATATAGTGAAAATCACCAATGTGATCATCTGGAATAGCCTGAAGGAGAATGGACCTTACTTTATTCTCTCTCTGGACAGTAAGAATCTCTTCAGCAGATTGAGGGTCAACAATGGTTACTACACCATCAGTATCTTTGATGTGCTTCTTCAAAGTATTCCCCTTTTTGACAATTTCCCAAAGATTCCAATCTACATTCATGATCCAGTTCTGCATCTTCATAGCCCACAATTCATATTCTTCCTTCTTGAGGTATGGAAACTTTGCATTGCTGTTGGTGAGAGTGAGTTGTTGAAAAGACGAAGTTGTGGTGTTTTGGTTGTTGTTGATTTCTGAGCCGTCTTCTGATCCAGGCATTGTTTTGGTTGAGAGGGTGTAAGGAATGGATGTTCTTAGTAACACAGAGACTCTCACGAGGCTCTGATACCACTTGTTGAAACTTAAAATCTTGATAGATCTTCTTGAGCTCGTGGATCGTTAGTAATGTTTATGTAATCACAAACACACTAAAAGAAAGTCTTAGTTACTTGTATTCTATAGCGGAAAACAAACACAAGTAAGAACACGATTACTAAGAACGATTTGATCCTCTATGGATCTTTTTATTAATACTAAAAGTGCTTTTCTAAAACTCGTACATAATACATAATGATGCGTTCCTTTTATAAACAAGGAACCCTAAACAACCCTAAACTGTTTCACAAGAAACGTAGAATCTAAAAACTATCCAAGATATGCAATATCACTTTCTAAATAAACTCATGCATATCCTAACTAATAACATAATACGCGGAAACTATCAATCAGCAGAAACACATTCCGCAGAATCTATACTTCCGTAGTAACATTCTTCAGCAGAATCATAAAGCTTCAGCAGTAACCATCAGCAGAATTCTTCCTTAGCAGAATTCCCAACAAAACGTCCAAAGGGAGGACGAAGACCAAGATCCAGACAACCAGCCCAAGAAACACAAGGGTTACAGTGGATCTGGTCCACAATTCAAAGAACCTATCGGCCCGTCAACTGCAACAACTACTCAACCACCGAAGGCTTCGGGATCAGGTCCTAAAGAGATGGAGCATCAGTTCAAGCACATTGAAACTGAAGAAATGGAATTTCAACAAGAATTTGATCAACCTCACTCACCTCCAAAAACCAAGGCTACATCATCCAGCAGGAAAACTTCTAAAAGATCAACTGTAGTCTCTTGGTTAGATGAAGATGATACATAAGGGAATGAATGGTTTGACCAGTTAGCAAGTGCTCAGACACAGATGGACGAAGACTCAAAAATAGAAGACAGCACATATGAATTCACACAACAACTCAAACGTACTCAACGAGTAAAGAAGATGACCAAACAGGAACTTCGTCACATAAAAAATGATGCGTTCAATCTTCTAAAGTATAACTCATCAAGTGCAGCTGAGCTCGAGTATCACCTCGAAAACATTGCCCGAGCAATGTCTAGAGAGTTCAGTTGGACTAATCTAGATGTGATATTGGCTGGAAGCACTTCCAGAACCAACCAACCATATATCACAGACTGGACGAAGCCATTTCTGGTAATTCGAGTCTCCGATCAACCAGCCATACCATACCAATTCTTCTTCAACAATGATCTTGAGTTACTCAAACATGGAGCTGAATGTCAACCAAAATATGCAACTTCATTAACTTTGACACCAGCAGCAAGTTACACAATTCCTGCCATCGAGGAAACTGCAACTCACCTCTTCATAACACAAAAAGTGCAGTATGACCAAGATGCGCAACTGGGCATCTATCACTGGTTCGAGAAGAGAAAGACTTGGTACAAAAGCAAACTCACCAAGAAATCTCACACTTCAGTGAAAAGTGATCTCAGAATTCTTGCTGTGGTGAGTCTAACGGGTGAGAAGAAATATTACTACACTTTCTTGTCCGAGATCAAAGTTAGAAGGCACGACCAACAAATCTACTCGTTCTCTGAAGCAGATTTCCTTGATTTAAGTCTGAATGATCTTGAAGATATGTATCTGATCAAAGTTCAAGGGAAGCTGCAACATGTCACACCTGATCTTTAATACGCTTTCAGTACTTCAATACTCCACTTCATCAGAAGGAAGATCATCAAAGAACGGGTAGAAGATTTTCAACTTGGGGTCGAGAGCTATCAGAAGAAGTTGAACATAATCGCACCACAACTATTGCTTCCTCAGATAAAAAATGAAGCTCAATACACCATAAAGAAGGAGCCAACGTTTGGATTCATTTACAAGAGCGATCTGACGATTAACTGCTTCATGGCGTATAAAGAAGTTCATAAGTTCTGTGACCACACGTTGAAGAAGGTTCTTGATGGGTTGGTAATTCGTGTTCGAGATCAGGAGTTGCAAATGTCGAAGAGGTGGACGGGTGCTCAGCTGAGACAAATCCGTCAGTATGTGCTGAAGATCGAGAAGACTCTGTTTCACAAAGACCAAATGAGACGGCTGGAAAGTTACGTTGGAGGACGCCCATCATTCCCAATCTAGAACTTCCAAAGACCTAATCCAGTCTTCACTGAATTCAGAAGTTCGGGATTATGTAAGAGTTTGGTATTTTCTTTGGTTAATAATTCTTGTGTATATGATTGTTAACTATGGCTTGTGTACACATCACAGTGCACAACCCGTACTTGTAATGAAAGGACCCTGAGGTACGCTTCAGTGCCTCAATCCTAATATAAGGAGCGAAAGCTTCTTACTTATGAGTAGAATTAACCAGAATTTTTCAAAGTTTTTCAAAATTCTGCTCATAAGGACAAGTATTCCCTTGTCAAGGGGGAGTACTTGAAAACCAACATCTTTGTTCTAATAACAACAAAAGTTCTTGAAATTCTTCCCGTAAATCTCAAAAAGCATATTTTAATCAAAAGTTTTTTCAAAAACAACATGAATATGCTATTTTTGAGGGGGAGAATAAAAATGTGATTAAAATATTGTGATAAAAGTTTGAAATCTCGTATGAGCTCGACTCAGAATTGAACCCTCGAATTGACGATAGCAAAAGTCAGTAGTTGAAAAGACATGTCCGGGACGGGTAATAATTTCAAGCCAGTTTATCTGGTGATGTAAACGTGTCTCGCAAAGGACGTGTCTGAGTAGAATGTATCGATTTCGAGAGATTTTCCTTGAATATGATCTGGACGGGTAATAATTTCAGGCTAGTTCTACTAGTGATGTAAACGTGTCTCGCATCGATCATGTTCATTGAAAATCAATCAATTCAAAAAGTGCTAACTCTACCCGCCATGTGCAAATTTACCTTAACTACTTATGAGCACATGTTAAGGGGGAGTATTTCTGAAAATCACAAAACTCTCAAAGTGTTAACAAAATATGTCTTTACAATCACAAGCACTTTGAGAGATTTTCAAAAGTTTGGTTTATGGAAACTATTGGATAGTCATGGAGATATAAGGTGACTAAGGTTAGAAAAAACCGTCCTATGATCCGCTAGAGCCGGAGGGATCTACCCAAGAACAATACCAATAGTTTAGAACAAGAAAGTCCTAGGTATGATGAAAAAAGGAGAAAAGAAATGATAGGAGAAAGAAGGGGTTGAAGAATGAAAAAGAAAAGTAAAGAAAAGGGTGAAAAGAAATAGCCCTCCATTTGTTCAACCTTAGGGCAGATACCGGGTTCAATACATAAGCTACTGGTTGTTACTACGGTAACACCGGTATTGAAGAATTAAGCCGTCATGGACCCAGTGACGCACTGCACTAAACCTTCTAGCCACTCGGGTGTCTCTCAAAAGACACTTGTTTCATTTCTCACGGAGGACCCTTCATTATCTATCGACCTCTCACTCCGAGATGTGTTGATATTGAAAAGGAGGCACTCTGCTCCATGCCTACGATGACCAAATATAAGCACGTAATTGAGTCTAGAGCCATGAGATACATCAAAGATCTCTTAGGTACACTTAGCATACACTAGCTGTTCAACGAAAAGAACACCAGTTGTAAATTATAAGAGTGTCCTTCGCAGATCTTAGCAATCTGCCGACAACATTCATGAGAGAGTTCATAAATTATGATTCCCAGTGATTGAATGGAAACCCTGCCAGGGTCAATATCAAACAGCCCTGACAGCAGGTCACTTCGGTAATCCCTTATGGGTTACGCTTAGTGATAACTCCAAAATGGTCTACAGTCGTGGGGTGATCTCCAGCGGCTCACTGAATCGTTGATGCACTTCGGTGTGTCGGTGTAAGCCCTTTCGAGGGTATCCAATTCAGAACGGCCAGGGCTAGGATTAGAGAAAGTCTTCACACTATGCTGTTGACGATCTCGAAGTCCGAACCTGTAAGTGCCGGATGATTTATTACTAACTGTTTAACTGTAGCTAATCATGGAGACCGGGAGTTTCATCAGTACCAGTTTCCATCATGCTCATATCCTGAAGATAAAGTTCTCACTAAGACTCAGAGATAACAAAAGTCCAAAGAAGTTAAAGAAAAGTCAAGGATCAAGCACGTCAAACTTTCACAAGTCAAATGAAGCTTATAAAGTGAGAACTACTTGAGATTTGAAGAACAAAAGTCAAAAGACATATGAGCATGGTGGAAAAGACGTAAAGACACAGTCGACAAAGAATGTTGGTGAAAGGCAGATCGAGACGTTACCATATCATATCACAACAAGAACGAAGAACAAAGATTCTAAAGACGTCAAAAGCCAAAGAAGCAAAGATGACGTCGAGCAACCAAGATGACCAAGACTTAGGGGGAGATTTGTAACACCCCAACCCGATAAGGGTAGAAGTATTACGTTATGGTGACATATCAAATCAAACAAAAGCATATGACTAAATAATACAAAATGAATTTCAAAGGTTACAAAGAGAAACTCTGAAACTACAAGGTTACAAATGAATTACAATAATTACTAAGTCTAAACATCGTCTCTTCTAGTCATCTCAAATCCGAAATGGCTTCTAAGTCAAAGACACTCTCCACTCATACCCAGCTTCCTACTAAAACCTGCCGCAGGAAAAGAAATGCGGCTGAGCTTAAAAAGCTCAGTGAACAGATACATATACATAGCAATGATAATAAAACAAAACTGAAGTATAGTGCACTGGGAAATATCATAAGGTATAAACAAAGAGAATAATAGAAAGGAAGGATAGGATAGTCATCTACCACGAGCCCAGAAACTCACAGTCAAAATCTTAAAATCATAATCTCACAGTGTTAATCTCACAATCATAGGGGATACCTCTTAGGCAACCAGACAATATGAGGGGTGTCCTCATGTATCATAACAGTGGAGTGATCAGCTCCTAGAAATGTGAAGGGCATGTATAGCACACAGTACCAATCACCTCAAAATCATAAACTCACAGTCATAGTTAAATCCACTAAACTGACAAATCTAGGATTGCAACCCATACGCCCCCAACTCACAATCATAATGGCCATAGTAGATAATATAAAAGGGACGGTGTGAGAAATCACTCACCCACACATGAGTCATGCCAATGGTGCATCAAAGACATGGCCAGGTTACCTTCCTGGCTAGGTAAACCGAAATGGCTCGGGTATCAAACTAAGAGTCAGGTCTCAATATCAAAACAGAATGTCATATCAATAGGTCATGTATCAGAAGGTGCATCTCAATATCTCAGAAGTAAATATCAAAGGTTCACACAAAGGGAACATAGCAATGGCTTTGGGAAAACTTAACTGAATCATAACTCAAAATCAAATCAGGGAATAAGACACCCTTACTAAAAAAGGGCAGAGTATCTGTACCTCAAAAAAGCACACCAAAATCAAAGCAACGACAGAAATAGAGATGGATGATCACTCCCTTTTCACCCGATCTACAAATAATCATAAGTTCTCTTATAAGTTTCATATGATCGTAAGGTTTCATTTTAGTTCTCATTCCATTTTAGGTAACTTTGATTATTAACATTCTCGTATGTCAAATTAAAGTATTAAAGATGATCATATTCATAGCTTAGGGTTCATAATGTCCTTTACGTAAGTTTAGGGTTCATAAGTAGTTTTTGTAAGTTTTAGGGTTTATTATGTAATTATCATGAGTTTAGGGATTAATATGCAATTCTCATAAATTTAGGGTGTAGAATGTAATTACTATAAAGTTACATGTTTTCACAAGTTAGGTCCTTTAGTTTTAGCAATTAGCAATTTAAACCCTTTAGTTTATAAAATAAACACAAAACACCTTTTAATTTCCTTTTAAACCTTTTTATAATTTCTCTCAGTTTTATATACGAAATTGTTAGGTTTTCTATAAATTGTAAACCATAAAAGAACTCAGTAATAAAATTCCTAAAAATTCCCAGAGATGCTAAAATGTCTTAAGTATTTAATCTAATTTTTACAGATTTTATTAAGTAGCATAAATATGGATTAAAATTCACTGAAACCAACTCGTCCAGATTTCTGATTAATTTTACTATACGAAAATTATTAATTAGAAACCTTTTAAGAAAAATTCAAAAAAATCCACAAAAATTCCAGGAATTAATAGATATCCTAAGTATTACCTAGTTCAAAGGAAACATCCTAATTCGATACGGTTTGGAAATTAAAATTTAAAAACCCAGACTGATTTTCCAGACTCACAAATCCGATCAGACACATAATTTTCCAAAAATCAAAAAGTAATCTTCCAGGTCTGCAAAAATTACAAAATTAATTTTCTCAGGTAGCTATTTATTAAAATTAGTTTTAGACTCTTAAAACACCCAAATACACATTCACATCAATTAGTTACAGTCGGTTAAAGTCGAACAAAATTCCAGATCAGTAGCAGTTTTCACAGCTTCAAGCATAAACTTAGGGTTTTATCATTCTAACTCCTTATATCTTACCACCAAACGATTTTAGATGAGTCCATAACATATTTAAGTCAATTATCACAGGTCATAACATAATCAAAATGGATCAAAACCATCACACACCACTGAACCGCTTTACTTATAAGATTTTTAGGGTTCTTGATTCATTATTTTATGTAACATCTTTTCAATTCATTTGACAAGACAAGAACATGAATATGACAAGGATGAACAAGGGAAGATGATGATACAATACCCTTGAAGATCACACGAATAACAAGAACACAACAAAAATCGGATCACCAACGAATTCGTCCTTCTTCTTTCTTCCTTTTGGTCGATCGGCAGGAACAAGAAAAGAAAAAGAAATTTCGATTTAGGGTTTGATCAAGATTTTCAAATGGCTTAAATTATGTACATGTGATTACCTTTGTGATGATACAAGATCAAGATCACCAAGAAATCCTTCTTGATTTCTTTGGATCGAATGAGAATGGGGGAAAAAAAACAAGGCAGCCGAAAATTTTCTAGTGAGAGAGAATTAGGGTTTGTGTGTTTTTCTTTGTCTTTTTTTTGTTGTTATGGTTGCCGTACAAATGAGATAGGAGGAGGGAGGGTTCACACGGTTTTGGTGAGGAAAATTAGGGGAGGATGGGGCGAAATTTAGGGGAGTATAAAGGAGGATATGCACTTTCCATATTAACAAATATTCATACTTATCTTCTTAAATACTTATATTGTGTACAAGATTTTAAATAAATTCGGCCTATATGACCCTCTTAAACGTGCCATAATTTTACTCATAATGTTCGTACATAATTTCATATAATACTTTAGATTATGTGTTCATATCGTATGGTTTCGAGTCATAACATGTTATATAACTCAAGTTTTAATTTATAGCGTAGTTTATAAGTTCTTCAAAATTCAAATTCAGAGGGTATTTTCGTCATTTCGGATTATATTAATTTTGGGGTTTTACAACTCTTCCCCTCTTAAAAAGGAATTTTCGTCCTCAAAAATTGAAATGCGAAGTCGAAATGAAAATGCGAAATCGAAAGCAATATCGAAATGAATACGTACCAAGTCAAAAAGAAAAATACGGATAACTGGATCGTATCGATTCTTTGGTCTCCCAAGTAGTCTCGCTCTCAGGATGGTTCTTCCAAAGAATCTTTACGAACGGAATTGTTTTAGTTCTCATGACTCTTTCCTGACGCTCAAAACAGCCTCAGGTACTTCACTATACGAAAGATTTTCCCGAATCTGATCGAATGGGCAAAACACAACATGAAGCGGATGATAATCATACTCACGAAGAAGTGACATATGGAATACATCGTATACGTGGAATAACTGGGAAGGTAACACCAAGCGATGAGATACCTCGCCAACCTGATCGAAATCATCGAAAAGCCCTAGGCTTTCACAAAGCATAACTCCAGACAGATCGCTCCAACGCATACGAAACAAAATACGTAGCAAATGACGGTTGAGATTTCACGAAGAGATACATGAACATGCGTTCGCATGAGTAATACGGAGGTAGTGCTAAAGAGTCAAACTACATAAACACAGTCCGGATTCAGGCCGAAATAGGGAACTAGCGCATAATTATAGAAGCTCTCATCAATTCCAACCAGATACTGATCGAACTAAGGAACGTACCACCGGACAATGAAGCACGTGATGCATCATCAAAAGTATCAAGAGTTCTATAAGAGATAGATAGTATAATTGTACGGATGATCAGTCGAGTACATCTCGAAATATCAACTTGTATCGAAACGCATAATGAGATGAGTAGCAAATTTGTACCGACGATCAATAGAGTATAAGTCGGAGTATCGAAACGCATCAGAAACAAAACAAAATAGGTCGAATAATCATATGGATAGAATACATCAAAGAGCTGACATAGTCGTACAGACGATAAACTAAGCACATAACGGAGGATCGAAACGTATCGGAGAGCATAACGGAATAGGTCGGATAATTGTATGGAAAACAACAACTCAACGGATTAATGCATCGTGAACCAGACCTTCTTCATACGCCCAAAACGTCTAATTCTCCACAACGGGGACATCGTACGAAACATACAAATTTCATAGTCCACCATTCAAGGTTTTCTTCTACAAGGATAACTAATCCACCAATCACAGTAATCAACTCCGGACCTTAACCAGCGATTCTTTAAATTAATCCAAACCAAAAGGTGTTCTACATCTCCGTAGGCAATCTCAATTATGCCAATACACTTGTCAAACTCTCCGTCCCATACATCTTCAATTTCAACATAGTTGCTCTGTCCGTCCGTCCATCTGAAGGTGAGTAGTCGCCATAAAATATCGAGCCGGTCTTGGAGGTCTTCTGCATTTCTTCTGGAAGTGTGAAACAAAACTCGATTTTTCTGACACGATCACTGCAAGTGCGCCACGAAGCTTGAATAATCTTCTGTTGGAATAATCTCTGCCGACCTTCCAAGTAAGCCGCCAAGTTGAACGATTCACTACAACCCACATCGTTTTGTCCTTCCCAACGTGCGCGTAAATCCCGTTACAAAGTTGTTGACAGATCTAATCCCACTTCTACACACGAACATCCAACATATTCTTCACCCTAACCAAAATTATACTCTTCGAGAAACTTACATCAAGCTCTTCTGACATAGGAATTTTCAACACCAAAATACAAGGATGATTCTCGTGTTTCTCTTTCGTCCCTGAATATACTAAATCGTCATACTATGACAATTTCCAAGCATTCATGAAATACACGATTCATCAAGTTCACAAGAATAGTCGGAGCAATAGCCAATACAATTGGCATCACAATGCTCATAGAGATTATAACGGATACAAATCAATGCTAGGAACATCTTGATCCTTCACATGAAAATGGACATAATCAGATTACAAATCGACCATAGAGAAAACTTCACCCTGAAGTTGATTAGATAAATCGTCGATAACGGTGTCAGTCCTAATCACCATACTACTAAGATTCCAGTATTCCAAGAACAACCTCATACCACCATCATTCTTCTTCATAGCCAAACTGAAACACAACACAGAGACGCACACCGACGGATAAACCACTTCCTAGAAGTAGGTCCTTCGATACTCTCCATTCAACGTATGTCGTTCGCAAGGGATTTCGGAAGTAGGCAAACGTCGCTTACACATGAATAGAGTTCTGATTCAAATAACACACTGACCTCAGGCACTCCTCAAGACATTCTATGATTCCAATAAGTTCAAGGTATATGATGTAACTATTATCACGCTCGCCAGACGTCATAATACTTGCATCATATACACATGCCTTTATTGCAATCACAGTCTACCTCAAGTCGTGACAAAACACATTCTAATAAACGAATCAAAACAATCACCTTCGAGAGAAAATCTTGGTAGTCCATCAAGGAATACATCGCGAAATTCGGCATCGGAAACTCTCGAGCGAGTTACATCAAACGAAATATCTTCTCAAACGCGGGGGATTAATAAACGGAATTTCAAAGCAAGGTGATCATCATAGTATGCCAGGTCAGAAACCTGGGCACGGAATTTGAGTTTCATAAGTCGTCAGAGGCGACAAAATCATAACTATTGTTAGCATCTCAATGCTCAGTCAACAATTACATGACCAGAATCGAATCGAACATTCCCAAAGAAATCAGATTAGCAGAATAAAATTGATCTTCAAACATCCTCAACCGAACACGAAAATCTACCCTCGTGATGGATAGTCACAAGATTCTCATAGAAATAGAATTAGGAGTAACAATTTAATAATGCAGAGGGGACTTAATGTGCTTAGGAAAAGCAAAAGACACCACATGGTATGTCATTCTCGTATCAAGTAAAACCACGCAACACGTTCGCATAAGTAAGGAATAACCGAAACGGTACTTGATGTGTCAGCAGCCTGGTCCCTGGTCAGAGCGAACACTCGACCCTCGGCAGATTGCTATCAATCATTCTCATTCTTATGGTTGTTACCATTCACTTCGGACACTCTTTTGTCCGACGTCCAATCACACTACAACTGAAATCGGCATCCAACGTCTTATAACCCGATCACCCAGATGAAACTTCTCACCGTCAAAACATAGAGGAGATGGAACCTGGTCCCACAACTTCTTCTGCTCAGACGAAACCGAACATAGGGATCAAAACGAAAAATGAAGACAAATCAAACGACATGACCAAAATACGAAGGAAGAGATCGCGTCAAACGAGAAGCCTAATGTTTACTCAATATCCTCATAGGTCATTCTAAGGGAGGGAAACAAATCTTCCTATATCCATGGTTAAAATTATCGGAGTTCTCATAGGATTAGCAATGGATTATGCAGATTCAAGTAGTATCAGATGATACATTCCATACCCAGCACAAGTAATGAATTCACAGAATGTGTCAAACACATGACGGTTGAATGGCCTTCGGAATGGTCAGAAAGGTATCAAACTGTTTATCAAACAACTCGGAGATGGAGGTCAAAATCAGGAAGTGAAACCTAAATGGTGTAAGGTATCCATGCGGTTCTTAGGGCATTCCAATCTTACTTGGTTACTAAGCTTAGGTTGCAAAACTTTCTAGCTTCTGAAACAAAAGTTCTTACAAGGCATATCTAAAGGCAAAGGCACGAATCAGAGTGATGCGGAAGCAATGCTACTTACATAGATGTCCTAGTCTACCCATTCCTCACCGGTTATAACTTATGTTCCTATGACGAGATCCTAAAGCAATTTCTCAAAGGTTGTCTTACGAGCGCCTACAGTGGAAACTTAGTGGTCCAAACTTCACATGTCAAGGGTAAATGCATTACAAGTCGCAGCCAGTCTCTCTGATACCATAATTGTAACACCCCAACCCGATAAGGGTAGAAGTATTACGTTATGGTGACATATCAAAGCAAACAAAAGCATATGACTAAATAATACAAAATGAATTTCAAAGGTTACAAAGAGAAACTCTAAAACTACAAGGTTACAACTGAATTACAATAATTACTAAGTCTAAACATCGTCTCTTCTAGTCATCTCAAATCCGGAATGGCTTCTAAGTCAAAGACACTCTCCACTCATACCCAGCTTCCTACTAAAACCTGCCGCAGGAAAAGAAATGCGGCTGAGCTTAAAAAGCTCAGTGAACAGATACATATACATAGCAATGATAATAAAACAGAACTGAAGTATAGTGCACTGGGAAATATCATAAGGTATAAACAAAGAGAATAATAGAAAGGAAGGATATGATAGTCATCTACCACGAGCCCAGAAACTCACAGTCAAAATCTCAAAATCATAATCTCACAGTCATAATCTCACAATCAAAGGGGATACCTCTTAGGCAACCAGACAATATGAGGGGTGTCCTCATGTATCATAACAGTGGAGTGATCAGCTCCCAGAAATGTGAAGGGCATGTATAGCACACAGTACCAATCACCTCAAAATCATAAACTCACAGTCATAGTTAAATCCACTAAACAGACAAATCTAGGATTGCAACCCATACGCCCCCAACCCACAATCATAAACTCACAATCATAATGGCCATAGTAGATAATATAAAAGGGACGGTGTGAGAAATCACTCACCCACACATGAGTCATGCCAATGGTGCATCAAAGACATGGCCAGGTTACCTTCCTGGCTAGGTAAACAGAAATGGCTCGGGTATCAAACTAAGAGTCAGGTCTCAATATCAAAACAGAATGTCATATCAATAGGTCATGTATCAGAAGGTGCATCTCAATATCTCAGAAGTAAATATCAAAGGTTCACACAAAGGGAACATACCAATGGCTTTGGGAAAACTTAACTGAATCATAACTCAAAATCAAATCAGGGAATAAGACACCCTTACTGAAAAAGGGCAGAGTATCTGTACCTCGACAAAGCACACCAAAATCAAAGCAACGACAGAAATAGAGATGGATGATCACTCCCTCTTCACCCGATCTACAAATAATCATAAGTTCTCTTATAAGTTTCATATGATCGTAAGGTTTCATTTTAGTTCTCATTCCATTTTAGGTAACTTTGATTATTAACATTCTCGTATGTCAAATTAAAGTATTAAAGATGATCATATTCATAGCTTAGGGTTCATAATGTCCTTTACGTAAGTTTAGGGTTCATAAGTAGTTTTCGTAAGTTTTAGGGTTTATTATGTAATTATCATGAGTTTAGGGATTAATATGCAATTCTCATAAATTTAGGGTGTAGAATGTAATTACTATAAAGTTACAGGTTTTCACAAGTTAGGTCCTTTAGTTTTAGCAATTTCCAATTTAAACCCTTTAGTTTATAAAATAAACACAAAACACCTTTTAATTTCCTTTTAAACCTTTTTATAATTTCTCTCAGTTTTATATACGAAATTGTTAGGTTTTCTATAAATTGTAAACCGTATAAGAACTCAATAATAAAATTCCCAAAAATTCCCAGAGATGGTAAAATGTCTTAAGTATTTTATCTAATTTTTCCAGATTTTATTAAATAGCATAAATATGGATTAAAATTCACTTAAACCAACTCGTCCAGATTTCTGATTAATTTTACTATACGAAAAGTTATTAATTAGAAACCTTTTAAGAAAAATTCAAAAAAATCCACAAAAATTCCAGGAAGTAATAGACATCCTAACTATTACCTATTTCAAAGGAAACCTCCTAATTCGACACGGTTTGGAAATTAAAATTTAAAAACTCGGACTGATTTTCCAGACTCACAAATCCGATCAGACACATAATTTTCCAAAAATCAAAAAGTAATCTTCCAAGTCTCCAAAAATTACAAAATTAATTTTCCCATGTAGCTATTTCATTAAAATTAGTTTTAGACTCTTAAAACACCCAAATACACGTTCACATCAATTAGTTACAGTCGGTTAAAGTCGAACAAAATTCCAGATCAGTAGCAGTTTTCACAGCTTCAAGCATAAACTTAGGGTTTTATCATTCTAACTCCTTATATCTTACCACCAAACGATTTTAGATGAGTCCATAACATATTTAAGTCAATTATCACAGGTCATAACATAATCAAAACGGATCAAAACCATCACACACCACTGAACCGATTTACTTATAAGATTTTTAGGGTTCTTGATTCATTATTTTATGTAACATCTTTTCAATTCATTTGACAAGACAAGAACATGAATATGACAAGGATGAACAAGGGAAGATGATGATACAATACCCTTGAAGATCACACGAATAACAAGAATACAACAAAAATCGGATCACCAACGAATTCGTCCTTCTTTTTTCTTCCTTTTGGTCGATCGGCAGGAACAAGAAAAGAAAAAGAAATTTCGATTTAGGGTTTGATCAAGATTTTCAAATGGCTTAAATTATGTACATGTGATTACCTTTGTGATGATACAAGATCAAGATCACCAAGAACTCCTTCTTGATTTCTTTGGATCGAATGAGAATGGGGGAAAAAAAAACAAGGCAGCCAAAAATTTTCTAGTGAGAGAGAATTAGGGTTTGTGTGTGTGTTTTTTTTTTTTTTGTTATGGTTGCCGTACAAATGAGATAGGAGGAGGGAGGGTTCACACGGTTTTGGTGAGGAAAATTAGGGGAGGATGGGGCGAAATTTAGGGGAGTATAAAGGAGGATATGCACTTTCCATATTAACAAATATTCATACTTATCTTCTTAAATACTTATATTGTGTACAAGATTTTAAATAAATTCGGCCTATATGACCCTCTTAAACGTGCCATAATTTTACTCATAATGTTCGTACATAATTTCATATAATACTTTAGATTATGTGTTCATATCGTATGGTTTCGAGTCATAACATGTTATATAACTCAAGTTTTAATTTATAGCGTATTTTATAAGTTCTTCAAAATTCAAATTCAGAGGGTATTTTCGTCATTTCGGATTATATTAATTTTGGGGTTTTACAAGATTGTTGGGAACAAGTTTCACAAATACTCAAGTCTTGGCCATGTATCGCAATTAGGTTGCACGTATTGGGTTATAAGTTAGTATTAAAGCCCACGGCTCATAAGTAGCCCATGGGCCGTGGGATCCTATGTATAGTTTCTAGAAGATAGCATGCACATGTTGCCCTAGATTATTCCTATAAATAGAGGGCTCATGTGCTCATTCTTATTGTTGGTTTTATTCACATTAGTGCCGAAGCTTTGCTAGTATTTTGAGTGAAATAAGATCATCCATTCTCTTCTCTTTATTCTCTTATTCATCTTAAGATCTCTCGTTATTCTTATTATACATTTCATAGTTATTAGTTGTACGAGTGTTTAGTAGTTTATAGTAGTTGTTATATCTTGTGTTGAAGCTAAACTAGGACCTATCAGAAATGAATATACTTGGTCTCAAGGAGTGTATATTCAGACGAGGATGAAAGAAACTACAAATCCCTTAATGTAGGAACTCGTGAGTCCTTTGTGACCCGAAGGTTGATGTTAGCTTTTAGCTTTTGGATGAGCGTTTTTAACATATGTTGTTAAAAGGATTTGAATATGATGTTTCGGATATGACTTTTAACAATTGCGATCGCAAGTTAAAATTACTTGAATATTTCGGATGAAATATTTAAGTTGTCATACCTACTCCGAGTTCTACTAGGCATGTATCTAACCTTCCCTTGACAAAGTAGTGTATCACTTGGAAGAAAGTGAAATGATGACCAAGGAATTAGGATAATTTTGCGACTACTTTAACTTATAGATTTTGACACTAGGTATGACTATATGACGTCTAAGAGTTCATAGTGATAGGCATACCTAATTCATTATGTTTCAAGATGACATAGTGTGGGTGCAAAATTTACAAGCAAATCATGTAAAATGCACATAAGGAATAAATGCAAACATCATGCAAAACATGATAATCATTTAGCATTTAAGAGCATGAAGACATTCAATCATATCTTACAAGAACATGTCATCATTTTGAAACTCATATGTGGGATGCAAGTAATCTAGGTTCGCTAAAGAGGATCCTAATTACTACTTGTTCAAAATGAAATCCTAATGGGATATAAAGTTCACCGATGCAAACTATCTTTAGTCAAATGTAGGAATGAAAAATTTTCAAGTTAGAGAATGAGTATGAGACTATCACTAGTGGTGCTTAATTCAGGCTAAACAAGACCATTTTTACGGGTTATACCACGAACCCAACTTCTTTCTTGGAAGCAATTCAACCGTTAGGTCAAATTAAATTTCTAATGCGATAGGTTCTCCTGTAGTCATTCTCATGTTAGAAAAATTCAAATTCCTATATTTTCCTATCGAAGTATAGCAAAGATGATATTAGCTTATTTCGCTAATACATGGCCTAATATGACTTAACTAATCATATTTTGTAATTCGGTTAAGAAGATGACATGTCTTACACAATATCCTACCAAAGGCAAGCACAATGATTCAATCTTGTGTTTGAGATTTAGAGGTTATTGAGTTTAGATGGTGCATTTCATGATCTCTTGGACAACATCTGTGTTTGTTGAGTTGTTACATGTTATTTTAGCATGACTTGGTTTTATAGAACCAAGAGATGCCTTAATGTGATACAATGTAGAATCTTCTACATTGAAAGTGTTTCAATAATGCTCCTTTGCATATCTTGAGAAAAGAATCTAGTAAAGGTTACTTACCTCAATAGATCTTGTGAGTATTATATGATGTATGATTGAAATGAGACATATTGTATCTTTCAACAAATATGCTTTTCTAGGAGGAAGCTTATCACTCTTACGAATGCTTAGTAAAACAAGTATTTTAGTGTATGACCAATTTTACTTGTTTATGCAATGACACATGTTGTATTGCGTTCAAATCTAATATCCTATATTTGTTAACAAGATGCAATGTATTCTCTTGTAACACAACCATTCATGTTACAAAGGGAATGAGATGTATATGATATAAATTATCCTTTGTCAATCTTTTGATAAGAGAAATACATGTGATTTTCTCGAAGATTGATGATGTACATAATAGTTAATAACATGTTATGTGTGACACTTTTACTTGACCTGTGATTTTGAGTGTTGATTTGTTCATGAGCAAAGTTTACATGTGTTGTTTGTTTGCTCTTGTTTGGTTTTTCGGAAATGACACATTTACTAATTGCATTGCAAGGTAAATTACTTGAATATTTCGGATGAAACATCCAAGTTGTCAATCCTACTTAGTTGTGTATTTTATGCATCTTTTAAACATATAAGTTTAATGTTTGGAACACAACCATTGGACAAGAAGACTCAATATGACATCTTCAACACAAGTGTGAGTTATGATTCGATGCATATTATTTTCATCTTGAGAGGACAACATTATTTTCATAACAACCGAGTGTGATTGAGTATGTAGATTCAACATAATATATTTTGTTATATTTTGATGTTATCTTGAAGCTAGACAAACAATGATTCTAATTTCTTGTCCATACTCGAAAACTTGTCAATTAGATTCGATGATGGTATCAATCATAATTTGAATAATTAATTGATATGTACTCGAAATCTTTCTTGACCCTCACGATAACTCCTTTTAAAAAGAAAATAAAAATTAAGGAATGTGTACCATTTATTCTAATATTAGTTGTACGTGTAAGGTTAATGACATATTAACTTAACACTTCGAGATTGTCATTTATTTTTATGTACGAAAAACTATTTATTATTAAGTGTAATATTCTTAGTTTTTGACATATCATGAGTGTAAAAATAATTATCTTAACCATTTTTATACAATATACGTAAAATACTAAATATTTAAAAAAATTTGTGTGTGTGTTAGATCAATGCAAGTTTAATACATTTTCTTTTACTTAAATACTAATGTATTAATATGATCTTTTATCTTGTTTAGACAACCCATGGTCAAGCAAGACAAGAGGATGTAATGTTTTAGAGATCATGTTACGGATTTAATGAAAGTGTTAAATATTTTGAGGTGATATATTTTTTACACTTAAACCTTTAGAAAATAATTGTGTAAAACACTATCTTTCGACACACATGATCAACCAACTTACTTTCCATTCCTAAGAAGGTTACAAAAGCATTTTAAAACTTTCAAGATGTCGAAAACACATATGCAAGAAAAGTGGTCTATGCCTATATGCAGTGCAAAACACTCTGAGGATGTTAGTCCTTTATAACGTGTGTATGTGATACTTTGAGTGAATATGATTAAGTATGCGGAATCTACTTAACCACACTTAGAAGGATATTGTTATTGGAAATGGGACAGTGGTGGTTGTTAAATTTGATAATGAACACAAAATGTTTAACACCAAACGATTCAATATTATTGAGAATAATACGAGTGATCTTCACTATCACTAGGGTTACAAAACCTTGAATCTCTATTACAAAGAAAACTATTTTCTATTGTATTATATCAACTCAGTCACAATTTAACTAATGTCTAACTCTCTATATATATGATATCTAAGCACATGCACACTTGAGTATTCGTCTACTTGCTTGTTATGTGTGTCAGTAGCTAAGATACAACTTATTCTGTGTATTCAACTTGTTGACTGATTACTTATCAAAGATATTGTCTACCGTATATATTTGACTTTTATACACAAATATCTTTTTCATACTTATCCAGTCAGCAGTAGAATACGCGACACTTATCCACTCAGCAGTAGGATGAGTCACTCCAACAGCAGTATCTAATACTCTAGCAGTAGTATTCTTGCGGCAGCAGAATCTCCAACACTAGCAGTAGAATGGAATACACTAACAGTAGTATTGAATACACTAGCAGTAGTAATCAACACTTAGTGTATTTCCTTGAGCAGTACTAACCTTGTGAACATTTAATTTCCAATACTAATCTTCAGAACATTTAATTCCCAACAATCCTCCCCTAAACTTGTGATTTATCCCAAATCATCAAGTTTCTTCTGAATTAAATGAGGATTGTGAAGATCTTTCAAACACTACATAGTCAGACTTTTGATATGAGCTTTCCTTTGTTCTGTAAGATTAAGTATCTTTCTGTCTAACTCATCTGCCATCTGTGAATCACTTTTAGCCATTTTCTTTGTGTTTAACAGAAGCAGTACCTTGCTCATGATCCAAGCATTGCCTAAAAGATGGTGCAATTTTCTTGGATGGAGGAATTATAAGAGGCAATGGTGCTGTGTATCTTGGATGCTTGTATCCTGATATCATATTCCCTGTAACTGCTCCGAGAAGTCAAGTCATCTCTCAGCAAGCCATGCAAGTGATGAACAAACGTAGTGAACTGAAATTGAAATTGAAAGAACTTAGAAAGAACTTTCTCCATTTGAATTACTTCATCCCTTCTGAATATATATAATACTCCATAATCTTGTCCAAGTTTCCAACATGATCTCGCGACAGAGCTTTATCATTTTAAGTCAAAGATGTCCGAACATGAAGAAGAGAGATGAAAGAGCTTATTTCCAGCATCCATCAACTGAAACTGAAGTTTGTTCTTGTTATTGGCTGAATGATAAGACATGTTGGCAATGATGATGCTTTTACTAGACTCATGCACTTTTTGAACCAAAGAAACTTCTGGGTCTTGATCAATTTGGGCGATCTTCCTCCCCAATCTTTCTCTTCTGTTTGATCAATTTAAACTTCCTCCCCTGTTTCTGAGCATACACATTCACAGTCTTTCATCCTCTGATAATCTTCCTCCCCAATATTTTCATCAATTTGGGCAATCTTCCTCTCCTACATTTGGTTAATCTTCTTCCCCTGTTTGGAAGAACTCTCACCATCATCTGAACTTGACTCCTTTGATGAACTGGCAGAAGTTCATCTTCCAATTTGGATACCTTATCAGACAATATTGTACATGTAGCCATCAATTCCTTAAATTTCACTCTGCTGCCCTCATCACTTCCAGGTGTGTTAACTCCTGTGAGAGGTGAATCATGGGGCAATAACTCACAATCCATCATTAGATGGGTTTCTGAACCATTATGAATCCAAAAGATTTTAAGAAACTTTTGACTTAGCAGTATGAACTTGATTTTTATGAAAAATCATACTGCTTACAACCATTTTGAAGGGATTAAGTGTAATAACAGACACTTAATCAAGATTTCGGTTTAAATTAACCTCTGGTTGTGTGAGAACCAATGTTTTCAGTTATAAATAACTGCCTGTGTACAGATAAACCCATTCAAAGGGCTTTCTTGACAGGGTTTCCAGCTCGTGGCAATTGTTGCCTCTAACACAAGTGTTAGATTCACTTTTGCTCGCTGTTATTTCTATCAGATGTCCTTAGACTTTCTCATTATACTAATTAAAGTATAAAATGATAGAAAGTGAGTTGTATCAATTACTATTTGATCAACTGAGCCGTTAAGTCAATGTGAAACATCATAATCAGGTTTTAAGAAAGAAGTTTTAAAGAATCAATTAACTTAGGTGTAAACCTTTGTTAATGGATTCCCAAACTCTGTCCATCATGAACCTATTATGTCAGCAACTTGTATCATCATTCTGCTGCTCATACATTTCACTTGAAACTTCCTTTGTGCTCAAATGTTTATACCTAAAATTGTTAGTCTAAAACCAAGAAAACAAAATGCAAAGCATTTGTCTTATAACAGCATTATCATATGACTAACAGTATGAACAAAACAATCAAAATTTGTAAAAACAATCAAAATTTGTACTAGCAGTAAAAACTTTTCAATAACAATACTAATTGACAATGCTAGCAGTACAAACTTAATTTATATACAAAAACACACATTTTGAAAAACATTAAGGATTGAGCATCCCAATACTTGCTACCAAGTATTGAAACCTTCCAACATCAAAAGCTTTTATGAGAAGATCTGCAAAGTTGTGATCAGAATCAATTTTAACCACTTGAATCGGCTTTTTCTCATTGCAGTCTCTAATAAAATGATGTCTAATTTCAATGTGTTTTGTTTTAGAGTGTTGCACTGGATTTTTAATTATGCAAATTGTACTACTATTATCAATATATATGACAGTGTTCATGAAATTGTATCCATAGTCAAGAAGTTGATTTTGAAGCCAAAGCACTTGACCACAGCAACTTGCAGCAGCTACATATTCAGCTTCAGTTGTTGATGTAGCCATAATTTTTTGCTTTTTACACTGCCATGAAATAAGTCTACATCCAAGGAATTGGCATCCTCCAGTTGTTGACTTTCTATCCAAGCTTGCACCTGCATAATCACTGTCTGAATATGCTACCAAGTCAAAAGGTGATTCCCTAGAATACCATAGTCCCAACCTTGGTTGACCCTTGAGATATCTAAAGATCCTCTTGACAGCTGTTAAGTGAGAAACCTTAGGAGTTACTTGAAATCTTGCACAAGCACAAACAGAGAACATGATATCAGATCTTGATGATGTGAGATACATCAAAGAGCCTATCATAGATCTGTATGTGTGTACATCCACATTTTCTCCATCTACATCTTTAAGAAGAGGCTTCTCAGAGTCTTTTGGTGTGCTTGCCACTTTTGAATCAGCAAATTGAAATTTCCTTAGAATCTCTGCAACATATTTATCTTGGCTGATAAAGATGCCTTCACTTGATTGCTTAATTTGCAGATCCAAAAAGAATGTAAGTTCCCCCATGGAACTCATCTGAAACTTATCATGCATAAGCTTCTCAAACTCTAAACACATCTTCTTCCTTGTAGATCCAAAGATGATATCATCCACATACACCTGAACTAGCAAAAGATCCTTCTTGTGCTTCTTGATGAATAGTGTCTGATCAATCTTTCCCCTTTGGAATCCTTTTTCTGTCAAATAGGAAGCCAATGTTTCATACCATGCTCTTGGTGCCTGATGAAGGCCATAAAGAGCCTTGACAACCTTGTACACCTTGTCTGGATGGTTTGGATCAGTAAAACCTGCAGGTTGTGAGACATAAACCTCCTCTTCAATAATACAATATAAGAAAGCACTCTTGACATCCATTTGATAAACTGTGAAGCCCATAAATGAAGCATAAGCTAAAAATAGTCTAATTGCTTTAATTCTTGCTACTGGAGCAAAAACCTCTTCATAGTCTATACCTTCCTCTTATGTGTACCCTTGGGCTACAAGTGTAGCCTTGTTTCTAATCACTATGCCCCTTTCATCCCTTTTGTTTCTGAAAACCCATTTAGTGCCAATTACCCTTACACCCTTGGGTAAATCAACTAGCACCCAAACCTTCTGAATTTTAAATTGGAGAAGCTCCTCTTGCATAGCTTCTACCCAGCTTGAATCATCTAAGGCTTTAAGAACATTTTTGGGTTCTGCTTGTGAGAGGAAACATACAAATAAGCAAGAGTTTGCATACTCATGCTGCTTTGATGCATAAAGAGCATCAAGAAGCCCTTGTTTGTCTGATGACATAAGTTGCTTCCTTGTCTTCACACCAGATTGTACATCACCAATCACATTGTCCAGGGAGTGGACTTTGTGAATCCTTGTATGCGGTATAGAAGGAACATGATAGTCAGGTGGGAGATTGTTGAAATCCACCTCATCTTCTGAGAATTCTGCTTCATTTGGTTCTGATGGGCCAGCAGTAGAAACATTTAGCCTAGTAGTAGCTTGCTCTGTCTCAGCAGTACTATCATCATTTGAACTGTTAACTGGATTTTCTTGTTCCTTAGTTCCATCTTCCTTGTTTTCACCTTCAATCCCTTCTTTAGCTTCATCAGAAGAAGGTTCATCATTCATTGAAGTTGAATCCACACTTGTCCATATTGGCATCAAGACATAATCTTGATCTTTCTTCTTTTCTAACCTTGCCTCATTTGTTGCATCATCAGCTTCTGAACCTGAAAATTCATTAGTTTCTGCAACAATAGGCACATAATTCATTGATTGGGTTAGTGTCTCAAGATCAAACAACCATTTTGGACCTTTACCTACTTGGATTTGTTCTCTAAAAATTCCACATGCAGGTTTTCCTCTACTTTCCTAGTTCTTGAGTTGTATACTCTAAATGCTTTGCTATTAAGAGAATATCCAACTAAGAATCCTTCATCTGCTTTACCATCAAATTTGCCTAGATGGTCTATGGTATTCAGAATTTTCACATGACATCCAAAAGGTCTAAGAAATCCTATTGCAGGAGTTCTACCTCTAAAAAGCTCATAAGATGTCTTATTGTGAGACTTAACAACCAAAACCCTGTTCTGGACATAGCAAGCAGTATTAACTGCTTCAGCCCAAAAAGTGATAGGTAACTTAGAGTCAGCTAACATGGTTCTAGCAGCTTCTATAAGTATCCTATTTCTCCTCTCAGCAACTCCATTCTGCTGAGGAGTTCTAGCAACACTAAATTCTCTTCTAATACCCTTTTCTTTGCAGAAATCATCCATAACTCTATTCTTGAACTTTGTCCCATTATCACATCTAATGAATTTTACCTTCTTCTCTACTAGGTTTTCTATCTCTGTAATGAATTTCTTAAGAATGCTAGATGTCTCATCCTTAGAGCCTAAAAAGAAAACCCCATGTAAACCTGCTATAGTCATCAGTAACAACTAGACAAAATCTCTTATGCTTTATACTACTCACAGAAGTAGGTCCAAATAAGTCCATATGAAGCATAAATAATGATTGATCAATAGAGTTAAAAATCTTGGGCTTACAAGTGGCTTTATGTTGTTTGCCTTTAAGACAAGCAATGCATGTTTGGTCATTTTCAAATCTTTTCTGAGGTAAACCTCTTACCAAACCATCTTTGATAATTTTATTTATGGTTTTGAAATTAATGTGACCAAGCCTCCTATGCCATTTCATTGACTCATCCAATGTAGCTTTTGCAAGCAAACAAGTAAGATTCTCTTTAGGAACAATGTTCTTCATATCAACACTGTATAAATTGCCTTTTCTAGGAACTCTAAGAAGTACTTGAATTTCATCAGGCATCTTAAAGTTAGGAGAAAGGACAAGACATTCAGTGTTAGTAAAAAGAACCTTGTTCTTTTTGTCACACATCTGTGAGACACTAAAGAGATTATACTTAAGTTCTTTTACAAAGTACACATCTTCAAAGTCTAAATTTCTAGTCTTAATGGTACCTTTACCAGAAATTTTGCCACCAATACCTCCTCCAAAGCTAACATATCCTCCATCCAGAGGAGTAAAGTCTGAAAGGTATGACATGTTGCCAGTCATGTGCCTTGAACATCCACTGTCTGAGTATCCTTGATCTTCTTGTTTAGCATTTGAATGTTCCTGCACATGAAATAAGGAATATTAGTTTCCTTTGGGGACCCAAGCAATTACTGACTTGGATCTTCCTCGTGCATCAATGTAATCAAATTTCTTTAAAATAATTGATGCACCATTGGGTTTAATTGGTCTCCAAACCCAACATGCTGAGGCCTTAACAGCATTGACCCTCTTTTCCCTAGCAACAGTATGAACTGCTTGCCTAGCAGTATGAACTGCTATCTTTGCAGTTGTACCCTTTGATTTCCAAGTTTTTTTTTGGACCACTGCTTTTGATTGAAAAGGCTTTTGAGCGGTTGTAGATGCATATTTGAAAGTTGTTTTTGCATTTTGAACTGCTGGTTTTGGGTAATCAGTCTTAAATGGTCTAGCAGTACTAACTGCTTGTCTAGCAGTAGGAACTTGTTTTGGGCCAGACTTTAATGAAACTGCTCTAGATGTTGTTCTAGTAAAATTAGAGTGACTTTTAGTTGTATGCCTTTTTAAATTCACTCTATGGTTTGAATACCCAGATACCCTTAGGTTGCATAAGGCTGCAAGATGGTCAAAATCTCCACAAACGAAACAAGCTTTGTTATAGAAGACAAAGTCATCACCTAGTTGGTGAGACTTGAGGTCATTCCAATTCCTTTGGTTACCTCTGGGCTTGTTTGTGGTTCTATATTGCTCACAATATCTTACTGGTTGCCTAACATGTTTAACATTTGTTTTAGGCCTAACAGTATCATTTTTGCATTAGGATACTTGCTAAAAGATAACATCTGTTCACCAGGAATGGTCATAAGCAGCAAATTCCTTGCCTTTTGATCATTCCGCTTATGTAGCCTTTCATCATTGGTAAATGGTCCAGTGTTCCTTGTCTGAACTGTTTTGCCTTCAACAATGGATTCTGTAAGACCTGGTGTAAAAGAATCACCATACAGAATAATATCCCAGAGAGCATAATCTTGAACCAAGAAGTATTGTTCAATCCTTAGCCTCCACATCTCAAACTTATTCTGTTTGAGCATAGGTAAGTTAGCAGCAATGTTTGTAGACTGTGTATTCTCCATCTCCATTTCTTCTTCTTCTAAATCAAAGATATCAGCCTGGCTCTGATACCACTTGTTAGGATTTGTAAATACACTCTGAGGATGTTAGTCCTTTATAACGTGTGTATGTGATACTTTGAGTGAATATGATTAAGTATGCGAAATCTACTTACCCACACTTAGAAGGATATTGTTATTGGAAATGGAACAGTGGTGGTTGTTGAATTTGATAATGAACACAGAATGTTTAACACCAAACGATTCAATATTATTGAAAATAATACGAGTGATCTTCACTATCACTAGGGTTACAAAACCTTGAATCTCTATTACAAAGAAAACTATTTTCTATTGTGTTATATCAACTCAGTCACGTTGTAACTAATGTCTAACTCTCTATATATATGATATCTAAGCACATGCACACTTGAGTATTCGTCTACTTGCTTGTTATGTGTGTCAGTAGCTAAGATACAACTTGTTCTGTGTATTCAACTTGTTGACTGATTACTTATCAAAGATATTGTCTACCGTATATATTTGACTTTTATACACAAATATCTTTTTCATACTTATCCAGTCAGCAGTAGAATATGCGACACTTATCCACTCAGCAGTAGGATGAGTCACTCCAACAGCAGTATCTGATACTCTAGCAGTAGTATTCTTGCGGCAGAAGAATCTCCAACACTAGCAGTAGAATGGAATACACTAACAGTAGTATTGAATACACTAGCAGTAGTATCAACACTTAGTGTATTTCCTTGAGCAGTACTAACCTTGTGAACATTTAATTTCCAATACTAATCTTCAGAATATTTAATTCCCAACACAGTGCAAAACCAATTACGCAACTTAGTGCAAGAAGTCTAGTCTAAGTCCTATTGACGCATAAACCGTAAAACTAATAATCAACACATGGCAACAAGGCATGTAAAATGCTTGTGATTATAGATATAATTAGCTCAACTAAAGATAACTATAAGCACTCAAAAATATTAACTAACAATACTAAGACACAAAGAAAAAAAAAATCATTTAGCATAACACACAAAAATACTTATCGTCATTTTGTGTATTAAGTATAACAAGTACACTTAGCTTGATTTTATTTGAAAATGAATTATTTTCCACCCCACTTCAAAATATGATAAAGTTCAACACATTAAAAATATAAATACATCAATGTGTGATGTTCTCTTTGTAATTTGACAAAAAATTTGTGCAATCGGCATGACCGGAAAAGACTCTTTGTTATGAATCAAAGACTTTCGTAAATTTTACTTTACAATCAATTCCTAAAAGTATTTTAAATAAAAGTAGACTCAATTACGTTTAAAACGATAGGTGGCACGACTTCTACGGACTTATGGTTGATTTTATATGAATTTTTAAAGAAAACCCAGTTTTGAAAAACAGACGAAGGTACCGTTAAATTTAGCGGTACCGTCCGTATTTAATGGTACCGTAAATTATATTTAATGGTATCGTGACCTGTTATTACAGTTTTGAATAAAACCAATTTTCTCATCACAAACAAGTATTTGACATAACGAAAAAATGTAAAACTTAATAAACTAAATACCGAACATATAAAATATATATTAAGTAACATTTTCACATTTAGGATGAAGAAAAACATTTACGAAAATATATTTACTATAAAACAAGGAGTTGTCCCAAACGCTCCCTTCAAAACCACATCAATTTATGACTCGTTCTATAGACATGAACGGACACTTACAAGCTCTATTCTTTTATTTGTTTAAAAGAAAACCTTCAAGCTATTATGACAAAGTATACTTAACAACAAAACTTGTAGGTATTAAGCAGGTAAATACTTTTCATATTATATCCCCCTTCATGGGTAATTTGATACATGGATCGTACTCAATTTTCAAAACCAATTGTTTTAAAAATTTGAGCGACGTGTATCTGGTACCAATTGTGGAAACCGTAGAGGAGGGGGGGGGGGAGGGTGAATACGTTTCCATTTAAAAACTTAAACCTTTTATATCAAACACCCGATCAAGTGTGACATAATATGAAAAGTGTCAACACTAGTGTTATAAGAGCTAGAGATAATATAAAGCAACAAATAAGGCAAGTCACAATAACACAAACTTAGACATATTAGTAATAACATGTCATGACACAAACACAACAAACATAATATAAGCAACAAACCACACAAGTATAAGTGCAATGCAAAATATAAAAGTAAAGCGATAAATGCAAAAATAAACGTAAAGAGGTAAGTTAAGAAAGCGCAAACTGGACACGACGATTTATAGTGGTTCGGTCACGAAGCTCCTCTTCGCCCTACTCCACTCCCCGAGAACCCAACTCGAGAGTTACTTCACTAATCAACAAGCTCCCTTCACGGTGGAGAAAACCATACAACGTCGCTTACATTATTTTCCGACACTAAGCTAAATGTCGAGTACTAATCTAGCTAGTAGCAATCTCACTCACGATCTACCCGATCCTCACAAATCACACAAGCTACAAGATCCACATGATCTACACTCGATCTACCCGATCTACTCACGATCTACCCGATCCTCACGACCTACTCTTGATCCTCTTGATCAACACACTATCACACAAGCTACAAGATATCTCCAAGATCTCAACAAGATCACAATGATCCACACACACAAGCTACACAAAAGATGGACAACTTGATGTATGCCTGGATACAACAAGTACGTAACGAATGTTACGAGTGCACTACACTAACACAACAACACTTTGTATCTTTATGATACGATGTGTTCTTCTCTTGCACTAGTAGAGGAATGAAGGTGATCACTTGGTTGGATGAAAGGATCACTCTAAAACAATCTAAAACTAGCTACATGATCAAAGAAACTAATCTATATGAAATTAGTTTTTGACCAGAGAAAAATGTGTGAAAATATTGTTCATTTAGGTGTAAAATGGCCAACTATTGATAGGCAGCTAAAATTTAAATTTTCAGTCCGACATTCCCACGGTACCACTAAATTTAGTGGTACTGTCAGGTATTTAGTGGTACCGTCCGTACCAAAGACGCTCCTTTTTTTGTTTTTAGTGGTGAAGGTTTATTTGGGGATGCTTGGAGCTGTTTTGGGGGGAAAATAGCTGTTGGGATTTTTTGACTAATTTTTCAAAATAAAACATTTCTTTTTTATTCAAAAATAATTTGTAAAATGTATTTTTGAAAAAATATTTTGTCACATTAAAAATGTGAAGTCTTTGAACAAAAATTTAATCCTTGATCATTTGTCAAGTTTTAAATTTGTTTGTTCATACCTTGAGTGATTTACGTCGGAATGGGAATCTGGGACTGAGTTGAAGCATACTTGAGACTTCGAGAGGTGTTGATGTAAGTATGCATTGATGATTTGTGTTTACAAGTAACTTGTGCATTTTACGTTATGCATTACAAGTTACTTGTTTGTCATTACTAAAACTGAAGAAACTGTTTTGTTTAAATATCGTAATATTTGCACTAACAAGATCACTTACGATGATTAAAATGTGATTTTTCTAGTGGGAAAGGTCGGATTCTGCACATTGTTAGTAGACGGGGCTTAAATCAAAATTTATACACTAAATTTTTAAAAACCAATTATGCTACCTGTAGAGGACACTTTGGGCTATTACCTCCAATTGGTCTCACCTTAATAGCATCTGTAGATTTAAAATAGCGTCCGTTTTGGTAAGCCGCAAAAATCAGTCACACTTTCCTTTAGGACAGACCTGGAGTATAACTTTATAAAAAGTTGCTATACAAGGAAATAATTGGGTAAACTTATATTTTCAGTACACTAGACACTTAAATGAAACCATGGATATAAAGAACTTGATAAAAGGACTTACGGTCTGTAAGTAGTGATTTTTTGAAGACAAGGAAAGTTTTCAGCCACTAGTAAAACTAAGGAAATGAGATGTGTAAACAACTCGGGAACTTTCTATTTTTGGAAACCATGACCTTTTAACTTATGAAATCCCTTTGTACAATGCCTTAGCTGTATGAACCAAGTATAATAATGTGCATTCATTCTTTTATTCATTTAGCATACACTTAGACACGCTATTTGTTATACTTCATTTATAGTTTCGCTTCGGTTCTTTGGTTTTTTTATTCGTGCTCTTTGATCCCATTGCTTAAGGTGAGTTCATAGCCTCGCCTTTACTTACTTAATTGCTTTATAAAAACCCTCGAAGGAGATTCATTCTAGTTTTACAAATTGAATACAAGTGATTTTTGGTATGCTTGACCCGATTACGTGATTTATAGACATTGAGTACCTCTTGGCTTAAAAGTCCCTGATTTCATGAACTGTTAATTACATACATGGTAAACGCAAGTATTATGAATAGATCTATTTGGATTTAACATACCATGTCTGGGTGAGTAGCGCTCACTTGAATACATGTCAAACAGACACATAATATTGAGAATTAAGGTAAATGGCAAAGATTACCTTCTAATGGGCAGTATTTCATCTTGGTTAACGTTCGGTCTCATGAGATCGATGCTATAAATTTTATTTCCTGACTTGTATTCGTTACATGTCAATTGATGAATAATGCTTGTATTCTATTTATTACTTATTAAACTCTATGAATTCACTCAACCTTTGTGTTGAATTTTTAGCATGTTTTATCTCAGGTCTGTAAGGAATGATTGCTTGGATGGGTGTCGCGAGGATATCAGTGGATGGACTTTGTTTTTAATTGACATTCGATAAAAACTCAAATCTTGAAAACTTATGTCATGTTTAAAATTATGTATCTTTTGTACTCTGGTGATGTGTTAAAATTTATGGGACCTTATTTGTAAAACTCTGATGTTTCAAGTATTGAATGTGAAACTTATTTAAAACCTCTCTATTTTTGAGGTCGTTTCCTATGACTTGTACTATGTGACTATGAAATAACACCCCATGTTGCATTCCGTTGTGTTTCGAAAATGGGGGTGTTATACATGATGAGACTACTTAGATGATTAATGAACATAAGGGCACTAATGAAAGGAAATTTAGAAATCAAGGAGCTGCAATTAGTGCTCTAGAGAACCAAATTGGGCAGTTATCTAAGGTTCTTCAATAAAGGTTTCCTGAGACTCTACCAAGCAACATGGAAACTAACCCTAGGGACCATGTCAAAAAGATATCTATTGTTGAAGAACCCTCTTATGAATCTTTTATTGAAACTGCTACTAACAAATCTCCTTTATTCTCTAGTTTATATTTGCATGTTGAATAGGAGCTCATGAAGGATAGGGAAGAGGAGATGATGATGGAAGAGTGCAAGGCAATGAGAGAAGTGGTTGAACCGTATCGACCATCTGCACTCAGGAAGCTCACAGATAGAAAGGAAGGCGATGAAGAGAAACATGTTTTAACTGATTTAAAAAAATTGCTGGTAAAATACCTATTGTGAAGGCTCTCAAGGAGACATCTGAAAGACTTGTTGAAAAATAAGTCTAAGGTTGAGGATGAATCAAAGGTGATGATGAACAAACAATGCTCTGCTGTTCTTCAAAATTAAAAAGAAAAAGACCCAGGGAGTTTTTACTTTACCTTGCACTATTGGTGATGTTTCTTTTGATAATGCTTTTACTAATTTAGGAGCTAGTGTAACTTCTAACAAGACACCACCAATTTCGGTGATCAACGGGAAAGACAAGGCAAGAGGTATCATCCATCCGTATCGAAAAGAAAAAGAATTCTACAAGAGGAATGAAGGTTTAATAAATGGAACGACTCGTGGACATGCTAGCTTCCACGAAACTGCGTGGAGGAGTTAGAGCAGAAGAGAGTCACGCTTAATGACTCAGAAATAACCAAAAGTGCTTACCAGGAGACAACTCGAAATGTCTTTTTCCTTTATTTATTTCTGTTACTGTTCATTCTATGGAGTTTGTTGATCCCAGTTATGTACTTGATCGAATCCCTTAGCTTGTAAAGGTTTAGTTATCTTGAATAAATTCAACACAACTAAGTATAGAAACTTTCTTTGAGTTTATCAAATACAATGCGGAATCTTGTACTTGATCTTAAGAAGAACTTTGTATTAGTTGTAACAGTAAACAAAGAACACAATTATATCAAACAAAACGCTTCAATATTATTGACTATAATACGAATACTCAACATTATTAGGGTTTTACAACCTTGAAGCTATAACTCTATGACTCAATGAATACGTATCAATCTCTATGCCCTAGGACCTCCTTTTATAGACTAAGGAGTCCTAGTCGGCTTACAATAACTTTCTATGCAAGATAAATCTTTTCTATATTTATCTAAACGTGTTACACGGTGTTACTATTCTTATCTTACACATAAACCGACTTAATACATCAGCAGCACTAATTTATACTCCAACTGCACTAAACTTTAACTCAGGCAGCATTAATACTTCAGCAGTAGTAAGTTAGTACTAGTAGCACTAACTTTTCTTCTAGCAGCACTAACATACTTAGTGTATTTCTTTGAAGTTCAGCAACATTACCAGCAGTAGTAATATACACTAGCAGTCTTAATATTTGTACCAGCAGTTGAAACATACTTAGGTTATTTTCATTTAAGTACCTGAGCAGTCTTAATCATGTGAGCAGCCTTAACCATCTTGAGCAGCATTAACACCTTGGAAGCTTTAATACCCAACAATCCTCCCCTAAACTTGATATTTTCTTCTAAAATCATCAAGTTTTCTTCAAAGTGTAAACCATCACCAGGAGGATGCTTCCAAACATCTTACTACTTCTTCTCTTTTGGTGTAAGTATTCTCTCCATCTTCTTGAGCAACTTATATACCATTTCATCAAAAACATCAATCTGAAGCTTGAATGTTCCATTTGGCATCTGATGGACTGTAGCCTTACTTAAAGGACAATCTTTCTCAACTAACATGTAGATTTGAAGTCCTCTCATCATCACAGTATGAACTCCACAGGATTGAAAAAGCTTCCAAAGCACAACTTTATTTTGTTTCTGATCCAGCCATACCCTATCTTCATGATGCCATTCAAACATGACTTTCAAATCACCCCAGAGAACTCTATCCAAAATCCCTTCTGGCATTTTTAATCCATACTTATCTTTTACCAGCTTCCATAATATTTCTAAGTCATCTCTATCAAATTTTCTGAGCATTTGTGCAAAAGTGACAAACCTTTGAGACTGTCCACCAACTCTGATTATCTCCCACCAAGCAGTCTTTCCATGATACCCAGTCTTCCAGTCAATGATAGTGTAACACCCCCAATTTCGTGATACGCAACGGAATTCAAGATGGGTGTTACTCGGCAGTACAACAGTTATAGTAATAGAAAACGATCTCTAATGGAGTCATTTTAAAAGATTTATCATTCGAATTTCATAAATATCAGAGTTTACAAAATGAGGTCCCAATAGGTTTACAGTTTATTAAATAAATTTTGAATGATAATTAGCCTTCCATCAGTATCCGTGCATCTCCATGCCATCCTGGTTCATTATGGACCTGAGATAAACATGCTAAAAGTGTCAACACAATGGTTGGTGAGTTCATAGAGTTTAAAGTTTGATGAGGCGAAAAGTGTACCGCTTTTAAGGGGTCATTTAAGCCCGAAATCGTATTTATTTGATCAAATATTGCCCTAAATCGTTCCTTTTGTCATTTTAGGTACTTTTGAGGAGAAATCTGGAAAAGGAGGCATTTTGGACGTTTTTGGAGCATTAAAGTGAAGAATACGACAAAGTCTCAAAATCGGCTGAAATTTACCTTTGACGGCGTCAGAATCATCTCTTGACGGCGTCATGCCTTGGCAAGAAAAGTGGGATGTGAAATTTACTCATGACGGGCCAGTGAGTTAGCATGAGAATTCTGACGGCGTCACGTTTTAACTAAATCAAGGGCGTCACGGCTTAAATCATAAGGGGACGGCGTCACGTTCATGATCCGACGGCGTCAAGCCTTGATAAGCCAGAATGGATTTTTGAAGAGCTAAAGAGGGACGGCGTCAAGAAGGTCACCCGGGAACCCTAAAAGCGGCGAGGTGACGGCGTCACACTCCATAAGGTGACGCCGTCAGATCCAAAAATCTATATATAGTTTTCTAATCTTTTGTCATTAAGGAGAGCTTAGTGTGTGCGGAATTTTGGGATAAAACCCTAAGACGATTTTAGCTACTTTTTCAGGGCTTTTTGCCTTGAGATCTTCCATGTTTCATTGAAAGATAAGTTATCAATTAATCATTCAATATGTCTATGTGTTGTTTGATTCTATCTTATGCTTGTCTTTTGTTTAACATGTTAGGCTAATTTTATCTTGTGTTTGCTTAGATCTAATGAAACTTAGCTATTGATTATTGGTTGTTAGTGTGTTGTTAGTTGTATTGGATGATTGTTTATCTATGTTAGGCTTAAGAAAACTGGCTAACTTCCTATTCGGTAACTTGCTTGAACGTCTTAAGAAACATGAACCAAACGCGTACTAAAGGTTTTTATGGTTGTATTTAATGCACAAGCGAATTCTAGTGATCCCATGTTAGGAGCTTCCTAGCCGGCTCGACATAGGAGTGAAGTAGGAGCTTGTAGAGTTTGGGGAAGTAAGTACGCCACCCCACGAATGGTATTAAGGAATACACCCGTCATCCACGTGACTAATACACACTAATTAACCGGTAAAAGATAGTTAGGGAGTAAGGAAATCTAAGTAAACACATTTCTCTACACATAAGTTTCTCACCACTTTTCATTTTTGTTATTTTATTTTATTTGCATTCGTAGTAAAATTGGGTTAGTTGACTAGCAACTAATTCCGCCCACTCCTTCAAAACCGAGATTTTACTTGCTTTCATAAAAATATAAAAACATAAAAAGAATCTTCCTCAACCCTTAGACCTAATTAGAGTAGCCTTTCATACCTAACGAACACTATTCCCTGTGGAGAACGATCAATCCCCCGTACTTACCACTACACTATACTACATCGGTCAGGTACACTGCCTGGTGGGGTTGTAAGCCTCTTGAGATCCCTCGAGAGGTAAAACCTGTTGTAAGGTTACAAAACCACGCACATCAAGTTTTTGGCGCCGCTGCCGGGGAATAGTTATTGTTTAGGTTGAATTTTTATTTCTATTAGGTCTACTCACTAGATTCCCTTCTAGTGAGATTTTTATTTTATTTTTCTAGGTTTTCTTTAGTCTATCTATTTTCTTCGTGTCTTTGTTCGTAACCATACCATCTGACATCATGGAAGATGGTAATATCCTTAACCCCCACAACCCACCACCACAACAACCACCACCACCTCCTAGAGCCCGTACTTTAGGAGAGCATTCCCGTCCTAGCCACCATGGCTATCGAAACACCATTGAGCTCACTCAAGGAGCCAATATCACACCCTTGCGATCCGACACCATCCGGTTGGTGCAAAGTGGATGCGCATTCCATGGACTTCGTTCTGAAGATCCTAATCAACATCTCAAGGACTTTCTTAAAATCGTTGATTCTATAGACCTTGATGTTGCCACTCGAGAGACGACCCGATTGCGTCTCTTCCAATTCTCTCTGCGGGACCAAGCTAGTCAGTGGCTAGAACGTCAACCCGCGGGATCCATTACCTCTTGGGATGATCTTACCACTCGTTTCCTTGCTCAGTTTTTCCCACCGGGAAGAACTGCCAAGCTAAGGAAGGATATCTTGATGTTTGAACAACGTCGAGGCGAAACCCTCTACGGGGCATGGATTCGATTCAAGGACTTACTTCAAAAAGTCCCTCACCATGGCATAAATCTATGGCTTCAAATCCAAATCTTTTATGACCATGTTGATTACCACACCAAGCGTGCCATCGATCGAGCCGCCGGGGGCAGATTGCGCGACAAAAGCGCCGAGGAATCATGGGAGATCATTGATGAGCTTGCATCCGACGATGATGAATTGTGGCAAGTCTCCCACGACGTGCGCTCGGCAGTCAAGACATATTCATCGCCCGATACCGCCAATCAAATCACTGAGGAAAGCGTTAGTGAACTTGAGAAAAGGGTTGCATATCTTATGGAAAAGCAAAAGAGACCCTTAAGTCCACAAAAAGCAACAATTAACTCAGTCTCATGCGTTAGGCAAATACCATTGTCCGAATCACCCCGTAGGGAAATTACTAAACCCTTCCATAAGCACGCTCCACCCAACTCACCACCTCAGGAACTTAGTCCAACATTCGAAGCTCGAATGAGAGAGTACATGTCAAAACACTCCGAACGGTTGGCAAAATTTGAGGAAGCCGTCTACAAACAAAAGGAGGAAATGGAAGAGAAGATGGCGGAGATGATGAATCTTTTGAAAGAATACACAAACACAAAAGCCCCTGAAAAAGTGTTGGTGAGGAATGACGTTAATGTTCCTAACACTAAATTTGTCAAGGCCACCTCCGTCGTCCAAGAGGGCGGAAATGATGGAAGAGGGAAATCCATAACTATGGAAGTTAGCAAAATTGACCTCATCCCACTTAATAATGGAAACACCAATGCTTACAAATGCGATTCCGACAAGGGAGAGGAGGCGCCCTCTGAGGAGCGCCAATTGGTTGAACCGCCGGTGTCACAACAAGTGAAGCATTACTTGAAGCACGAAATAAACAAGGAGACCATAAACGATTGGGTGAGAAACTATCGACGTACTCATCTACCCAACAAGAAGTCCAAGAAGGTGGAACCAGATGATAAATCTGACACATTACCCGGTGGGCAATTGTATGAATGCCTCATAGGACAAAAGTTAGTGGAAAAGCAGAAATTCTACGGGGTCTTCGAAATACCATGCAGCATTGGAAAACACAAGTATCTGGATGCGATAGCTGACCAAGGTTCCGACGTAAATTTGATGCCTTTATCCGTTTATGTTCAGTTAACCGATGAGTTGCCATCCATCACCCATACTAAACTCTCCTTTGCAAAGCATTCTTATGAGTATCCGTTAGGAATTGCAGAAGATGTGTTGGTCAACGTTGCCGGATTTCTGTATCCGGTCGACTTCATGATCATTGAGAGAAATGATATGAATATGCCAATAATCCTTGGGGCACCCTTTCTCGCTACCACTAGAGCACAAATCAATTACGATAATAGCACCATCCAAATGAAGAAGGGGAAGAAAACAGTAAACTTCCCAACGATCCCACGACATATACGAGATGTTGCTCTGCAGAAGAAGATGGAGGCTAACAATAATATAGCCCGCGGTAATGTTCGAGAGAAAATTCTTGCATGGGAGGCAAGGATTAAGAGTTATATGGAAAATGAGATTAGAGAATGTAAGGATGGATATAACGATTATGTTGAGGCTGATGAGCAACCCAATAACCCCGTTGAATTTACAAAAGGAGACTCAGTGCTCCTAAGGCATTCAGAAACAGAAGCACCTACCAATGAACTAAGTCCCTGGTGGTACGGACCATTCACAATTAAAAGATTACACCAAGATGGGATAGTAAGCTTGACCAGCAGAGGAGGAGGTGAAGTAACTGCGAATGTCGAGCGATTGAGACACCACCACCCTGATAACAAGGATCATATCTATCAGGGATACGTCATTATGAATGATGGAATCACGTAATGTACGTGACTTTGAGTCTAGCTACAAGACTCGTTAATAAAGAAAAGCGCTTCTTGGGAGGCAACCCAAGCTTTATTTGTTTTATTTGCTTTGTGTGTTTATTTATTTGCTTGTTTGATTTTATTTTCCGTATGTGTGTTTAATTTTATTAGTATTGATTCATGTTCAAAAGTAATTTGTGAAAATGCTTTATGTTGTTTTTAACTTCGTCTTAACTACATATAAAGGTATTTTGCAAAAGATAAGTGTAAGGAAAATCTAAATCGGTTTATTAGAACACAAATGAACATGAATCATAATAATATTAAATTAACGTACATATTAGTATTTGTTTGAGTCAAATGCTTGTATTGAGTCATAATGATGTTTTGCAGGATTTCCAGGAAGTAAGGTAAAGGTTTTTCCAGAAATTTTCCGGAAACTTAAAATGAAAATTTTTGTCAGGCCATTTCTGACGGCGTCAGGGGTTATAACCTGACGGCGTCAGATTTAATTTCCAGAAATTTTTGAAAGTTTTGTTTTCATAAAAAGTTTTTATTAAATCTCCAACTTATAATCTCCAGGAATCTGCAAAATTATCATTCCACAAGCATTATATCCTTATATATAGATTTTATCCCGCCGATGTTATGCAGGTTTTCGTGTTTGTTTTCTCAGGTTAACAGGTTATTTTGGACAAGGAAATGTTTATGGAATCAAGCTTATGGCAATGCATTAGTCATGGAGCTTCAACATTCTCTTTGGAGGAAGATTTAACCGTGTGATTTCACTATCCAACGAGCGAATCAGGGGAGTATTTGATTTCATTCTTTTACTTTATGCTTTTACATCTTGTTATTTGAACATTGGGGACAATGTTCATCTTAAGTGTAAGGGGAGGGTAAAAGTACGATTTTAGAATACAATTGCGCTTGATTTTTGTTTGTTTAATAATAGATGTGTAATAAAACTGAGAGAAATACTTGATTAGGGTAATTTTAGTGCCAAATTTAAATTTTTTTACAACATATAGGAGTGAAACTTTGATCTTAATGAGCGTCTCATGGATAGGAGTTATATGACTAGCACAAAAACCGTACCACTAAAAAATTTTCCACCCCAAATATGTGAGGTTCGCCCCTAGAATTGGTAGGAAAAGCATTTATGCTATGATGTGTGTACCGGTAGCACTTAGATTCTAGAACTTGCGTTAGGACCATTCCAAGGCCACAAGTGAGACTACATTCGTGTAGTTAGATTTACTACATGATAAGAGGCATTAGGATTAACCCATTGTTTTACACCTGTGTTTTTGTTATAATTACTTTGGCTACAGTGGTCAAGTAATTCTCCCACACCCTTTGCGTTGTACTCATTTTTAGTACACGATACCCCTAGTACACCCCTCAGAGCCTATCTTTTCGTTTCGACCTTTAAGCATTTTACTTAAAGGAAGAATTTGTTACACCCCACTAAAATGTACACCCAAATCGCCTTAGCCTACCTTGTATGCACTCATTTTTAGTGCATTATTGTGACAACATTTGTTTAAACCCAAGTTAATTATCTAGTTGATTACATGGTTGCTAAGTCGAGTCATATCCTTGTACATATTGTTTTGGGACGATTGGGACTCATGGGTAAAGTACTAGTATAATGGAGTAATGGGGAAGAACATCATTTATTACCCCCATATGTGCTAAATGTTTTAAAAGTACTCCAAGTGTTTCAATTATCTTAATTCGAGTCATTAGATTAGTATTTGTAAAGTTATGTAAAAATTCAAGTGTAAGGGGAATGCAATGCCCCTATGATGTATTATTTTGGATGGTAGGGCAAAAATGTATGTCAAAAAAAAAAAAAAAAAAAAAAAAAAAATCAAAAAATCAAAAAATCAAGAAAAACACAAAAAAATGAGAAAATGAAAAATAGAAAAAACATACGGACTACCATCCCGTTTCATTTTATGTTTATCTTTATATTTTTTTGTTATTTTGTTATTTCGTTTTTAGCTTAAGATCGAGTCTAGTCTTGGCTTAGCAACATTGTATAGTACATGTAATTGATCAAGATCTTTAACTAGCCACCAGTAAAATATCCCGTATCCAACAAAACCGTGTTTTCCTTTTCCCTACACCTAACATTATAACCCATTTAAAAGCCCTCTTTGATAGTTTATCTTAGGAGCTTACGCCTAGTGGAGGAGGTTTTCGATCCTTTCCCAAGCCTATGGTAATCTATTTGCTATGACAGGTAGTGAGAGATATTTTCCGTTTTCATTTATGAGATTTATTTTGATGACACTTGAGAGATGTGAGTATCTAAACACTACTTGTGAGGTGCTAGTATGTAATCTCCGTGCTTATTATGATTGAAGTGGAACGATTATTTGTTGTAATTACTTTTATGTTAGCATTAAATGACCCCTAACTTGTATTTTGATTAGAATAAAAGCGCATTTGCTTGAGGACAAGCAAATCTCAAGTGTAAGGGTATTTGATGAGGCGAAAAGTGTACCGCTTTTAAGGGGTCATTTAAGCCCAAAATCGTATTTATTTGATCAAATATTGCCCTAAATCGTTCCTTTTGTCATTTTAGGTACTTTTGAGGAGAAATCTGGAAAAGGAGGCATTTTGGACGTTTTTGGAGCATTAAAGTGAAGAATACGACAAAGTCTCAAAATCGGCTGAAATTTACCTTTGACGGCGTCAGAATCATCTCTTGACGGCGTCATGCCTTGGCAAGAAAAGTGGGATGTGAAATTTACTCATGACGGGCCAGTGAGTTAGCATGAGAATTCTGACGGCGTCACGTTTTAACTAAATCAAGGGCGTCACGGCTTAAATCATAAGGGGACGGCGTCACGTTCATGATCCGACGGCGTCAAGCCTTGATAAGCCAGAATGGATTTTTGAAGAGCTAAAGAGGGACGGCGTCAAGAAGGTCACCCGGGAACCCTAAAAGCGGCGAGGTGACGGCGTCACACACCATAAGGTGACGCCGTCAGATCCAAAAATCTATATATAGTTTTCTAATCTTTTGTCATTAAGGAGAGCTTAGTGTGTGCGGAATTTTGGGATAAAACCCTAAGACGATTTTAGCTACTTTTTCAGGGCTTTTTGCCTTGAGATCTTCCATGTTTCATTGAAAGATAAGTTATCAATTAATCATTCAATATGTCTATGTGTTGTTTGATTCTATCTTATGCTTGTCTTTTGTTTAACATGTTAGGCTAATTTTATCTTGTGTTTGCTTAGATCTAATGAAACTTAGCTATTGATTATTGGTTGTTAGTGTGTTGTTAGTTGTATTGGATGATTGTTTATCTATGTTAGGCTTAAGAAAACTGGCTAACTTCCTATTCGGTAACTTGCTTGAACGTCTTAAGAAACATGAACCAAACGCGTACTAAAGGTTTTTATGGTTGTATTTAATGCACAAGCGAATTCTAGTGATCCCATGTTAGGAGCTTCCTAGCCGGCTCGACATAGGAGTGAAGTAGGAGCTTGTAGAGTTTGGGGAAGTAAGTACGCCACCCCACGAATGGTATTAAGGAATACACCCGTCATCCACGTGACTAATACACACTAATTAACCGGTAAAAGATAGTTAGGGAGTAAGGAAATCTAAGTAAACACATTTCTCTACACATAAGTTTCTCACCACTTTTCATTTTTGTTATTTTATTTTATTTGCATTCGTAGTAAAATTGGGTTAGTTGACTAGCAACTAATTCCGCCCACTCCTTCAAAACCGAGATTTTACTTGCTTTCATAAAAATATAAAAACATAAAAAGAATCTTCCTCAACCCTTAGACCTAATTAGAGTAGCCTTTCATACCTAACGAACACTATTCCCTGTGGAGAACGATCAATCCCCCGTAATTACCACTACACTATACTACATCGGTCAGGTACACTGCCTGGTGGGGTTGTAAGCCTCTTGAGATCCCTCGAGAGGTAAAACCTGTTGTAAGGTTACAAAACCACGCACATCAAAGTTATAATCAGTTTGAACACAAGCTAAGTAGAAAGTAATTCAGTAATATTGCAGTTCGTTATATATTGCCCTAAGTCTCATGACACGCAAAACATTAACTGTTTACTATCATAGTTATAAACTAATGATGCATATTACTCCATAATTAAATGAAGTAATTTTGCCTCCGAGTAGGAGATTGCCGGTCTCTTTATTGATCTCAAATAAAATGCATTTGGTCACGTTACGGTAACACAAAGGGGTTGTCAAACCCAATAGATCTATTCATTATATTCGCACTCACCCGAAAGTGATTAATGGTCCATGATGGGAGGTCTTTTAGGCAATAGGTAACTTAGGCAATATTAATCAGGATAACATATAGAAAGTTTACTTGTGTTCAGCATGAATAAGTTTCAATAATATTTCATCAATCGAGTAAAACGAGTAAGATTTGTAAATAAAACGAGCATGTATCTCCCCTAAAGAGTTCAAAATAAGAAAGAGGGGCTATGACTCACCTGAGCAGTCTGGATGGAAAACAAATCAAATATAGTTGATAAAATGCTCCGACACGCAACCTAGGTGAATATGAATAAGGAAGTGTTAGGAATATAAATATTCAGATAAAGGCTCGGTCACCCCGAGTATCTACTTAGCATTTACATAGCTCGTAGGCTTATTTATATTAGCTTAGTACTATTAGTATTATTAGTTTTATTAGATTAGTCGTATCTATATTTGTGGAGTGGGTCGGGTCTTTACCCACTGTCAGCTCACTCCACAGCCCACTAGGGGCACAAATATTAGGAACTATAAATACCCCTTCCCACACTTGGGAAGGGTTGGAACTCTTGTCACTTTACACACACATCTAATCTAATCTTTTACAAGTTTTCCCATTTCTCTCTAACTTCTCTCTAACTCTTCTACCATGGATCTCATCTTCCATAACCCAAGACCACCCGAATCATCCACACAATCAAGATGTTTATATCTACAATTGGTATCAGAGCCATGGTTAGGTTCGGTTGATTGTGTGGTCTCTATATTTTTTTATGGATCGAACCATGTTTGTTCCTTTTAATTGTACTGTTCAAGTTTTAAATCTGCTGTTGTCTAACTATTTTACTCGTTATACATCATGGTGGGCTTCAAACTGTTCTATGTTATATATCATGATTGTGGACCTTAGTGGTTGTGGGCTCACAACACAGTTGGTGTGGCAAATCTGTGGATTTGTTGTGTTTTCGCTCTATCTATGTTCAAATCCACAAGTAAGTCAAGTAGACTTATCGGTTCGTACATTAAGTTTTTTTGTTGACTTGCTTTTGCCTTCTTTCTATTTTGTTTGAAATTGTAAAACGGTTCGTACATTAAGTATATGGGCTTGATAGTTGTTTGAATACGAAATTAACATCACTCTTGCTTTCATTTTGAGAGTGAGGTTGAATCCAAATTAATTTGGTATTCTCCTTTTGTTCGAATCCAAACTTGGTAGTCCATTCCGTTTCTTTCTCGGTTATATCTTGGGTGTTGTGGCTTATTTGAGAAGGTATAAGCTCGGTTTTGAAGGTTGTACATGTTCATTGTAGCATTTTGTGGTACATTGGGAATGCTGCTTGGCTTATAACTGTAAATGGTAGCGTTTTGACTGGTCTATACCTGCAGTTTTGGTTTTTAACTAAAACTGGAAAAGAAAACAAAAAATGGAGAAAGTGACTTGTGGTCCACACAAAGTAGCGATTTGTCTGTCCTAGCGATTTGTCATCCAGCGATTTGTGTTCTAGCCATTTGTCTGAAAGTAGCGATTTGTCTGGCCTAACCTAAACCAAATGCTACCAAAATTTCAAATGGGGTGGCGTTTTGTCTAAGATGCTTTGACCACATCACAATGCTTTGACTCAGTTGGGTGACTTCAGTCTTAAACATCATCAGTCACAGTTTCAAACATAACAAATGAAATGAAGATGAAGAACAAATCGATACACAATTACAGCTATTAATTTCTGAATCTCATCCTAACAACAACAAATAAACTCTAATCCTATATCCCATCTCCATTCTTGCACGCACAGCAACATCACAACCCACTACAAGACTCGAATACTTAAGAGAAAATAAAATAAATCTCAGATTTATTTCGTGTTCTTCAATGAAACATCAAACCATTAAAGGTCAAACACACGAAAATAAACATCATCGATTCTGTTTGAAGTCTAGCTTCATTATTTATTTATCCGAAACAAAAGAAAAGAAAGATAACAATTAAGTTATTCTCTTTTCTTCGATTCGTTCAATGATTACAATTAATAACAACAAACCTACTCGAGACCCCTCAAGGATCTTGAAGCCATGTCGTATTCTGGATTCGGATTGAGAAGAAATCGAAGACATCTAGGTTCGGTTGTGTGCTTGTGATTATGCTTCATGTTGTCAGATTAGATGATGATGTATGTCATTGAGATTGGATATGAGTTTGGTGAAGAGAGAGTTAGATGGGGGTGGCGCTGGAATGATTATTTGAGATTAGGGCTTGAGATGAGTTTGGTGTCTGCACAGTGAAGAGACTCGAGAGTAAAGAGGCGCTGTTATCTTAGGGTTAGATTAAGTTCTGTTTATGGTGTGTTATATACCGTAACTTTTGGGATTAGGTTTAATAATAATATTGGACTTGGGCCAAATCGTATGTATCTGTGTTGGGCTTTAGATTGGCTAACCCATGGACGAATGTGTGAGGTTTTGTTGGATTGGTATCTGTTGGGTTATCTTTCTATCACAAGGACGATTTGTTGGTTGAACTCTTTATGTTCATTTGGGTCGTGGCATGTTATCATAAGAATGAATTTGGGGTTATCTTTGTCAACCGTATGTTTTTGTATTTGGGCTTAAGAGTTTAACACAAAAATGGCGAAAAGTGTGGTATGTTTGGATCTACCAAAACGTCACGAGGATACATACATCACGGCTGGTATTTGGGTATATGAGTGTCAACGTGATCTCAGAGTTGTGGATGTGGCAGCGTTGTCCTATTAGTGCCCACGATTTGAGTGATCCTGCAATTTGATCTTGACGAGTTGAGTTACAGTTGACTAATTGCGATTTGGTTAATTGCGAATTAACAAGTTGCTATTTGACTTGTTGCAACTTGACTGATTGCAATGGTACCAGTTGCAATTTGACGTTGCGAGTTAACTCTTGCGATTTGACTTATTGCGATCGGGTTGATTGCAATTTGACTTGTTGCAATTTGACAAACTGTGACTTGACTGGTTGCGATTTGATCAAGTTGAGATTTGACTTCTGTGACTTGAATTTTGAAGATTAGTATTGCACTTCACTCTAGGCTATTCTTGTTGATTTCACGGTTTCTCTTGTAGATTTTAGAAAATCCCGCAAAAGATTCGATTTCTCGGTTTTAATCTCAAGAGTAGTAAAATCTCGTCAAATTAATTTTGGATAAGTAGGCTGGACTTGGACTTAGACATAATAAAACTTACGGGGTTTGACTATTTTGTTTTCGGGATAAGTTTGTGCTACGAGATCGGCAGAAATTGGGAAATTATGGTAACTTGGTTGGTTTGTTAATTCACGGGTTGGTGTACTTAGTGTCTCAAACATCTCGGGGTTGGATGGATGCACGATGTTTGATGACCCTTGCTCGAGCGTATTTCTGGTGATTAGACTTGGATGGTCAAGAAGTGGATATATACAATAAAGGATGGAAGGTTGGGTATATATCACTACCTATATTTAAAGGAGTTACGTTGTTGTGCTCAATATGGGTTCTAAATCACAAATTTAGTGCAAGTATAAGTCGCGGACTTGTCCTTTATCAAGCTTCATCAAGAGATTGTTGTTTCTCAAGCTTCTAATGGGATTGTAGTACAAGATCTTCTCAAAAGGTGATCAGACTTAACGACACAAGGTGGATTGGTTAGAGACGTGTTTTAACCTTTTACTCACTCTAAAGTTAAACACATTTCATCAAGCGGTTTTGGCATATTACGAGCTTCAGTGAACTTGTTAATCTGATAAACCATTGATGAGGAAACAAGCAAGGGGTTTCTACAAGAGAGTCCTAATCACCATCCTCTTTGCAGTAGTTTTATTTGTCTCTTTCCATGTATTGTGCCTGACAAATTCACAACCATCACGAACTTTTTGCTTTGGCAAAAAGGTCATTTCATGCCCTTTTTGAGGGGGAGAATTAGCGCGAGTCTCCTAGTGGTTCCGTCTCCAGCGGTGTGAATCTTAGCGGTTCCGGTTACAGTGGGTCAGATCGTATCGGTTCAGTCTCCAGCGGTTTGAATCTTAACGGTTCCGGCTACAGCGGGTCAGATCGTAGCGATTCAGGATTCAGTGGTTCAGTTTCCAGCAGTTTGAATATCAGCGGTTCAGTTTGAATATTAGTGGTTCTAGTTTCAGTGGTGTAGCTTTCAGCGGTTTGGCTCTTAGCGAATTGCCAAAGATTTCAGTGGTTTGAGACTTACTGTTGTGCAGTTTGTTCTTGAATTTATTTCTCGGTTAAATCTCAAGAACTGTAAAATCCTGTAAACAGTATGACAACTATTCCATGCATTGTATCTGATAATCATCCAAGCAGCTGGGTCAGATAGTTATGCTTGATAGGACTAACTATGAGTCATGGGCACTGCTAAGAATTAGCGCTTGTTTCTTCTCTCTTTGGCTAGTCAACCGCTCAAGATGATCACGAAGGTCATTTTGGTATTCCGTAATTTAAATTGAAGTTGAATTTCACAAAGGCGTCTACCTATTTTATCTTGAAATCGGGGAAGGTTGGATGCATGATTTCAATGATGACTTGCTCGTGCTTAAGATGTAAGTTGAAGACTTGGGTTATTTAGTTTCCAGAAGTCGGGGTGGATGGTTGAAGACCTGGTTAACTATCACTTAAAGGAGCTACATTATAGTACTCAGTGTCACATGCAGAAGACATTGTGGATAATCACAAGAGGTGATGAAAGTCTCATACTTTGTCAGGATAACATCAAGTACTTATTGATTCAACACTGTTCTTCCAACAACAATGCAAGCTTAGGTAACAAAGTTGAGGAATTCCATTTCATTTGCAAGATGGGTATATCGGGTTTCCCTCATCAAGTGGTAAAAAATAGTTGTCTGAGTACGAGGTTGGTTAGTTGGCCAAAGTATTTAAAAGTTGTGATGTGCTCAGTAATTCTTACAGGATATTCTTAACCCAAACAGATATTCACCAAAAATAAAATTAGGCATGCCACATTCAACTTGTTACTGTCTCACGGTTTCTTCTTGGTTTTGTAAAATCCCGCGAAAGAACTTATTTCTCGGTTTAAATCATAGATTTGTAAAATCCCGTGATGATGGGTTATGCGCTCTTGACCATGATCGGGTTAAAACCATTATCAAAGTTCTGTCGATGTATCATAAATGGCTGGATCGGGGCATTTAATCGACAAGATGTGACTACGGCGTTAGTTCATTATTATTTATTTGAGGCTGAAGTGAAATTTCATGGGTGCGTGTACTTAGTATCTGAAGATATCGGGGAGGTTGGATGAAGATTTTTCGAGATCCTTGTTCGAGCTTTCAACATTTACAATGACGAGGACTTGGATATCTAGTTATTTTTTCTTTCTCTCTATTACAAAATAACTATCACTTTAAGGAGTCACGTTGTAGTGCTCAGTGTCACACGAAGTTGTGGATATCCAAGAGGTGATGTACGTCTTATACTTGATGGTTGGTTGGTTGAAGAGTATAGAGTACTTAGGGATTCAATGTAGCACGAAGTCTCTACACCGCTCTATGTCTCGCATTTGTACAAGTTTAAGTCACAAGTTCGGGTTATGTTACTTCAGTCTCATGTTCATCATATTAGGTTTTTCTCCATCAGTGGTCACGGCATCAAGCCGACAAAATGATAATTGGGTTGGTAACGAGTTAGTTGAGAAAAGAAGAAAAGAGAGATATGACGTCTGTACACATCAGTGCAGGCCTCGCTCTTCATCATTATGACGTCTGTACACATCAGTGCAGGCCTCGCTCTTCATCATAATGACGTCTGTACACATCAGTGCAGGCCTCGATCTTCATCATTATGATGTCTGTTCAAATCAGTTCAGGCCTCGTTCTTCAAAGAAAAGAAAAGTGTACGCTTGAGTGCACTTTATCTTCAAAAGAAGAGGAATCTTCTTATTTATGGCCATTCTCATCAACAAGTTTTATGCTCTTTCCGTGCTTATTCAGTCTTCAAGTGGATCGGCGCACATTGGAGTATATTCCTATTCACTTATTCAACCAAAAATTGCAGTTGACAGGCATATGCAATTTTTGAGGGGGGGAAAGGGTGAATAACAACATGTCAGTCTTCAAGAACCGTCAAGTGGAGCTACTCACCAATGATGGTATTCATATTCACTCGTTCAATCATCAAAAATTGCAGTTGGCAGGCATATGCAATTTTTGAGGGGGGGGGGAATGGGTGAATATTCTACATGTTGATTGATGATTGAGAAATGGTCATACGACCCCTGAATACGTTAGTTTAGGAGTCGTGCAAACCATGGTTCTCCAACACTACATTTTCCTCCGTCTATCAAGGTGTTGAAGAACATGGTCATGGAATGCTAATCGACATCGTCTCACGGGCTGGTTCAATCAGCATCAAAGGGTTTCTAGTCAATGCTTCATGTACACGTCATTACGCTGCATGTACACATCATGATGATGATTACGATTAATCGTAACCATCATGGGGGAGAGAAATGTGTACACCAAGAACGCACAACAGGTTCACGTGATTGGGCTTAATCATTTATTCCGGTGTTGATAACCGCAGAGATGATCAGTGGTTCAACTTGTTACCTTGGTATTAACGTTTCACTGTTACGTCATGGGCTGATTAATCGTAACCATCAGGGGAGAGAAAATGTGTACATCAAGGACGCACAACAGGTTCACGTGATCAGGGCTTAATATCCAAGGATGGATACATACTATAGATGATCAGTGGTTCAACTTATTACTTTGGTGTTATACTAAAGAGTAAAGAAGGTCGAGTCGTCAGTCTATTCTACATTCTCTGTTGTGTGTTATCATCTCATGTGTATGCTGCGGGCTGATGGGTTATATGTAAGGTTACTGGAAGGCATTTGGTGAGATGAAGATGGTTGGTATTTTGTTCCTCCATATTGGGCAATCTTGAAGAAGGTCGAGTCTACAGTCTATTCTACATTCTCCGCTATGTGTTAGAAGACTTAAGACGGCATGCATTTGGTTATCAAAAGACTTCTTCATATTATGGGCGTTCATCCAAAGTCTTCTTTCTATTATGGGTGTTCATCAGAAAGGTTGTCAGATTGGGGGAGAGCACTAATTAGGGGAGAGTGAAAAGCCTGAATTAATCCCTGATTAAATGTGCCCACATTACTCTTCAGCAATTAAAGCGATGGCAGCGGAGATATTCTGGAAACTGAGGAGTAATGGTTTTTGCTTCGTATCCTTGTATATATTTGCTTCATATTTTTTGTTCATATCTTATACCAGTTTGTATATAGATACATAGTAAACCTGCTAATTGTATATAGAGAAACGTAAAACCAGAAAAATCATAAAAATAGAAAATACCAAAAATAGCTTCACCTAGGCATGTCTTCTGTTTATCGATAACATTTACGGTCCTAGAAATGTCATTCAATAATGACACGGGACTTTAAATGAAGCTCAAGCAGAAGTTAAAATGGATTGTTAAAACATGTCTAAATGGCTTGCTATTACTTTAGATAGCAACCCGCACTTCAAACTGGGGAAAGCACGTCGCCAAAAAGACGGCTGTTCCTCCAACTGGGTGATGTTCACCTGGGCATGGATTACTTTATATCCATGTTTCTTCGATCTGATGTACGTTTCAGTGCATCATTTCTGGTAAAGGAAGAGAAGTCTTCTTTGCATACAAATAGTTTTCATTCTAAGATTCTTCTGAAAATTATTTGTGAGACACTTGGTGATTTTGTGTTGCTTGAAATTCTTTTAGAACTTGGATTATGCATAAAATTTGTCACTCAATCAACGACTACAAATCTTTAACTAGAATACGGGTCATTGATTGAGTGGGAGAGTGAATTCAAATTTTATATCATCAAAGTGAAGAAAAGGAGGCATTTTGGACGTTTTTGGAGCATAAAAGTGAAGAAAACGGCAAAGTCTCAAAAATCGGCTAAAAGTTACCTTTGACGGCGTCACAATTTACCCTGGACGGCGTCATGCCTTGGCAAGAAAAGTTGGACGTGAAATTTACTCATGATAAGCCAGTGAAAATAGCATGTGAATTCTGAAGGCGTCACGCTTTAACTTGATCAAGGGCGTCACGGCTTAAATCAAAAGGGGACGGCGTCACGTTCAAGGTTCGACGGCGTCAAGCCTTGATAAGCCAGAATGGATTTTGGAAGAGCTAAAGAGGGATGGCGTCAAGAAGGTCATCCGGGAACCCTAGAAGCGGCGAGGTGACGGCGTCACACTCCATAACGTGACGCCGTCAGATGTAAAAATCTATATATAGTTTTCTAATTTTTTGTCATTAGTAGAGAACTTAGTGTGTGGAATTTTGGGAGAAAACCCTAAGACGATTTTAGCTTCTTTTTCAAGGCTTTTTGCCTTGAGATCTTTCATGTTACATTGAAGATAAGTTATCAATTAATCATTCAATATGTCTATGTGTTGTTTGATTTTATCTTATTCTTGTCTTTTGATTAACATGTTAGGCTAAATTTATCTTGTGTTTGCTTAGATCTAATGAAACCTAGCTATTGATTATTGGTTATTAGTGTGTTATTAGTTGTATTGGATGATTGTTTATCTATGTTAGGCTTAAGAAAACTGGCTAACTTCCTATTCGGTAACTTGCTTGAACGTCTTAAGAAACATGAACCAAATGCGTACTAAAGGTTTTTATGGTTGTATTTAATGCACAAGCGAATTCTAGTGATCCCATGTTAGGAGCTTCCTAGCCGGCTCGACATAGGAGTGAAGTAGGAGCTTGTAGAGTTGGGGAAGTAAGTACGCCACCCCACGAATGGTATTAAGGAATACACCCGTCATCCACGCGACTAATACACACTAATTAACCGGTAAAAGATAGTTAGGGAGTAAGGAAATCTAAGTAAACACATTTCTCTACACATAAGTTTCTCACAACATTTTATTTTCAGTTATTTATTTTATTTGCATCCGTAGTAATTTTGGGTTAGTTGACTAGCAACTAATTCCGCCCACTCTTTCAAACCCGAGATTTTACTTGCTTTCATAAAAAATTATAAAAACACAAAAAGAATCTTCCTCAACCCTTAGACCTATTAGAGTAGTCTTTCATACCTAACGAACACTATTCCCTGTGGAGAACGATCAATCCCCCGTACTTACCACTACACTATACTACATCGGTCAGGTACACTGCCTGGTGGGGTTGTAAGCCTCTTGAGATCCCTCGAGAGGTAAAACCTGTTGTAAGGTTACAAAACCACGCATCAAGTTTTTGGCGCCGTTGCCGGGGAATAGTTATTGTTTAGGTTGAATTTTTATTTCTATTAGGTCTACTCACTAGATTCCTTTCTAGTGAGATTTTTATTTTATTTTTCTAGGTTTTCTTTAGTCTATCTATTTTCTTCGTGTCTTTGTTCGTAACCATTACCATCCGACATCATGGAAGATGGTAATATCCTTAACCCCCACAACCCACCACCACAACAACCACCACCACCTCCTAGAGCCCGTACTTTAGGAGAGTATTCCCATCCTAGCCACCATGGCTATCGAAACACCATTGAGCTCACTCAAGGAGCCAATATCACACCCTTGCGATCCGACACCATCCGGTTGGTGCAAAGCGGATGCGCATTCCATGGACTTCGTTCTGAAGATCCTAATCAACACCTCAAGGACTTTCTTAAAATCGTTGATTCTATAGACCTTGATTTTGCCACTCGAGAGACGACCCGATTGCGTCTCTTCCAATTCTCTTTGCGGGACCAAGCTAGTCAGTGGCTAGAACGTCAACCCGCAGGATCCATCACCTCTTGGGATGATCTCACCACTCGTTTCCTTGCTCAGTTTTTCCCACCGGGAAGAACTACCAAGCTAAGGAATGATATCTTGATGTTCCAACAACGTCAAGGCGAAACTCTCTACGAGGCATAGACTCGATTCAAGGACTTACTCCAAAAGGTCCCTCACCATGGCATAGAACTTTGGCTCTAAGTCCAAATCTTCTATGACCATATCAATCTCTACACAAGGCAAACCATTGACCAATCGGCCGGTGGTAAGCTACGTGATCTAAGTGCGGAACAATCATGGGCTCTCCTAGAGGATCTTGCTCTTTATGACAACGAAAGTTGGAGTGATCCCCGTGATTTGAATAAAACGGTCAAGGCAATATCTTTGCCTTCGAACAATTCAAGCACTTCTGACCGTAGGATCATAGAACTTGAAGACCAAGTCAAGTTTCTCATGAAATCCTACGAGGCTCCTAACCCTTCAAGCCAAGTGAACAAAATCACTTCTTCATGTGAATTATGTAGTGGTCCCTACGACACTCGTGATTGCATGGAACTCCCCGAACAAGCTTTTGTGGACTACGCATCCTCGCGTACCGACGGAGCGGGAGACAAGTGGTACACTTTCAAACCCGAGCCAAACCATTACGGTGATACATACAACCCCTCATGGAAAAATCACCCGAACCTTAGGTGGAAACAAAACCAAAACACGCAACAAACCAATTCTTCCAACCCACCTAATCGTTTCCAATCAAGCGGTTCCAACTCGAACCGTACTTTCAACAACAATCCTTCCGGCAATGGTAGTACCAATAACTTTGAAGGATTGATTTCCCAATTTATGGCATCTCAAGAAGCTCGGATAGCTAGATTCGAGACCGAATTCAATCAACAACAAACGGAGATGACCAATAAAATTGACAACTTGTTGAAAGCTCTCAATAACCAAGTGTTATCACCTCCACATAAGGACGCTAGGAACACAAATAGCGGACCCCAAGTAAAAGACCCCTCTTCATCCAAACACGTCCACTTTGTCAACATTGTCACTATTAAACCAATTGATAGGAATGAGGATAATAGTGAACCTAAGGATGAGGATAAGAAAGTCGAGGTTGATAAGGAAGTTAGGACAAGTGAGATTGAAGAAGTAGATGATGATGAGGACTACTTCAATAGGCTACCCACTAAGGAAGAGCGCGCATATCATACAAACTTATTCGATGACCCCGAGGCACCATACTTCCTAGGTAGACCAATCATAGAAATAGGCGACCCTTCTAATCTCAACATACCATGCAACATCGGACATTTGCATGTGTGGAAAGCCTACATCGACCTTAGATCACCCATAAACATCATGACTAGAGCCCACTACAACTTGATAATGAAGAATCAACTTGGGTATAGGATGTTCCCTGACAAGGATTGGATGAGTAACTTCACGGGAAGAGTTAAGGGATTACCGGTTTATGTAGGAAACTTCACCTATGTCACCGACTTTGTAATTGTAGAAGATATCCGCCCAATAGTCGATGCATCCTTGACTCAAGTGGTTTTTGGAAAACCATTTGTTGAGGTCTCTAGAATGACTTATGAACCTTCCTTAGGGATAGTTAGATTTAAGGATGAGACCGATGAAGTAAGCTACCAAATGCCATATAAGATAGAACAATTCCAACACTTGTCAAATGTTGAGAAGGAGCTCAAGCAAGCGGTCTACTATAGGAATGATGAGGATAGAAGTAAAGGAGTAGACTATGTTATGGAAAGGATATTCGGTTTCTACAAGGATTGTTTGAAATTAGGACCGGAATATAAAACCGGGAAGGAGAATGGCCTAGGAACCATGACCGATGATGGAGTCACGTAATGTACGTGACTTTGAGTCTAGCTACAAGACTCGTTAATAAAGAAAAGCGCTTCTTGGGAGGCAACCCAAGCTTTATTTTATTTATTTGCTTTGTGTGTTTATTTGTTTGTTTATTTGTTTTTATTTGTTTCCGTACGTGTGTTTAATTTTTATTATTATTGATTCATGTTCAAAACTAAGTTGTGAAAATGCTTTATTTTGTTTTTAACTTCGTCTTAACTACATATAAAGGTATTTTGCAAAAGACAAGTGTAAGGGAAATCTAAATCGGTTTATTAGAACACAAATGAACATGAATCGTAATAATAATAAATTAGCATACATATTAGTGTTTGTTTGAGTCAAATGCTTGTATCGAGTCATAATGATGTTTTGCAGGATTTCCAGGAAGTAAGGTAAAGGTTTTTCCAGAAATTTTCCGGAAACTTAAAATGAAAATTTTTGTCAGGTCATTTCTGACGGCGTCAGGGTTTATAACCTGACGGCGTCAGATTTAATTTTCAGAAATTTTTGAAAGTTTTGTTTTCATAAAAAGTTTTTATTAAAATCTCCAACTTATAATCTCCAGGAATCTGCAAAATTATCATTCCACAAGCATTATATCCTTATATATAGATTTTTCCCGCCGATGTTATGCAGGTTTTCGTGTTTGTTTTCTCAGGTTTAACAGGTTATTTTGGACAAGGAAATGTTTTTGGATCAAGCTTTTGGCGATGCATTAGTCATGGAGCTTCAACATTACTTTGGAAGAAGATTTAACCGTATTATTTCATTATCCACCGAGCGAATCAGGGGAGTATTTGATTTCATTCTTTTACCTTTTGCTTTTACATCTTGTTATTTGAACATTGGGGACAATGTTCATCTTAAGTGTAAGGGGGGGTAAAAGTACGATTAGAGAATGCTATTACACTTTATTTTTGTTTGTTTAATAGTAGATGTGTAATAAAACTGAGATAAATACCCGTTAAGGCAATTTTAGTGCCAAATTTAAAATTTTTTACAACATATAGGAGTGAAACTTTGATCTTAATGAGCGTCTCACGGATAGGAGTTATATGACTAGCACAAAAACCGTACCACTAAAAAATTTTCCACCCCCAAATATGTGAGGTTCGCCCCTAGAATTGGTAGGAAAAGCATTTATGCTATGATGTGTGTACCGGTAGCACTTAGATTCTAGAACTTGCGTTAGGACCATTCCAAGGCCACAAGTGAGACTACATTCGTGTAGTTAGATTTACTACATGATAAGAGGCATTAGGATTAACCCATTGTTTTACACCTGCGTTTTTGTTATAATTACATTGGCTACATTGGTCAAGTAATTCTCCCACACCCCTTTGCGTTGTACTCATTTTTAGTACACGATACCCCTAGTACACCCCTCAGAGCCTATCTTTTCGTTTCGACCTTTAAGCATTTTACTTAAAGGAAGAATTTGTTACACCCCACTTAAATGTACACCCAAATCGCCTTAGCCTACCTTGTATGCACTCATTTTTTGTGCATTATTGTTACAACATTTGTTTAAACCCAAGTTAATTATCTATTTGATTACATGGTTGCTAAGTCGAGTCATATCCTTGTACATATTGTTTTGGGACGATTGGGACTCATGGGTAAAGTACTAGTGTAATGGAGTAATGGGGATGAACATCATTTATTACCCCCATATGTGCTAAATATTTTTAAAAGTACTCCAAGTTTTTCAATTATCTTAATTCGAGTCATTAGATTAGTATTTGTAAAGTTATGTAAAAGTTCAAGTGTAAGGGGAATGCAATGCCCCTATGATGTATTATTTTGGATGGTAGGGCAAAAGTGTATGCAAAAAAAAAAAAAAAAATAAAAAATAAAAATAAAAATCGAAAAAATCAAGAAAAATACAAAAAAAATGAGAAAAAGAAAAATAGAAAAAAACATACGGACTACCATCCCGTTTCATTTAATGTTTGTTTTATGTTTTTATTTTGTTATTTCGTTTCTAGCTTAAGATCGAGTCTAGTCTTGGCTTAGCAACATTGTATAGTACATGTAATTGATCAAGATCATTAACTCACCACCAGTAAAATATCCTTTATCCAACCAAACCGTGTTTTCCTTTTCCCTACACCTAACGTTATAACCCATTTAAAAGCCCTCTTTGATAGTTTATCTTTGGTGCTTACGCCTAGTGGAGGAGGTTTTCGATCCTTTCCCAAGCCTATGGTAATCTATTTGCTATGACAGGTAGTGAGAGATATTATCCGTTTTCATTTATGAGATTTATTTTGATGACACTTGAGAGATGTGAGTATCTAAACACTACTTGTGAGGTGCTAGTTTGTAATCTCCGTGCTTATTATGATTGAAGTGGAACGATTATTTGTTGTAATTACTTTTATGTTTGCATTAAATGACCCCTAGCTTGTATTTTGATTAGAATAAAAGCGCATTTGCTTGAGGACAAGCAAATCTCAAGTGTAAGGGTATTTGATGAAGCGAAAAGTGTACCGCTTTTAAGGGGTCATTTAAGCCTTAAATCGTATTTATTTGATCAAATATTGCCCTAAATCGTTCCTTTTGTCATTTTAGGTACTTTTGAGGAGAAATCTGGAAAAGGAGGCATTTTGGACATTTTTGGAGCATAAAAGTGAAGAAAACGGCAAAGTCTCAAAAATCGGCTAAAAGTTACCTTTGACGGCGTCACAATTTACCCTGGACGGCGTCATGCCTTGGCAAGAAAAGTTGGACGTGAAATTTACTCATGATAAGCCAGTGAAAATAGCATGTGAATTCTGACGGTCTCACGCTTTAACTTGATCAAGGGCGTCACGGCTTAAATCAAAAGGGGACGGCGTCACGTTCAAGGTTCGACGGCGTCAAGCCTTGATAAGCCAGAATGGATTTTGGAAGAGCTAAAGAGGGACGGCGTCAAGAAGGTCATCCGGGAACCCTAGAAGCGGCGAGGTGACGGCGTCACACTCCATAACGTGACGCCGTCAGATGTAAAAATCTATATATAGTTTTCTAATTTTTTGTCATTAGTAGAGAACTTAGTGTGTGGAATTTTGGGAGAAAACCCTAAGACGATTTTAGCTTCTTTTTCAAGGCTTTTTGCCTTGAGATCTTTCATGTTACATTGAAGATAAGTTATCAATTAATCATTCAATATGTCTATGTGTTGTTTGATTTTATCTTATTCTTGTCTTTTGATTAACATGTTAGGCTAAATTTATCTTGTGTTTGCTTAGATCTAATGAAACCTAGCTATTGATTATTGGTTATTAGTGTGTTATTAGTTGTATTGGATGATTGTTTATCTATGTTAGGCTTAAGAAAACTGGCTAACTTCCTATTCGGTAACTTGCTTGAACGTCTTAAGAAACATGAACCAAATGCGTACTAAAGGTTTTTATGGTTGTATTTAATGCACAAGCGAATTCTAGTGATCCCATGTTAGGAGCTTCCTAGCCGGCTCGACATAGGAGTGAAGTAGGAGCTTGTAGAGTTGGGGAAGTAAGTACGCCACCCCACGAATGGTATTAAGGAATACACCCGTCATCCACGCGACTAATACACACTAATTAACCGGTAAAAGATAGTTAGGGAGTAAGGAAATCTAAGTAAACACATTTCTCTACACATAAGTTTCTCACAACAATTTATTTTCAGTTAGTTATTTTATTTGCATCCGTAGTAATTTTGGGTTAGTTGACTAGCAACTAATTCCGCCCACTCTTTCAAACCCGAGATTTTACTTGCTTTCATAAAAAATTATAAAAACACAAAAAGAATCTTCCTCAACCCTTAGACCTATTAGAGTAGTCTTTCATACCTAACGAACCCTATTCCCTGTGGAGAACGATCAATCCCCCGTACTTACCACTACACTATACTACATCGGTCAGGTACACTGCCTGGTGGGGTTGTAAGCCTCTTGAGATCCCTCGAGAGGTAAAACCTGTTGTAAGGTTACAAAACCACGCATCACTCATAAAAGGTTTTGTAGTTAATGGGGTATTAGTTGAAGAGGAAATTACTAAAATTTACATCAAATGGCCAAATGTGTTAGTTGCTAGAAAGCTTAGGACATTATGTGCAATTTGCTTATAGTTTCCTAGCTTTATGTATTTAGAAGGTTCATTTTTATTACTTTGGAATCCTCGTTTAATCCCCTAAATACTTTAAGACTCAAAACCTAAAAGAAGTAAGAAAACCAGTTGTATTTGATGTTCTTGAATACTCCACTGACATTTGTATGATCTGAATGAATGAGTTTCAAAGGTTGTTTGACTTTTGTTAGTCGATTGCTGCTTAATTGTTGTTGATATTGTGCATATGTTCTCAGGATTTGCTTAGGTATATAACTATCATGTTTGAATCATGTTCCTAAGATCCTGAATTGAATATTGAAATCTGTGTGAATTGCCATGTTAATGATTGCTATTTGCTCTTTATGTTAGAGAGTGGTTTGACGTATTTCCTGATTGTGGTTTGAATATAAGATGAACTTGGTATTATAATATGGCAAGCTGCTATGGGGTAGCCATTAATGAATAGCGTATCTGTATGTATGTATATCTGTGTTGATATTCTTATGCAGATTCCATAGCCAAAATGAATATGCCAGTTCCCGCTCTAACCATTTGATCAGACGTTCAAACACTATTGATTGGCTCAGAATTCACCACGACAACAACATCGGCAGCAACAACAACAACAACACCTTCATCACCACCACCACCACCTTCAGTGAAACACTTGGATTATGTGTTCCGATCTCGCCAAGTGGGGATCTACAATACTTGGACATTTTTGTTGGTGGATGGATAATCGATGTTGACCACTGATTCACTCAGAGAAGCGGATGATCACATCATCTGCGCAAAAAGGTCAATATCATTTGTGTCATAACTATCATCTTTGTACAAAATAAGCAGTGAATCTCCCTCTTAGATTAAGGGGGAGCATAGTATGTTCCATTATCAGAAAACATTAAATCGGACACATTTTCTCCCACATTTTCTAACTTATTTAAATCAATTGGGATCACAAATCTCAAATGGTTTGAAATTTTTGATCGGGGGAGAGAATGTGATTTAAATATGAAATCTGATAAAATGTGATGTTTGGTCGTAAATGTAAGCTCTCCCATATGTGCTAAACTCTTTCGTATATCGATGCACATATTGAGGGGGAGCGAATGTATAAAAAGGATTTGGCATCTCACGTAAGCGTGACTCAGACTTCACCAATGAATTGACGAAACATATACTGTCATTGATCGAAAGGACATATCCTGGCCGGGTAATAATTTCAAGCTGGTCTAACCAGTGATGTAAGCGTGTCTCGAAAAGGATGTGTCTGAGTAGAGTGTACCGTTTCGAGAAACTTTCTATGGACTTGACCAGGCCGGGTAATAATTTCAAGCTGGTCTAACCAGTGATGTAAGCGTGTCTCGAATCGGTCATGTTCACTGAAAGTTGATCAATTCAAAAAGTGTGAGCTCTACCTAACATGTGCAAATTTATAAAACAATCATTCGAGCACATGTTGAGGGGGAGCATTTGAAAAAATATAAAACTCTCAAGTGTTAGCAAAAATGTGTTTCAGAATCATGAACACTTTGAGAGATTTTTCAATGATTTGGTTTATGGCAATTGTGGAAGAACACCAAAGACCGACCATTTTAATTAATGTATGAAGTTATAAGGATGGTAAGGTTAGGTATAAGTTCCCACGATCCCGCCAGAGCCGGAGGGATCTACCCAGGGACAATCCACTAGTTAGTGTAGAAGTCCTTAGGTATGATTAAAAAAGGAGAAAAGTGAGAAAGGGAAGAGTGCCGACTGAGATGGAGTTGGATCTGGAACAAACCCAACAAGGTTCTAGTTATGAAGACTCGGTAAGCACTGAAGGGGTTGAAGAATGAAAAAGAAATGTAAAGATAAAGGGTGAAAAGAAAGAAGCCCTCTTTACACATTAGGCAGAAACCGGGTCAACACATATGCTGTCAGAATCACTTAGTTGATTGCTGACATTGAAGACAAAGTATCATGGACCCAGTGATACGCTGCACAACCCTCCCTAGCCACTCAAGGTCCCTCAAAGGATTCTTGTTTCAATTGTCACGGAGTTCTATACATTTCTATCATCTCTCTCACTCCAAGTTAGATGATATTGAAAAGGTGGCAGTCCTCTCCAGCCTCTGCTCACTAAATCAAAACGCACTATCGAGTCTAGAGCCACGAGATGCAAAATAAGATCTCATAGGAACACATGCTACTTCTACATTAGTTGGTCAACATTAAGGACACCAGTTGTAAACTTAAGAGTCCTACGCAGATCTTAGCAATCTGCCAGAACATTTATGAGAGAATTTACAAATGTAATTCTCAATGATTGAATGGAAATTCCAGCCAGGGTCAACATCAAATAGCCCTGAAAGCAGGTCACTTCGGTAATTCCCTGTGGATTACGCTTAGTAATCACGATGGTTCCAAACGGTCTACAGTCGTGGAGTGATCTCCAGCGACTCACCTAATCGTTGATTTACTACGGTAAGATCTTAAAAAACCCTCTGTGGGTTTTCGATTTAGGAACGGTCTTGGTGAGGATTAGAGAGAGTTTTCACACTATGCTGTTATCAATCTCGAAGTCTGAACCTGTAAGTACCGGACGTTTTATTGCTAACTGTCGTATGCAGGAACTTCTGGCGGTTGTAGCTGTTGGATGCTGTAGCTGGTTGCAGTTGTAGCTGGTTGCAGAAAAGATGCCAATCCATTACCGCATGTTCACACTACATCATCACTGTAATTCAACAAAGTCATGATCAACCAAAAGACCTTCAACACTGCTTCTACTAACTCTGATGCTGAAGATCATGACCCAGAATAGTGTGAGCATGTCGGCTCAATGTATATCTCATCACATGGAGACTTACAACTGAAAGATGACTTGGAGACTCAAGTGGGATGATATTTTCAAAGAATACTCAAAATCATCCAAGACAAAGAATAGTCATCAAAAGATCACTGCTAAAGGTACAAAGATACAAGTCCTTGAAGAATCAAAGACTACGAGCTATGAAGACAACTTCAGAAGACATAATGCTAGAATTCAGTATATTATTTTCGGGGTGACCTCCCTTAGGGGGAGATTGTTAGGAATATAAATATTCAGATGAAGGCTCGGTCACCCCGAGTATCTACTTAGCATTTACATAGCTCGTAGGCTTATTTATATTAGCTTAGTACTATTAGTATTATTAGTTTTATTAGATTAGTCGTATCTATATTTGTGGAGTGGGTCGGGTCTTTACCCACTGTCAGCTCACTCCACATCTAATCTAATCTTTTACAAGTTTTCCCATTTCTCTCTAACTTCTCTCTAACTCTTCCACCATGGATCTCATCTTCCATAACCCAAGACCACCCGAATCATCCACACAATCAAGATGTTTATATCTACAGGAAGTATGAGAATTTGACGGTTTTGGTCTAATACGAATAGTGGAGGAAATGGTATCGGATGACGAAGTGGTTCGTGATGAGAATGAATGATATGCTTAAAATGCTTGAAGTTCAAAAATATAATATTATCTTATTCTTATGTTATTTAAATCATAAATATCGTTTTCTCGAAAACGGTTTAAATAAAACGTTAAGTAAAACGTTAAAAATCATTATAAATATATATGTTATAAAATAAACTTTGAATGAAATGAACTGAAATGCACGTGTAATGAATGAAATATGTATAAAATGTAAAATGAAAATGAGATAAATTAAAGTTTACTACTAGTCCTTGCAGTTTTATCAAATTTACACTTTTGGTCCTTTAACTATATATTTTTACATTTTTAGCTTATGCATATTACATAATGACATTTCAACATTCTTGATTCATATATATTTCATTTCTAACCTTAATTTATAAATGTGACAGTTTTGACACCTTTTTGTGCATAGTTACACATTTAGTCCTTTAACTTTGTAAAATTACACTTTTAGTCCTTATAAATAAAAGCATGACATTTTTGCACTTGTATTATCCAAATAATCATTTTATGCCCTTAGTTTACTGAAAATACTATTTTATCCTTAGTTTTATCACATTGACAATTTCAGTCCTTGTAGTTTCATAGTTTTGCAAAAATAGTCCTTTTCCATTTAAAGTGTTCATTTCAAGTTCATATACTTCCAATTTACACATTTGACTCAAAATCTTTTATAATGTCAGTTAGTATCCTCAAATTACTGTTTTGGCAGAATAGAACCCTAATTTACAAGTTTGGCAGTTTTAGTCCCTAAACTTGAAAATAGTTTGCAAAATTAGTCCAAAAATCACAAAAATTGTGGGAAAATATATTCTGAAAATTTCTATAAGTTTATTAAGCTTATTCAAGTCTATTTCAACTACTTATTACATAAAGTAGCTTATTTTTAAGCAAAAGGGCCATTAACGATTTAAAAGCCCATTAAGCAAATTTGATCTGTGGGCTTTGGGTCAAAGTGGGCTTATGTTTTGGGCTCATTTTTAAGCTAGAAACACATTGCAAAAGACCTTATATCAGTAGCTTATCAGGTTTGCTTATTATAAGCTTATTGGGCTTATAACCCAATTTGTATTTTTATTAACTGTTCTGAAAATGTGTATGTCGACTCACTTTGGTCATTTTAGATGGCTTATATGAGCTTATCATTGTAAGGTACAAACATGAACTTGTTAGCTTGTAGTATAGACAATTAGATTGTGTAAAAATATTGGCAATTTGTCAATTTGAATTTGGTTTTACGTGGTCTTGTAAGTGGCGACTTAGGACTGTTTTTGTGTAAAAAGACTTAGTAAATTTTTATGGTTTTTCATAAGTTTATGCGTTTGATTCTTGATTCAAAATAAGTTCGAAACATGCATGTAAGTTATAAATAAAAGTGACGTGAGTGCATTTCATGGTACCTAGGCCTTCCACACGGGAGACTAACCATGTTTTGAGTTCTAGAGTTAAGTATGTACGTAAAATAATAGAGTAAAGTATATACGTTCGAAACTATATATATGGGATGCATGAAGTATTGAAATGTAACAAAATGAACTCGTATGGATATTAGAAGACTTACCACACCTCTAGGGTGGTGAGTGAATGCGTGAGGAAGAGATAGAGCACACGAAAAATCACACAACTCGCTTATGGCCATGATACGATTTATATATATATATATTCTATTTTCGAATGAACTTGAAATGGAATGTAGATGAGTAGGTAAGTTATGTGGAAGAGATGGTGGAAAAGTGAAAGTGTATGTGTGTATATATATATATATATATATATATATATATATATATATATATATATATAACACGTATAGTGTTATATGTGTATATATTTCAACCACTTCTTGCACCAACTACTTATGACAGTGATTTGTGGACTTTTGAGATAGATTTTCTGACTTTGGATGACTTTGAGAATCATGTGAGTGAGGGAAGCAAAATAGAAATTGGTTTTTATATGTATAAATCGACTAGAACATTTAATATATACAAGAATTGGTTTTAACATGTAACTTTGATATCTTAGGTGAGGAACACTCTTAATAACTCATATAAGTTAAGAAAAATGTTAGAAATGAGTAGAAACAAGTTTGGGTCAATTTGGATAAATTTGTGAAAATTGGTTATGTCGAATGGGTTTCTCTATGTCGCTTTACTTTGGTTTTATTTAATGTGTCAAACGTTCATATTGAGAGCTGAAACTTGACGTCCTAATTATTTGGTGGGAGGGGAATTAGGAGGTGTAAAAATATATATGGATCGTGTTTCAATTTTGGAAGAAAAAGAGACGTTTTGGAGTAGTTCTGGTCGACTGAAAATGAAATAAGAAGTGGAACTTGGGCTTGGTGTTGGGCTAGATGAACGGTAGATGAGATTTGGAGTTGGGCTGGAAATAGATGAGGTCCATTTGATAGTATTTGAGTATATTTTGATTCCGTGGTTCGCGTGTGAGCTCGTTCCGTCATTTGGTAAATTATGTGATAATGTTTTCGTGTTATAATAATATAATAATGAAAATTTTAAATTTTCCCGCAAAATGGTAATTAAAAATAGTAACCGAGATTAATATTTAATTAATTGTTATTAACTATAGTGGAAATTTACCGGTGGTTACAGATAGGCACCTTGGTCTTCAAAGGAACAGTATCAACAATTTCTTCATCATGATCACTTGCAGGTTTTGTCAATTGTTGTAGATTAGCTGTTGCTTGATGATCACCTTCTTGCTCTGTCTGCTCAATCTCTTGCTCTTGCTTTGCTATTGGCACATCTGCCTTTTGTTTCTTAACATCCTCCAACTCTCACTCTGCTCGAGTTCTTTTTAATGTACTACCCACCGCCTTTGTATCCATAGCAATGAATGTATTTACCCTTTTGAATACCTTGTCAAACTGATATTTTATCTTCTCAAAACTAAGATTCTTCAACTGATTAGGCTTTCAATTATCCATGTTTCTCAAATATGTACTCATTACTTTCCTTTGTTCAGCTTTGGTGGGTGGTTTATTCCTTTTGGCTTCAGCTTTCTTTCTTAGAAAATGTTTTCTTCTTTCTTCCAAGAGCGACATAAATAACTTTGCCTTTTCTTCCATTGATAGCTTTTCTTGCTCTTCTTGCAACATTTTCTGAGCTAATAAACCATCTGCCTCAATCTTGGCTTGAATATCATCACATTCATCCCATTGTTGAATAAGACTGAGACTGGCTTCTTCTTGTTTTTGAGCTCTTTCTGCTAAGATTCTTTGATGTTCAGCATCATGCTCTTCTTGTTGCTTTCTAGCTATTTCTTCATCTAAGAGCATCTGCTTTGACTTTGAAAGAGATTTCACCACAGGCTCTTCAATCATAATAGCCTTTCCTTTTTCCCTGTTGTGGTGGTTGTGATTGTTTTGTGCTTGTTGTTGTTGTTGAAGATGGTTCTTTAATGATAATCCCTTTGACTGTTGGTTTTGACTTCTTTAAATCTATCATAGCTTGAGCCAAAATGGTTTCATCATCTATAAAAGTTGTTTCAACAACACTAGCAGTTGTTTCTTGAGCAGCAACACTAACTTCTGGTACAACAACATTAACTTGTTGCCCAACAACAGTAATTTTAGAATTGGCAGCACTAACTGATACATTAGCAGCATTATAATCAGCAGTATCAACCATCAACTTAGCCACTTCAATCACCTTCTCAACAACTAACCTAGCAGTCTTAACAGACTTTGCAGCATCATCCAAAACCACTTCATTTCTTTGTTGATCAGGTACCACAAATTCATCACTCTCAAACACAACTTGCTCATCCATCTGCTCATCCACCATAGCTTCCCCTGAAACCATGCTCTCATTATCCACCCCTTTATTTGGGAGCATCCTCATTTGTAGGCATGTTGAGAACATCATCAGAGTCAGAAGACTGTACCCTAGCAGTTGTACCCACTTTGAATAACCTCTTCAACTTGTGAGTTTTTGCCTTTCTTTGCCCTTCAAGTTGCTTGACCTTCTTTCTCAACTTTGTAATAGTGATTTGTTAGGCAGAAATTTCATTTTGCTGAGTGGTGGTGAGTTCCTTCAGATCAAAGAGATCTTTACGAAGTGTGGTACAAATAGCCATCAATTCATTGGTTATTTGCATACTACCCTCAGCACTTCGGAGTGTGTTACCTCTCCCGAGTGGTGCATCATTGGGAATGTAAGACTCAGCCTCAAACCTAGTTTGAGCTTCTGAGCCCCCCATGGTTTCTTGGCGCCTAGGTTTTCCATCACCTGAGTCAGTTCCATGGGAACTTGACCCATTAGATGTTGCCTTGGATTGGGTCTTAGCTATATGACTACTATCCTGCTCTGCATCTAAGCCAGTAGCAGTAGTAGTAGCCCTTTTCAAACTACCTTCCCACTCCTTATTGGTAGCCTCATCTACATCCATACCAACACTAGCCTGAGGAAGTTGAGTGCCCTTTTTATGTGTGAACCTACGGGTATAGGTCTTTTGTGGTTGAGATGTGGATGGTAAAACAGTGGGTGTGTGATGGGTCTCAGTTGGGATTACTGAACCTTCACCCTGATTTTGAGCTTGTTCCAACATTGTTGTAAACAATGGTGTTACAACCCCTGAAAAGTCTTTTCCTTCCCTCTTCATATTAGCAAAAATCTTTTTAGAATGAGAGAGTGGAAGATAAGTTTTTGAATGAATTTTCTTTGCAGAAAATTTTTTGTCTATAAGTAATTGTAAAAACCTTGGATATAAGTAAAATTTGCTTGCAGATTTATCCAAGTTCTTAACCATACCACCAAAAATCATTTTTGAAAAATTATACTTTTGGTTTGTAGCCAAGCAGACTATAGCAGTAGCCACATTGCTGCTAAACTCATTCCAGCCAGTTGTCTTTGGACTAAGACACTGTAAGATGGTATGAATCCAGAATTTCCACCGAGGGGAGAAGGATCCTTTTGAAAATTTTAAAGAATCATTTTTCCTTACATACCCCATTAGTGCAAGGTTTTCAAAAATTATAGAGCTTGATAAACACTCAATTCCCTCAGTATCTTCCAGGTGAAGAACTCTCCTAACAGATGCCTCAGTAATGAGTATTTCCTGCCCATCTACAAGGGCATGGATCTGTTGGGATTTATATTTGAATTGATAAATACAAAACTACAAGTGAAGAATGAAGACAATGCAAAACACAAGGGACTTGCTTGATAAATAAGATTTTACTTATTAGTCATTTGTAAACCTAATTCTATATTATATAAAGAGATGCAGGGTATTAGGCTTAGTCTGTGTAAAGATGTAAACACCAAAGGTTTGTGTGTGTAACCAGGCGTAGGGTTATAGAAAAACGCCTAGTGTTAGTTTTTTGTTTAGCCTCAAGATCGTTTGATCCCTGTTACAAGATGTGTAACACGTACTACACTTGATCAAGTAGTATTTGGGCTATTAGTTTGTAATTGTAGTTGTTAGACATGATGACGAGAAACCTTATACAATAACATTGATGTTTTACTTATTCCGCTGTGCATGTTTATCTTTGTTATTGTTATCCCTAGATAAGATCTAATCAATCAGAGGTTTCAAATGATTTATCAGGTGGTATCACAGCTCGGGGAGCTCATGATCTAGGGATTCGTAAAGTTTTTACAGGAGAAAGAAAAAGAAAATTCGAAGTTGTTTTCAATTTTCATAACTTTCTGCAGTGCTGTATTGAAAAGACGATAGCTCATTCGTTAACCGTTGGATCGTAACGAAATTTATATTGGAGGTTCTTTGAATATCAAGGTACATTCTTACCAGAGGGATCTTCAATCTGAGCTCTTAATCGTAAGGTATTAATTTTTGAAAATTGCTATAGAAACGTTGAAGTAAGTTGATTTTTAGGGTTTTTATTCAGTTTCTATCGACTTTAATATTGTCTTGGAAGTTGGTTATACATTGGATGGTGCTTACAAGTTTATTGCTTCCATGATTGGTCGACCTTTATTAGGTTTTCTTGAATTTTTAGGGTTTTGTATTTTTGGAACCGTAGATATTTAGGGTTTGTTTTTCAATGAGATCGATCTGATTATGCTGTGTTGCTATTGGTTGTCAGTCAGTTTCTTATGATTAACGGTTATTGGTTTAATGATAAACATGATCGTTTGATTTGGCGATAAAGTTCTTAGATCGATTTGGTGTTGATGATGGTGCATTCATGAAGAATTTCAGTGTTGAATGTCAAATGTTTTGGTCTAACAGTTGTATCAAGTTAGGATTTAAGAATCTAAAGGTGTTTGAGAAGGCTACATATGTTACTGGTGTTAATGAAGACAGGTTCCTGATGATACGAAATTGTTTTTGGATTTCAGATGCTACTCGATACTTAGTACTGCTGGTATCACATGGTTAGTACTACTCTTTATATGTTTGTACTGCTAGTCCTTCAAAATGAGTTAGTACTATTAGCAGTCGTATGAGAGGTTAGTACTGCTCGGATTGAACAGTTAGTACTGCTCCTATAACCTTAGTACTGCTAGTTAATTTAGTAAGTACTACCATCACATGTTTGTACTGTCATCACATGTTGGTCTTCATATGGTTTCTACTACTGTGAATGTTTGTTAATGCTGCTCATTACAACCTACTGCTGCTCAATTATGTGACTGCTTATGTGGATGTACTGTTTGTTACTACCGAAAGGAGATTGTTTATGATTGATACATATGAGTGAATTTCAAGCAGAAAATTATTCAGGTTTTTGAGCTTGCACAAGTATTAACCTCGATGCACTTAATTCTGTTTTGAAGATCTCGCGACCTAGTTGTTTGGTTGCTTTATAAATTTTAACGAGTGCATGTGAAAAGGGAGTTAATACAATGGATTTGGTTTTTGATTTTGGTCTCGGCTGATTATGAAGATATTGGATAGACACACATAAGAAGTTTGATTATGATTTCATAGATTCATGATATTGGACAGAAGAATGGTTTTTTTGTTTATTTGTTCGTAAAAGGTTAAAGGCTCGTATTACTTGGAATATTTGATTACGAAGACGATTGATTATCACCTATTTAAACTTGAAGTGGAGTTTCACAGGTTTATTTTCTTATCATATTTTTAAACGGCTGACTACGTTTAATGGTAACTTATTTGCGCGTCAATGTTGTGATGATGACTTGTCAAATCTAGCAATAGGTCTTTGCTATCACTTAAAGGAGTTACATTGTAGTGCGCAGTGTCTCATTGAAGATGAGGATTTTGTCAAGAGATTGCGATCTACTTATATGGTGTTAGTATAAGTTCAAAGTCATATGGATAGTGCAAGACATAAGACATAAGTTTGAGTTGTTCTACTTCAGCATCAAGTTCGTAATATTTAGTTTTCTTCATCCGTGATCATTACATCGAGCTTACAAAATTGAAGATTCAAGAGATGATTAACATATGGGTTTCAGGAGAAGCTTACTATTAAAATGTTTAACCATCTACAGGCACCATTTGAGGGGAAGATTTTAACAATTGTAAGTCGTTATTACTACTGATGGTTTAAGTTTCTATTGTCTTGGATTAATTATTAGTGCGGAAAACATAATGGAGGGTAATTCGAGACATTAGAAGGCTGAATTTGAAGTGTGATATTGGTTCGTGGTTGCCAAGATCAAAGTTGCATCTACTTAGCGTCTCCTCGTGAATAATGACAAAAAGGGGAAGAAGTATTTACATGTTTTGCAACTTGAAGATCCTTGGTGGTACATGTTATTTAAGTTCACGAGGTGAGCTTAAGGGAAAGATTGTTTCATTCATGGAAGATCAAGACGAAGGTTTTGTAATTATCAACTAGGGGAATGATGAGACGAAAAGTGTACCGCTTTTAGGGGGTCATTTAAGCCCTAATTCGTGATTATTTGATCAAATATTGCCCTAAATCGTTCCTTTTGTCATTTTAGGTACTTTGGAGAAGAAATCTGGAAAAGGAAGCATTTTGGACGTTTTTGGAGCGAAAAGTGAAGAAAACGGCAAAGTCTCCAAAAATCAAGCTGGAAACAGAGCTTGACGGCGTCACGTACTGGCAAAAGGATGAATATGAATTTACACGTGACGCGCCAGAAGGTTTTGTGACGGCGTCACCTGTTAATGGATGTAGGCCGTCAAGTGTTAAGTTAAAGAGAGACGGGCCAGAGGATTTTTGAAGGTGACGGCGTCAGGATCATAGACCTGACGACGTCAGATGATATAGAGTGACGGCGTCAAAGTATTCTTACACGAGAAGGAACCTTAGTGAAACCGCCACAAGTTAATCAAGACAATCACAACTCGCGCGCGGAGTAGCTGTTACTGTTTTGGCCATAAAATCCTCATACGAACTCGGATTTAGGTGATTCAAAAGGCCACGGATTTGGGACGAAAAGATCTACAATTTGGTGAAAAAGGGGAGCTGACGCTGTCACTTGTAAAGGCTGACGCCGTCAGATCGATGCAGACAGAAAATCAGCTATAAATACAACATCACGACTTCACTTTTTGTAAGCCCTAAACCCTAAGTCCGATTCTAGGGTTTTGGTAGGTGTTTTTCCAGCAACTTAGAGGGTGTCAATCACTTCATAAATATCAAATATTGGTTTGTTGATTCTAACTTAATTATGTCTTTCATTATTATGGTTGTTTGCCCTTCATTGATCATGCTTTGCTAATTCACCTTGTGTCTACTTATGATTGTGTGAAACTTATATATAATTAATTAGATCTTATTGATTCCTTGTTGATGTATGTGTCTATCGTCATCAATAAAGGTGTGACACTTCAATAGATCTTATTGGTTTAGCTTATAATTCTTGTTTCCTATTGTCTCTTGTTTGATTGGGTGATATCGATGTTAGGCTTAAGAAAATTGGCTAACCTCCTATACGGTAACTTGCTTGAACGTCTTAAGAAACATGAACCAATGTGTACTAGGTTTATTTGGTTGTATTTAATGCATGAGTGAATTCTAGTGATCCCATGTTAGGAGCTTCTTAGCCGGCTCGACATAGGAGTGAAGTAGGAGCTTATAGAGTTGGGGAAGTACGTACGCCACCCCACGAATGGTATTAAGGAATACAACCCGTCAATTAAAACAAGGTGTGACAATTCAATAGGTAGAATTGGATAGCTAGCAAGGAGTAACATATCATAGGTAGACATGCTTCACTTCCCTTGTAGAACCCTAGTTTACTTTTCTTGCATATTAGTTTAGTTAGTAGCTTTTGGGTTAGTTGATTAGCAACTAATTCCGCCCCTTATTCCAAAACGCGAGATTTTTACTTGCTTTCCATAAAATATAAAAATACAAAAAGAATCATCCATCACCCTTAGACCTATTAGAGTAGTTTTTCAATCCTAACAACACTATTCCCTGTGGAGAACGATCAATCCCCCGTACTTACCACTACACTATACTACATCGGTCAGGTACACTGCCTGGTGGGGTTGTAAGCCTCTTGAGATCCCTCGAGAGGTAAAACCTGTTGTAAGGTCGCAAAACCACGCATCAAGTTTTTGGCGCCGCTGCCGGGGAGTAGTTATTGCTTAGGTTGAAATTTCTTTTTATTAGGTCTACTCATTAGATTCCTATCTTAGTGAGATTTTTATTTTCTTTTTATTAGCTTTCTTGTAGTCTATCTTTTTCTTTGTGCCCTTTGTTTGTAAAACCATTTTCATTTGTCACCATGGCGGATGAAATTCCATTTAGATCATTAACAATAGAGGAACAATTACTTTACACGGATAGATTTGCTTCTTGTTGTTCCAATGAATTTTTAAGTGATCTTAGATATATACAAGAGGAGATGGGTATAAAGTTTGATAGGTTTGATGAATTATGTGCATGTGTGGCTTCTATTAAACAATCATTGTTAGGATCAACTCCTTTTAATAAGACCCTTTGGAAATTTTTTGAGGAAAGCCTCCTAACCGTGAACCATAAGTTTAATGAATTAATGGGTTCGTATACATCACAACTTGAGGAAACAATTGAGGAGGATTTAGCCGAACATGAGCATATTGAGCAAAAAGACCTAGGTTTTATGATCAATGACTTTGAATCTCAAGGAACACATGATGAATCCTTTAGGCAAATTGAACATAGTAATCATGTTATCGGGGAAGATTCTTATGAATCGGACTTAGAACTTGAAATGGCTAGAGAAGGATTTCAGATACTTAGGAACATGTTTGGGTTAGATTCTACTAAAACACATGATGTGGATATAATTGATATAGAGACAAGGAAGGATGAGGTAAATAACACAAGCCCACCAAGTACCCCACAAGTCCTACCATCATTTGAGGCACACACACCACCCATGACTTACCCGGAAGAAGTAGAAGAGACTTTAGGAATCCCGATGGAGGTAGAACCCTTGGACCAAGCACCACTAGAGGATATAGGTTTGAATATTTATAGTGATAACCTTACTCTTAGTTTTAGGGAATTTTCTAGTGTTGATGAACCGGAACCTCAACCTTTACACAACTTTCCATCCTTAGATATATTACTAGGAGACAAAAGAGGAACCGACCCACCCATCAACCCATATTATCCGGGTAGTTTTAGGATGAAGGAAGCCATTCACTCACCCCCTTCACCTCACGTGGCATATTTCCACCCTAAGGGTGTGTATCGCTACTTTCACCCGCACTTAATCCTAAGTGTAGGGAAAACCTCCCCTATTTTTGTTAAATAAGGGTAGAGTCAGGCTCATGACTCGAACAAAAATAAGCGCTTCTTGGGAGGCAACCCATGTTTTTATTTGTTTAATTGTTTGAGTATTTTATTTGTTTGTTTGTGTCATATATGCTTAATCATAATTGTTAAATTTTCATGTTTCGAATAATTTGTGAAAATGCTTTATTTTGTTCTTAACTTCGTCTTAATTGCATATAAAGGTATTTTACAAAAAGATAAGTGTAGGGAAGTTTATATTTTGTTAAAAAGAACAAAATCCAAACATGGAAAATTCACAATTCATGATTAGCATATATTTCATCTTGTTTGTGTGTCAATACTTGTGGACATGATTTATGAGTTCCCATTTGTAATTCATCCCGCAAGTATCCTATCCTTTTATTGTTTTGTTTTGTTTTTATTTCTATGTCTGGAAATACATCTAGTTGTGGTTTTTCTTTGTTCGTTTTGATGCTTTGGTTTTTGTGTTTGTTGGTTACAGGTATTATTGGATAAGAAGATGTACGTGCAACACATCAAGAGGATGATTATATTTCTGGAGTGAAGCTTATCATGTTCATTCTCTTGGAGGGAGATTTAACCATATTATCACATCATCCATACCGAGCGAATCAGGGGAGTATTAGTTTCTTCCATTCTCATTTATTTTTACTTTTACATCTTTTGTCTAGAACATTGGGGACAATGTTCGGATTAAGTGTAGGGAGGGTAAATTAGGATGCCTTAGAAACTACAACTTCGCTTGATTTTTGTTTTGTTTAATAGTGAATGTGTAATAAAGCCAAGAGAAATATTGGTTAGGGCAATTTTAGCACCAAATTTAAAATTTTTTACAATATATAGGAGTGAAACTTTGATTTTAATAAGCGTCTCATGGATAGGGAATTGTATGACTAGCACAAAAACCATACCACTCAAAAATTTCCACCCCAAATTTGTGAGGTTCGCCATTAGATCTTTAGGAAAAAGCATTCATTGTTGGTGCTTATGAGTGTACCGGTAGTTTATAGATTCTAGAACTTGCGTTTGTGATGCATACCGAGACCGCTAGTGAGACTGCATTCGTGTAGTTAGGATTGACTACATGATAAGAGGCATTAGGATTAACCCATTGTTTTACACCTGTGTTTTTGTTATAATTACTTTGGCTACATTGGTCAAGTAATTCTCCCACACCCTTTGCGTTGTACCCATTTTTGGTACACGATACCCCTAGTACACCCCTCAGAGCCTATCTTTTCGTTTTGACCTTTAAGCATTTTACTTAAAGGAAGAATTTATTTACACCCCACTTAAATGTACACCCAAATCGCCTTAGCCTACCTTGTGTGCACTCACCTTTAGTGCATTATTGTGACAACATTTGTTTAAACCCTTAGTTAATTATCTAATTGATTACATGGTTGCTAAGTCGAGTCATATCCTTGTACATATTGTTTTGGGACGATTGGGACTCATGGGTAAAGTACTAGTGTAATGAAGTAATGGGGAAGAACAACATTATTACCCCCATTTATGCTAAATATTTTAAAAGTACTCCAAGTTTTTCAATTATCTTAATTCGAGTCATTAGAATAGTTATTTGTAAAGTTATGTAAAAGTTCAAGTGTAAGGGGAATGCGACGCCCCTATGATGTATTATTTTGGATGGTAGGGCAAGAGTGTATGAAAAAAAAAAAAAAAAAAAAAAAAAACCGAAAAAATAAAGAAAAATACAAAAAAAAATGAGAAAAAGAAAAGTAGAAAAAACATACGGACTACCATCCCGTTTCATTTTATGTTTATTTTATGTTTTGGTTATTTTGATTTTAGCTTAAGTCGAGTCTAGTCTTGGCTTAGCAACGCCATATTGTACATGTAATTAATCAAGATCTTTAACTCGCCACCAGTAAAATATCCTTATCCAACAAACCGTGTTTTCCTTATCCCTACACCTAACGTTATAACCCTTTCTAAAGACCTCTTTGATAGTTTATCCTAGGTACTTACGCCAAAAGTGGTAGAGGCGTGATCCTTTCCCAAGCCTATGGTAATCTATTTTCTATGACAGGTAGTGAGCGATATTCTTCCATTTCCATTTATGATATATAAATTTACAACACCCGAGGGATGAGAGTATCCAAACACTTATTGTGAGGTGCTAGTGTATAATTTCCGTGCTTATTTTGACCAAGGTGGAATGATCATTTGTTGTAATTACTTTTATATTAATGTTAAATGACCCCTAACTTGTATTTCAATTGGTGGAAAAGCTCATTTGCTTGAGGACAAGCAAATCCCAAGTGTAGGGATATTTGATGAGACGAAAAGTGTACCGCTTTTAGGGGGTCATTTAAGCCCTAATTCGTGATTATTTGATCAAATATTGCCCTAAATCGTTCCTTTTGTCATTTTAGGTACTTTGGAGAAGAAATCTGGAAAAGGAAGCATTTTGGACGTTTTTGGAGCGAAAAGTGAAGAAAACGGCAAAGTCTCCAAAAATCAAGCTGGAAACAGAGCTTGACGGCGTCACGTACTGGCAAAAGGATGAATATGAATTTACACGTGACGCGCCAGAAGGTTTTGTGACGGCGTCACGTGTTAATGGATGTAGGCCGTCAAGTGTTAAGTTAAAGAGAGACGGGCCAGAGGATTTTTGAAGGTGACGGCGTCAGGATCATAGACCTGACGACGTCAGATGATATAGAGTGACGGCGTCAAAGTATTCTTACACGAGAAGGAACCTTAGTGAAACCGCCACAAGTTAATCAAGACAATCACAACTCGCGCGCGGAGTAGCTGTTACTGTTTTGGCCATAAAATCTTCATACGAACTCGGATTTAGGTGATTCAAGAGGCCACGGAATCGGGACGAAAAGATCTACAATTTGGTGAAAAAGGGGAGCTGACGCCGTCAGATCGATGCGGACAGAAAATCAGCTATAAATACAACATCACAACTTCACTTTTTGTAAGCCCTAAACCCTAAGTCCGATTCTAGGGTTTAGGTAGGTGTTTTTCCAGCAACTTAGAGGGTTTCAATCACTTCATAAACATCAAATATTGGTTTGTTGATTCTAACTTAATTATGTCTTTCATTATTATGGTTGTTTGCCCTTCATTGATCATGCTTTGCTAATTCACCTTGTGTCTACTTATGATTGTGTGAAACTTGTATATAATTAATTAGATCTTATTGATTCCTTGTTGATGTATGTGTCTATCGTCATCAATAAAGGTGTGACACTTCAATAGATCTTATTGGTTTAGCTTATAATTCTTGTTTCTTATTGTCTCTTGTTTGATTGGGTGATATCGATGTTAGGCTTAAGAAAACTGGCTAACCTCCTATACGGTAACTTGCTTGAACGTCTTAAGAAACATGAACCAATGTGTACTAGGTTTATTTGGTTGTATTTAATGCATGAGTGAATTCTAGTGATCCCATGTTAGGAGCTTCTTAGCCGGCTCGACATAGGAGTGAAGTAGGAGCTTATAGAGTTGGGGAAGTACGTACGCCACCCCACGAATGGTATTAAGGAATACAACCCGTCAATTAAAATAAGGTGTAACAATTCAATAGGTAGAATTGGATAGCTAGCAAGGAGTAACATATCATAGGTAGACATGCTTCACTTCCCTTGTAGAACCCTAGTTTACTTTTCTTGCATATTAGTTTAGTTAGTAGCTTTTGGGTTAGTTGATTAGCAACTAATTCCGCCCCTTATTCCAAAACACGAGATTTTTACTTGCTTTCCATAAAATATAAAAATACAAAAAGAATCATCCATCACCCTTAGACCTATTAGAGTAGTTTTTCAATCCTAACGACACTATTCCCTGTGGAGAACGATCAATCCCCCGTACTTACCACTACACTATACTACATCGGTCAGGTACACTGCCTGGTGGGGTTGTAAGCCTCTTGAGATCCCTCGAGAGGTAAAACCTTTTGTAAGGTCGCAAAACCACGCATCAGGGAAGATTGTTGGGATTTATATTTGAGTTGATAAATACAAAACTACAAGTGAAGAATGAAGACAATGCAAAACACAAGGGACTTGCTTGATAAAGAAGATTTTACTTATTAGTCCTTTGTAAACCTAATTCTCTATTATATAAAGAGATGCAGGGTATTAGGTTTAGTGTGTGTAAAGATGTAAACACCAAAGGTGTATGTGTGTAACCAGGCGTAGGGTTATAGAAAAACGCATAGGGTTAGTTTTTTGTTCAGCCTCAAGATCATTTGATCCCTGTTACAAGATGTGTAACACCTACTACACTTGATCAAGGAGTATTGGGGCTATTAGTTTGTAATTGTAGTTGTTAGATATGATGACGAGAAACCTTGTTCAATAACAATGATGTTTTACTTATTCCGCTGTGCATCTTATTGTCTTTTTTATTGTTATCCCTAGATAAGATCTAATCAATCTGAGCTTACAAACGATTTATCAGGATTTGTTCTTCCCCATTAATAGTTTTGAGCTTTGCAGTAGACCAAAACTGTTTAATGTGGGAAAAATATATAGTAGGGTTTACTGTTAATGCAAATCTAATATGACTTGCATTTAAGAAATCAATGATTTCAGTAAACCCTTTAGACTCTTTGGGTTTTTGCAAAAATGCAACCATGTTGTGTTGGTCAGCAAAAGAGAAAGTCGTCATTGTGTAATTTTGAAAAATCGTGTAGGGTTTTGATGGGTTTTGCAATTAAACGATAAAAACAAGTTAGGGTTTAGTTTGAAAGAGGTTTTGATCGGATAAATACACTTGTGTGAATGATTGAAGGATATAAACCCTTAATCATTCAAAGTTCTAAAATAGTACCCTGCACTCTCAAACTTAGCAGCAGAAACCTAGCAGCATTAAGTTAGGCTTAGCAGCACTAACTTATGCTTAGCAGCAGTAACTCAGCTTCCACCCCCAACATGCTTATTTATCAACACTCCAACATTTGTTTTTGCTTATCCTGCAAAAGATTAGCCCAAAAATACAAAACCACAAGCAATAACACAATGCACAATAATCATATCATCAATTATACTTAGCAGTCTTAAGTATAACTAGCAACATTAACACAACAGTTCTAAGTATAACTAGCAACACTAAGTATACTTAGCAGCAGAAACAATTTATTGACCTAATAATAGTACTAATCCATTCAAAACTTTACAAAAACACAAAGAGATAAGAGATTTTAAAGATTTAACATTCCAATACTGGCAATCAAAAATTGAAATCTACCCACATCAAAAGCTTTTGTGAGCAAATCTGCAACATTATTTTCAGTATGGATTTTAACTATTTGAATTAACTTCTTTTCATAACAATCTCTTATAAAATGGTGTCTTATCTCATATGCTTTGTTTTTGAGTGATAATCAGGATTTCTAATTATGCACATCGTACTGCTATTATCAATAAATATTTTGGTATGCATAAAATTGTACCCATAATCCAGCAATTGATTCTGAATCCAGAGCACTTGTCCATAGCAACTTGAAGCAGCCACATACTAAGCTTCTGTTGTGGAATTAGCAACCACAATTTGTTTCTTGCATTGCCATGAAAACAACCTACATCCTAGAAATTGACAACCTTCTGTTGTGGATTTCCTATCCAAGGTGAATCTTTCACTATCTGTGTATGCTACAAAATCAAAAGGTGAATTTTTTGGATACCAAAGGCCCAATTTAGGTTGACCTTTCAAGTATCTAAAAATGCTTTTCACAGCATTAAGATGTGAAACTTTTGGTGTGACTTGGTATCTGGCACAGGCACACACTGCAAACATAATGTCAGGTCTTGAAGCTGTAAGATACATCAATGAACCAATCATTGATCTATATAAGTGTACATCAACTTCTTCACCATCTTCATCCTTGAGCAAAGGTTTGGAAGTTTCCATTGTTGTCTTTGCAGGCTTCACATCAGTAAACCCAAACTTCTTCAAAATTTTAGCCACATACTTATCTTGACTGATAAATATGCCATTCTCCTTCTGCTTGACTTGTAACCCTAAGAAGAATGTGAGTTCTCCAATAGAACTCCTCTGAAACCTTTCATGCATCAATGTCTCAAACTCAATGCATAACACCTTGTTTGTGGATCCAAAGATAATATCATCAATATAAACTTGAACTAACAGAATATCATCTTTGTGTCTTCTGATAAACAAGGTCTTATCAATCTTCCCTATACTAAAACCATTGTCCAACAGATATGTTGACAATGTGTCATACTAAGCTCTGGGAGCTTGATGTAAACCATAAACTGCTTTTTCCACCTTGTATACCTTATTAGGAAAATCAGGATCTTCAAATCCAGGTGGTTGAGAGACATAAACTTCTTCTTCAATTGTCCCATAAAGAAAAGCACTTTTCACATCCATCTGATACACCATAAAATCTTTGTATGAAGCCTAAGCCAAGAACAACCTTATAGCTTCAATTCTTGCAACTAGGGCAAAGACTTCATCATAGTCAATCCCTTCTTCTTGAGTGTATCCCTGAGCTACCAATCTTGCCTTGTTTCTTATCACAATAACTCTTTCATCCTTTTTGCATCTGAAAACCCATTTAGTACCAATAGCTCTCTTCCCCTTTGGTAAATCTACCAGAGTCCAAACTTCTTGTAGCTTGAATTGTAGAAGCTCATCCTGCATAGCCTCCACCCAGCTTGGATCCTGTAATGCTTTATGTGCATTCTTTGGTTCTACTTGTGATAGAAAACAAGCAAACAAACAGTTTTGAAGGTCTTTATGACTGTTTCTTTGATGAATAAATCTAGCAAAGAAACCTTGTTCCTTCAAATCTTTTATCATTCTTCTTGTTTGAACAGCTGACTTCACATCTCCAATGATTTGTTCTTGAAGATGATGCTTATGAATTCTGTTAGTTGGAATAGGACTGACAGGGATAGTATCATCCATGTTGTTTATGTCAGCCTCAACACCAACTTCTTCATCATCAGTATCAGCATAGATATTTTCTAAAGGAGGCGTGTTTGGATCAACTGAATATTCATCTTCATCAACAAAAATGCCTTCTTTGTCAGCAGTATAAACAGTTTTATTATTTGTTAATGTTGTTAGTGTTGTTACCATCATTTGCAGCATTAACATCATTAGAACTGCTAACATTATCATCCTGCACTTGTTTGTCAGTTTCTTTTCTTGAAGATTCATCATTCTGCTTTACTTCCTCACTTGAAGATTTAACACCATCTTCTTTATCATCTTTTGGATCTTCATTTTGATCATCTTCTTGTAAACTCTTTGGATCTTGGGTTGAGATAAGTGGATCAGCAGTCCATATAGGTAACAAAATGTACTTTTGTGCAGATTATGTCTCCTTTCTAACTTGTGTACCTGCATCAGTATTAGCTTTTGTACTTGCAAACTCATTAGACTGTGTACCTGCAGCAACTGGCTCATAATTCATTGTTTTGGTTAGGGCATCAATGTCAAACAGCCAGTCTGGTCCACTACCTGCAACATTAGGTGTACTCTCACTAAACTTAATGTGCAAGTTCTCTTCCGCTTTCCTGGTTCTACTATTGAACACTCTAAAAGCTTTGCTATTCAGTGAGTATCCAACAAAGAAACCTTCATCAGCCTTGCCATCAAACTTGCCTAAGTGATCTATGGTATTGAGGATAGTAACAGGACACCCAAATGGTCTTAAAAAGCTTAACATTGGTGTTCTACCATGTAAAAGTTCATAAAGGTGTCTTGTTATGAGGCTTAATGTCACACCCCCAAAATCGGGTCCAACGGAAGCATACATGTCACTGGGGTGAAACTCAATTGGTATCACAACACAAGTACAAAGAACGGTTTTCACCTCAATCATTTAGAATAAAATTGTTTAACAAAAGTGTTGAATTTACATTGTTAAAAGTAGTGCGGAAGTAGGCCCTTTAAACAGTTAAAACTGTCCCCAAATGTTTATCAGAGTCTTCTACGACCATGCCATGCCCTACCAAATACCTGAAAATACATGCTAAAAGTGTCAACACGAGGTTGGTGAGTTCATAGAGTTTATTGTAAAATGTAAAGCATTTGGATGAAGATTTCCCAGCAAAGGCATTGTAAATCCACCCAGTTCCAAGCCCCGCCCATACAAGGCTTGCAACCTGTGTGTTCACAACCCACTGCTAAATATGATCTGGTTTCTGTGAACGTCAAATGATTTATGGACCACAAAAATTGAATGAACAATATATTCCCAATATATATAGTGTTATTGACAACTAAATTTCATGACACCGAAGCCTTAAGATTCTAATTTGGGCATACATTTGACATAGCAGTCAAGTGGGGAAACCACAGTCCGTTTGAAATATCAGTCAAGTGGGAAAACCACAATACGTTTGACATCACAGTCAAGTGGGGAAACCACAATACTTTTGACATATCAACCAGTGGGGAAACCACAATACGTTTGGCATATCAGCCAGTGGGGAAACCACAACACGTTTGGCATATCAGTCAATGGGGAAACCACAACACGTTTGGTATACCAATCAAGTGGGGAAACCACCCGGACATTCAAAATTTCTGGTAGATGTACACCTAGGACATTCAAGGTTCCTTAAATGATTATGCGTCCGTTTGACTTAACAGTCAGGTGGGGAACACCAACCGGACAGGGAGTTCAATCCTAGTAGATCTATCCACAACATTCGCGCTTAACGGGTCATAACATAGGTAATATGAAATAGCTTAATGTACTAGTGTCCATAAGAAAATAATCTAGTGTGTAACTGGTAACACATAATACTTTCGAGTAACAAATCAAGTATTTCAACCAATAGTAAATGCTTGAGAAAACAATTCATGTTTCAAGTAAAACGAGCATGGAGTTTAAATGTAATGAGCATGTATTCTCCCCCAAACAGTTGAAAAACAAGTAAAAGTAGGGGCTATGAAACTCACCTGATATGATAGCAACTATGATAACAATGGATATGATAAAATGAGGCTCGGTCTCTAACCGCGACCTATTATGAATGATATGATCTAAGGTAAGCAATGATACAATGTAACACATGCAATTACATATGTTATCGATACCGCTCGTTAATTTTGAAAATAAGGTTTATCGACGAAAAATACATTTTTGACGTCTCGTTAAGTTATAAATTACTTTTCATGTAATTATGTTGAAATGGTACTGCACGATCCTTGTTTGGTGTTCTATTGGCAAATATAATGTTTTCGCCGCAAATTAATATTTTTCTTAACTTGTGAAAATAAGCCCAAATGGCCTCGCAAAAGTAGTCGTGAAATATTGTACGTTAAGCGTTAGTGATTAAACTCGACGTTTTTGAAAACCTTGTAACAATATCTAAATGTCGTTTCATTTGAGTTTTGATCATACGCATCTTGTTTAGTAAGAAAATCGGCTATCAATGTTATGTCTTGTAAATATACTAGTTTTTACACTTAGGATATATTTTCATATAGTGCTGTCAAAATATTAATAGAGTTCGTCGGGTTCAAACGTGTATATCTCGGTCGTTATAAGCTCGTTTTCTACGTTCTCTATATCCACGAGTTCGTAAGAACATGAACTAACATGTTATCAGTAGGTTGGCACCGTCTTCAGATGCGGCGTAACTTGATCTTTGTATGCGGCGCATGTACTTTAGCTGTCTTGGATTGTAACTGGTGAAATCTTGATAGTGATACGCCGTATGTTAGAAGTATATTGCGGCGTATCTGGAGTAGAACGAGCTTGATCTTTTTCTTTGACCAAAGTTTCATATGCGGCGCATGACAGAATTGCATGCGGCGCATTCTTCAAAGTCAGGCAATGGTCTTCGAATTCATCTAAGTATGATATTGCGTCGTATCTGTTGAGTGAGATACGGCGCATCTTCTGGATTTCAGTAGACTTTTGACATCTTGCTTGTTTTGCTCCATAATTAGTCCAAAATGGCCAAGTTTCACATAATGCTTGTTTTAACCTGAGAATTACTAAAGTAAACATTAATGTATCGATTCTCATATATAATATAATAAAACAAGTCAAATAAATAGGATAAATGATGATAATAAAATGTACTTATTTGAGTTCATCAATGAGTTAAGACATCAAGAACTGGACGTTCAAGATAAAGATCTTTGAATTCATCTTCAAGGGTCGAATTAGGTTCTTGTTTGGGTGGTGTTTCAATCATTTGGTTGACCGATACATTAGTTGGTGTATTATGTTCTTGGACTTTTTGAAAAAATTGAGTTTCTTTGAAACACGTGTTTATCTCATTGACCGAGTAAAATTGAGGACAAGAACTACGAGACGAAATTGATGAGATGGAGTTAACATTTTGTTTCGGGTTCTTGATGGTATCACTTGGGAGTGCTCCCAATACTCGATCATTGAGATCCTTTAACATGTTGTCAATTTTATTTGTCATTTCGCTTTGTTGTTGTTTGAAATCGGCTTCAAACTTGGACAAACGAGCTTCTTGAGATGACATAAAATTAGACATTAACCCTTCAAAATTGTTGGAGTTGTTGGAAGGATTATTGCTAAAGGTACGGTTCGAGGATGAACCGTTTGGTTGAAAACGATTAGGTGGATTTGAAAAATTATTTTGAGAAGAGTTTTGGTTTTGTTTCCACCTAAATTTTGGGTGATTTTTCCAAGATGGATTGTATGAATCACCGAGGTTGTTTTGCTTGGGTTTGAAAGTGAACCACTTATCTCCCGCTCCGTCGGTACGCGAGGATGCATAATCCGCAAAAGCTTGTTCGGGGAGTTCCATGCAATCACGAGTGTCATGGTGACCACTACATAATTCACATGAAGAAGTGATTTTGTTCACTTGACTTGAAGGTTTAGGAGCTTCGTAGGATTTCATGAGAAACTTGACTTGGTCTTCAAGTTCCATGATCCTATGGTCGGGAATGCTTGAGTTATTCGAAGGCAAGGATATTGCCTTGACCATTTTGCTCAACTCGCGGGGGTTATTCCAACATTCGTTGTCATAGAGAGCAAGATCTTCTATGGTGCCCCACGATTCTTCCGCATTCTTGTTACGAAGCTTACCACCGGCCGCTTGGTCAATGGTTTGCCTTGTGGATTGATTGACATCATCATAGAAAATTTGGATTTGAAGCCAAAGATCAATGCCATGATGAGGGAGTTTTTGAAGTAAGTCCTTGAAATGGGTCCACGCTTCATAAAGAGTTTCACCTTGAGGTTGTTGGAACATCAAGATGTCATTCCTTAGCTTGATAGTTCTCCCTGGTGGGAAAAATAGAGCGAGGAAACGAGATGTAAGATCATCCCAAGATTAGATAGATCCCGCGGGAAGACGCTCAAGCCAATGACTAGCTTGGTCACGTAGAGAGAATTGAAAGAGATGCAATCGCGTTGTCTCTTGAGTGGCAACATCAAGGTCTATGGAATCTACGATTTTAAGGATATCCTTGGGATGTTGATTTGGATCTTCGAAACAAAGTCTATGGAATGCACATCCGCTTTGCACCAACCGGATGGTGTCGGATCGCAAGGGAGAAGCATTGGCTCTTTGGGGAAGCTCAATGGTGTTTCAATAGCCTTGGTGGCTTGGTGATGCGGGCCCAAGTGTTGAGGAATGGGCAATCATGTTTCTGGAGGCCCAAGATCGTGTGACAAAAGGGGCTTCACTAAAATGGGCATAACTTCGGCTAAGGGGTCCGAAACACTTTATTTTATGAGTTATTTGCATTTTAATGTTTTTTCGGGGTTTTTTTTGGACTTTGTTTATGCAATAACTTTCGGCCCGTTTTTCTTTTAGGGCCCATTTCAGTTTTGTATCTTTATTTAAGAGTTCCTTTGTAATGTGGAATAATCAGTTCTAAGAAATATCAAAAGTCTATTTTTGGTAGTTTTATTGCTAATAATCCTAATATTCGGTATTTTATTGAATCAACGATTATTGGTAGAATCGTTCCTGGTATTCGTGTAATCAACAGGTCCGATTTATGTTATCTCATTATTTAGTCTACATCACTTGGTTTGGAGTACTCACACAGAGTATGGGCTCGAGGTGGGTCTTGGTTAATTGGTGGGCCTTGGTAGGGTTGCTCTTGGTTTGGTTGGTTTTGTTGGCCAATGGGTTCAAAGATATTATCATTTACCATGATGGCAAATGATATGGATTACGAACAAATGGAACGAAGAAAAGATAGACTACAAGAAAGTTAATAAAAAGAAAATAAAAATCTCACTTGATAGGAATCTAGTGAGTAGACCTAAACGAAATAGAAATCGAACCTTGCAAGGAAGTTTTACAATCCTCTATGCAGTGTACCTAATCGATGTAGTGTAGTATAGGTAAGACTCAGAGGAAAGTTCATTCTCTAGGGGAATAGTGTCGTTAGGTCAAGATGTATGACGAGATAGGTCTAGAGGTGAGGGATGATTCTTTTTGTATTTTTATATTTTATGAAAGCAGTTAAAAATCTCGGGTTTTGAAAGAGTGGGCGGAATTAGTTGCTATTCAACTAACCCAAAATTAATTATAAAACTAAAATTAAACTAATAACGAGAAAAAGTAAATTTGGTGACTTCCTACTGATTTGTCGAATTGTCACGTCCTTGTTTTAATTGAAGCGTTGTATTCCTTAATATTGGTTGTGGGGAGGTGCCGAAGTCCCCAACTCTATGAATATTAGTCTCCCCTAAAAACCTTAAAGTCTATTAAGTTTTCTAGGATCTACAATCCGCAATTCATGCAATAAATACAACGAGAAAAACCAATAGTGCACTCTACGGTTGCGTTTCTAAGACGTTCAAGCTAGTTACATATAAGAGGTCAGCTAGTTTTCTTAGCCTAACGCGAGGCAATCAATTAAACAAGAGACGACAAATCAATTATCAACAACTAGGTTTCATTAGATCTAAGAAAATACAAATAAATCTAAGCTAGCATGTTAAAGAGAAGAGAAGATAAACAAGTAATCAAACAACACATAGACATATTGAACGATTAAACGGATAACTTATCTTCAATAAAACATGTGTTTTGGGGGCTGTAGAACCCTTACCAAAGCTGCTAAGTTCGTCCACAAAACCCTACTCCAAGATGTTACACGAATTAATGAAAACATGCGAAAGTATATATAGTTTTACAATGGTGACGGCGTCACTTGCAAAGTGTGACGCCATCAGCTCGCCTCCAATTAGGGTTTCGTCTTCTCCAAGTTGTCTTGTGACGGCGTCACTTAGGAACTCTGACGCCGTCCATTAGTAAATCTTCTGGGCCGTCTCTTGTTAACTTTGTACGAATTTTTGGTCTTCAATTACACCTGACGCCGTCAGGTTATAAAGTCATCAAATTTGACTGAGGTGTCGCTTATTAATTCTAAGCCAAGAATCCTCCATATTTTGCAAGTGACAGCGTCACGTTGTAGCTTGTGACGCCATCAGACTCCCATATTTGACAGAATTTGGGACTTCGTCATTTTCTTTAATTTTTCGTCGTTTCAAGCCCAAAACATGCCATTTTCTAGATTTCTCGTACCAAGTACCTAAAATGCAAAATGAAACGATTTAGGGCAATATTTGGTCATATTAATACGATTTCGGCCTTAAATGACCCCTTAAAAAGGTACTAAATAATTCCTCATCACTAAGACTTCTGGATACATCAGTTTAGGACTCGTACCTAAAGAAGCTCCAACAACAAATTGTGATAAGCCTAAAGATCAAGAACTGGATTTTTTTTTGAGTTAATGTTTGATGAATATCAATGTGGAAATTCAACAAATGCATCAAGACATCGTTCCGCTACACTCACTCAACAAAATCGACAACCACAACCACAAGATGTATCAACAACCGTCGAAGAGGAAGCACAAACTACAACAAACTCATCTACATCAACTACACAAACACCAGTAATTGAACTCACTCAACCACAAAATGTTGCAAACGAGCAGAACCAACAATCTCAAGATGAACAAACACCAATCCATAACAATGAGGAGTTAGAAGAATTCAACAATCCATTTGCTACTCAAACAACGGGATCTGTTGAATCATCTTCAAGAGCTAACAACACGGATTTGGTATTTCCACGGTATCCATCAGAATTTAAATGGACACGAGCCCATCCAATCCACCAAGTGCTCGATGATCCACAACAGCCAGTAATGATGAGAAGCAGACTAGCAATAGATCCAGAACTTTGTATCTTTGCACTTGCTATATGTATAGATGATGAACCAAAGAACATTCATGAAGCAATGGCGAATGACAGCTGGATTGAAGCGATGCGGGAAGAACTTCTACAATACGAAATACATGACTCTTGGGAAAAATTTGAACGATCGATCGACAAACCGGTTATCAATCTCAAGTGGTTATGGAAGAACAAAAGAGACAAAGAAACGACTGTAATTCGTAACAAAGCTCGTCTAGTGGCTAATGGATATTCTCAAGAAGAAGGGATAGATTTTGAAGAATCATACGTGCCAGTGGCAAGACTAGAAGCGGTTCGGATTTTTCTAACCTACGCAGCTCACAAGAACATCACGGTCTATCAAATGGATATCAAGACAGCATTCTTGAATGGCACTATTAAGGAAGAGGTTTATGTGAGTCAACCCGAAGGCTTTGTTGATATGGAACATCCAGACCACGTATACAAGCTAAAGAAGGCCATCTACGGTCTAAAACAGGCTCTACGGGCATGGTATGATGAACTATCTTCATTCTTACTTTAGAACAACTTCAAAAAAGGTATTGTTGATCCAACTCTTTTTACACGAAAATACCACAATGACATCTTGATCATTCAGATTTATGTGGATGACATCATTTTTTGCTCCACTAATCGAGAACTTTCAAAAGAATTTTCAAATCTAATGAAGAGCAGATTTGAGATGTCAATGATGGGAGAACTTAAATATTTTATTAGACTTCAAATTCATCAAACCCCAACTGCTATCTTTCTAAACCAACACAAATATACCTTAGAAATCCTTAAGAAACATGGAATGGACAAATGTGATCCTTCTAGTACCCCAATGGCTACTACAACGAAACTGGATTCTGATTTACACAGGAAACTAGTTGATCCGAAACTATATCGGAGAATGATTGGTTCTCTCATGTATCTAACAGCCAATCGACCATATATTCATTTTGCTGTATGTTTATTAGCGCGATTTCAGGCAAAGCCTACAGAGAATCACCTCAAAGAGGTAAAAAGAATCTTTTGATACCTTCGTATGTCCGTCGACATGGGTATTTGGTATCCGAAGGGATCTGGATTTGATCTCATGGCTTTTTTAGATGCTGACCATGCAGGTTGTAAAGACACAACAAAAAGTACGTCTGGAGGAGCTCAATTTTTGGGAGAAAAACTAGTAAGCTGGTCTTCAAAGAAACAAGACTGTACCGCACTTTCCATGGCAGAACCTGAGTATGCATCTCTATCAGCAAGCTGTGCTCAAATACTTTGGATACACATACAACTGAGAGACTATTGTTTTAACTTCAACAAAATACCTATGTATTGTGATTCGAAGAGTGTCGTCGCCATCTCATGCAATTCTGTACTACACTCACGTACAAAACACATTGCAGTTCGTTACCATTTCATCAAAGAGCATGTGGAACAAGGTACTGTAGAATTATATTTCATGAGGATTGAATATCAACTCGCGGATCTATTTACTATAGCCCTTCAAAAAGAAAGGTTCAAGTATTTAGTTCATCGAATTGGGATGCGAAGCCTAACTCCAGAAAAGTTAGAGAGTCTTTTCGAATCATCTTAAGATTTTGTTTTTTTTAAAATCAAAAAATTTCTCTTATCTGTGAATGTTTTTGAAAAAAAAATACAAAATTTGAAAAACCCATAAAAACAGAATACAAAAATATAAAAGTTTGAAAAATCCAAAAACAATAGAAAACCTCAAAAATACAAAAACATCAAAAAATCAAAAAATAGTTTTTTATTTTGTTAAACATTTTTTCATTATGACTTATGCACACATAATAGTGTATGACTCGCACTTCAACGAGAAATCTTTTAAAAGAAAGTCAGGGTACATCAGCTCGAAAAGGTTTCAAAACAAAGACTTTAAAATGACTTGTAGTTAAATGACAGACTGTAACTCGTACTTAAATAAAGCGAATTTTGTACTCATTTAGTGCATTCTTTGCTAAAAAGAAAACGAATCTTCTTGTTTTTTGAAAATTTTACTCAAAAATTTTAGATTGTCAAAATCTTTTAAATTTTTCTAAACTCAAACGATTTCTAAGTATTTTAGCTTAGAACTCGCACTTCAATCAAAAATATTTTTCAAATATGTTCGAGTATAAACAAACGAAAAGATTTTAGAACCAAAAACTTGTTTTTTCAAATGACTTGTGTATACATTGGTACACAACTTAAACTTTTCACAAAGGAAATTCTTTTCTATTGAAAAACATTTTTTTTACAAAAGAAAACATTTCAAAACAAAAATACCATCTTTAGCACCTGTTTTTAAACAAACATTTGCCACAAAGAACTTTTTATTCTCTAAGTGCGAAACAACAATCTTTATGTTCTTAAAGATAACTCTCTCCAAATCTTTCAAACGATAAACTTTTGATAAAAACAAATTTCGTTAGTTATATCAAAATTATTTTATGAAAAGATAGTATAAACTTCATAAACAAATTTTTCATGCTTATATAATCCGTTAGACTCTCCAAATGCTTTTCAAAAACATCGTTGATATTAAAAAATATCATGATATGCTATTTTTTAGGGGGAGAAAAACGTGATTGAAAAGTGATCTTATGAATTTGTGATATATATTGTGAATCATAAAAATGATTTAGCTCGACTCAAATGTGATTATCTCGAATAGACTTGCACCGTGACATAATTTCAAGTTAGTTATTAGAGCCAGTTATCACCTAAAAGATGATGATGTATCTCTTTATTTAGCAACATAAATGTGTCTCGCAAAGTCTAGTCTTATTTGAATAATTCACTAATTGAAAGGTGTTTTTACTCAAACCATAATGTGCAAAAACTTGTCAAATGGGAACAAGAGCCTTACATGTACGTGAAGTAATTGTTTTCAAAATCTTTTAAAGCACATGTGTAGGGGGAGTAGTTCTTCAAAACAAAAACTTTCGATGTGTGATTAAAACAAAGTTTTCACAAACATATTGAATGATTTTCAAATTGATTTAATGGCTGTGAAGTTTTCAACAAACCAACATAACCAATTCTTATGCTTTTGAAGAAATAAGGAGGTTAAGTTTACGTTTTATCCCATGATCCAGCCAGAGCCGGAAGGATCTACCCAGGGACAATCCGCTAGTTAGTGTAGAAGTCCTTAGGTATGAGAAAAAAGGAGTAATTGAGAAAAAAGGGAAAGAAGGGGTTGAAGAATTAAAAAGAAAAGTTAATGAAAGGTGAAAAGAAATAGCCCTCCATAAACTTAGGACAGAAACTGGGTCAATACAAAATCTATCTCTAATCACAAAGATGATTAAGATATTGAAGACAAGACATCGTGAACCCAGCAATGCAATGCACAACCCATTCCCAGCCACTCAAGTTTCTCTCAACAGATGCTTGTTTCATTTCTCAAGGAGATAAACACGTAATTTATTGACCACTCACTCCGAGATGTGTTAATATTAAAATGGTGGCACTCTGCTCCAGACTCCGCTCACTCAATCAAAATGCACAAATTGAGTCTAGAGCCAATTGATATTCAATCTATAAAATCTCTTAGGACACACTCCAAAACATACATTTGTTGTTCATCAGTTAGAACGGAAAATGTAAATCTTTACAGTCCTTCGCAGATCTTAGTAATCTTGCCAGAACATTCATGAGTTGAATTGCTTATGTGATCCACAGTGATCGAATGGAAAATTCCTGCCAGTGTCAATATCAAACAGCGCTGACAGCAGGCCGCTTCGTTAATTCTTCGTGAATTAAGCTTAGTGTTTCAGTGGTTACGTATACATTAAAAGGTCTACAGTTGTGAAGTGATATCTCAATATACTTCTGCAACTCATCAGAATTATGTTAGCACTCCTGTGGCATCTAATTCTGAATTAGCCTCTGTAAGGATTTGAATAGTATTTACACACTATGCTACAAATACACTCGACATCTAAACTCGTAAGTGCTAGAAATCCTGCTAAGGAGATTCATCTTACGAATCGAATCCTGAAGACGTAGGTCTTTACTTGGATCTAATCCAATGTATTGATAACTATCTCTCACGAGATTAGGACGACTGATTCGCCCGACCAAGGTGAATGGCATCAGGACATTCATCAGTAAAACAATTGACTTGAATGAATTCTCTAAGAAGAAGTTCACTATAATCAATTGGAGTTACACGATTATGAAACTAACCTTAGTATGCAGGTACGAAAGATGACACCACATTACGTGAACAACCACTTTCATCGACATCAACACCATCATAAACTTATACATACGCAACAATCAACATCATCATCAAAGCTCGAATCAGGAAAAGTTCAAGACAAAGAAATCAAGATAAAGACAATGAATCGTCAAAGTCAAAGATCTAATCAAAGAAAGTTAAGAACAAATCCAATCAAATGAGGAAAGCTCAAGTATGAAGATCAAAGCTATACAAGACGTATGAGTATAATGATAAGACAAAGAAAAAGTCTAATGTAAAGATGATCGATCAAGGCAAGAAAATACAAGAAAAGACAACAACCTTACATCACAAGATCACAAAACATGGAAAAGAATGAAGAATAAAGACTCATCTTATACAACGTTAAAGGTTCAAAGATCAAGAGTAAAGAAGACCAATTCACAACAACTCATCCAAGACAACTAAGGAATGACTTCAGAATGACATCCCTTAGGGGGAGATTGTTAGCATTACTTTTAGATAAAGTAATCGAAGTGATGGTCATTTTATAATCAGGAACAATGTAACGTTATGTAAGAGTCTAAGTAATGGGCAATAGGTAGTAATCTAATAGGCTAAAAATATAGGCCAAATCCCATGAGAACATAAAGCCCAACCCAAGTCCATAAGGCATAGGAAGGCATATATGTACCCATACATGATTCATTCACGTGTGTGCTTTTGTGTGTGTTTCTAGTGTGTGATAATAGAAAAGCTCTCTCCATCTCTCTCTCTCTAGCATCACCATCGCACCATCACCACCACCACCACCATGAACACCATCAAGTCACCATGTTTATAGAGTAGTAAGTTGATATAAATAGGAGCCTACACGTATGTTCATTAGTTTAGTTCGTAATTTCTCTCTCTATTGTTGTGCGTTATATCTAAGAGAGTCATAGGTTTTTAGGGTTTTTGTGTTTAAAGAATCGATTGCAAGGTTTTGTTGTCATATGATTCGCTAATGTAAGGTATTTCGGTTCTTTTTTTTAGTTTGCTGATTTGTTGATATGTATTTGTATTTGTTTAATCTTTGTGATAAGTTTGATATGTGATTATGATTGTTGCTTTTATATGCTTTGCTGCAAGTTGTGTTTTGTTGGATCTTTTTTATGAGTCTGATATGTGATCATGATTTCCGCTTTTATATGCTTTGCTACAAGTTGTGTTTTATTTTGCTTGCATATTATGTTGTTGGAAGATTTCTGGATACGTGTTCGTATTTATTTGGGCTTTATGTATGTGTGGTACTAAAATTTGGTTGGCGTGAAATGTGATTGTGTTTTACAGGTAAATGTGGTTTTGGAGTGCTGAGAACCGTATGGCATAAAAGTACTTTCTTTGCAATCTTTTGTTGATGCGGATTATTGCAAAACACAAGAAGTTTTACAATCCTCCTAGGCAGAGTAGCTAACCATTGTAGTGTAGTATAGGTAAGACACGGGGGATTGATCATTTTCTAGGGGAATAGTGAGGTACGCTCAAAGTGTATGTTGAATTAAGTATAAAGGTTGAGGGAAGATTATTTTTGGTCTTTTATGTTTATTAGAAAGCAAGTAAATCTCGGGTTTGAAGAGTTTGGTTTTTAAACTAATAATTAAACTTATTAAACTAAATCCAAAGAAAAGTAAATTGGTGAACTTCAAGTATGTTGAATGTGTATTCATAAAGCCATATACGCGGCTCACACAACCCCCCAAACACACAATCCATTTTTGTTGTGGAAAAAGTAGATACCCACAAAGCCTCTTTTGACTTTCCGTTAAATACAATTATAAAAGGGATGAACTAGTTAGTGATTTCACACATTCAAACCCAAACACACACACTCTTTTCTCTACTCATTTTGGCAGCCACAAGGGAGAATCAAGAAGTATTTGAGATTTGGAAAATTTTGGTTAAGGGCTTAGAAGAAAGATTAGGGTTTTGGTTTAAGAAGTTAGGGTTTTCTTAGCGTTTTTGGGGTAAAATTTTTGCAAATCTTGATCACCAGCACTCCAAACTTTGTAAGCACTTCAAATAACCCATTTCATACTCATTTTCATACATATTTAACATTTCATGTCACTAATATATGCTTGTTGTGTCAAAATATGATTTGAACTTGATATAATCAAACCCTAAATGTTAGAATTTTCAGTCGACTTACCACAGTTATGTATAGGTCTTAGATAGTTCCTAGCCGAAATTTATAATTTTTGGAATTTTCTAAGTATTTTTAACATTTTAAACAAAAATGGTTGTCGAAAATGCTTTAAATCTGAGTACTTGACACAAAATACTTAAATAAGGGACTTAAACTCCAAACCAGAAGCTCTAATTGGACTTTTTGGAAAGTTAATACATAGATCTAACTATAGGAACTTGAATTTTGAAAAGTGGATGAAAAACGAGTGAGTTATAGCCTCGGGAAGTTGAACAAATTTTCTGACTAAAACTTTAACTTACAGGTCAGCCTATAAATGAGTATAAATGGATAATTAAAACATGTTTTCACAAACCGGGGCCCTGATTTCTTGAAAGTAGATTTTTTACCTACGTTTAGGGATTTAAATGGACAAAAACGAGTAAGAAACGAAGAAGTTGCGCCCTGTTAAAATCGTAAATTGTTTCAAATCAGCAACATTTTAAAAGGTTTTTAGGATCAAAAAACGCATTTTACTTGTTTTTCTTAAACAATTTGACCTACGAAATTTATAAAACTTCATTACAATTATATAAGGGTGATAAAACTTTATAAACCCATATGCATATAGTACATGTCATATCGTTCCTAAGAAGACTTATTTATTTAGGTCGCGGTTAGAATTCCTTGATCATTGAACTATGTATTATTTCCCATATTCACTACTTGATTTAAGGTGAGTTTGATAGCCCCACTTTTACTTGTTTACTACTCGTTTTGAAATACTTTGGGGGTGAGAATACATTGCTTGTTTTACTTACGGACACAAGTACATAAACTTTTATGTATTGCCTAAGTTTCCACTATTGCCGTTAGAGTCCCCACAATCATGAACTATTAGTTACGTAGTAAGCGCAAATGTTTTGAATAGATCTATTGGGTTGAAACCCCCGTCCGGGTAAGTAGCGCTTACTTGATTTCCATATCAAATGAACGCATTTCATTTGAGGTAGGTTTTTGGCAAGTCACCTGTTTGGGGCAATTATACATACATGACCGATTATACTGGTCAAACAAACATTAAGGCGTTGGTGTCATAAGCTTAGCGCAATTATACATACATGACCGAATGTACTGGTCAAACAAACATTGAATCTTGTGGTCCATGTTTTCAACTTACTTAAACCTATGATTCACCAACTTTATGTTGACATTTTAGCATATATTTCTCATGTTCATAATTTGCATGGTTTGACTTTCATGGAGGTCATACTAGAGTCGCCGATCGCAGTTGCATAACATGGAAGATTTTTTGCATGAACTTTTATCGTTTCATTGTACCAAACGTATTTTTTTATTTTGATCTGAATCATTTGGATTTGTGATGAAGCGAAAAGTGTACCGCTTTTAAGGGGTCATTTAAGCCCTAAATCGTATTTATTTGATCAAATATTGCCCTAAATCGTTCCTTTTGTCATTTTAGGTACTTTTGAGGAGAAATCTGGAAAAGGAGGCATTTTGGACGTTTTTGGAGCATAAAAGTGAAGAAAACGACAAAGTCTCAAAATTGTGCTGGAAACTACCTTTGACGGCGTCAGGATTATCCCTGGACGGCGTCATGGCTTGGCAAGAAAAGGTGGATGTGAAAATTACTCATGATAAGCCAGGGAAATTTGCATGGGAATTCTGACGGCGTCACCCTTTAATCTGATCAAGGCCGTCACGGCTTAATTTAAAGAGGGACGGCGTCACGACTAAATCTGACGGCGTCAAGCCTTGATAAGCCAGAACGGATTTTGGAGAGTTAAAGAAGGACGGCGTCAAGAAGGTCATCTGGGAACCCTAAAAGCGGCGAGGTGACGGCGTCACACTCCATAACGTGAGGCCGTCAGATCTGAAAGTCTATATATAGTTTTGAAATTTTTTGTCATTAGTGTGGAACTTATTGAGGAACTTTGTGTGTGAAAACCCTAAGACGAATTTGGCAGCTTTTTCAAGGCTTTTTGCCTTGAGATCTTCCATGTTACATTGAAGATAAGTTATCAATTAATCATTCAATATGTCTATGTGTTGTTTGATTCTATCTTGTTCTTGTCTTTTGTTTAACATGCTAGGCTAGATTTATCTTTTGTTTGCTTAGGTCTAATGAAACCTAGCTATTGATTATTGGTTATTAGTGTGTTGTTAGTTGTATTGGATGATTGTTCATCTATGTTAGGCTTAAGAAAACTGGCTAACTTCCTATTCGGTAACTTGCTTGAACGTCTTAAGAAACATGAACCAATGCGTACTAAAGGTTTTTATGGTTGTATTTAATGCACAAGCGAATTCTAGTGATCCCATGTTAGGAGCTTCCTAGCCGGCTCGACATAGGAGTGAAGTAGGAGCTTGTAGAGTTGGGGAAGTACGTACGCCACCCCACAAATGGTATTAAGGAATACACCCGTCATCCACGCAACTAATACACACTAATCAACCGGTAAAAGATAGTTAGGGAGTAAGGAAATCTAAGTAAACACATTTCTCTCTATATAAGTTTTACCACCTTTTCATTTTCAGTTATTTTATTTTATTTGCATTCGTAGTTATTTGGGTTAGTTGACTAGCAACTAATTCCGCCCACTCTTTCAAACCCGAGATTTTACTTGCTTTCATAAAATTATAAAACATAAAAAAGAATCTTATCTCACCCTTAGACCTATTAGAGTAATTTTTCATACCTAACGAACACTATTCCCTGTGGAGAACGATCAATCCCCCGTACTTACCACTACACTATACTACATCGGTCAGGTACACTGCCTGGTGGGGTTGTAAGCCTCTTGAGATCCCTCGAGAGGTAAAACCTGTTGTAAGGTTGCAAAACCACGCATCAAGTTTTTGGCGCCGCTGCCGGGGATTAGTTATTGTTTAGGTTGAATTTTTATTTTATAGGTCTACTCATTAGATTCCCTTCTAGTGAGATTTTTATTTTCTTTTTCTAGGTTTTCTTTAGTCTATCTATTTTCTTCGTTTCTTTGTTCGTAACCATTACCATTAGACATCATGGAAGATGGTAATATCCTTGATCCCAACATCCCACCACCACAACAACCACCACCACCTCCTAGAGCCCGTACTTTAGGAGAATACTCCCGTCCTAGCCACCATGGCTATCGAAACACCATTGAGCTCACTCAAGGAGCCAATATCACACCCTTGCGATCCGACACCATCCGGTTGGTGCAAAGCGGATGCGCATTCCATGGACTTCGTTCTGAAGATCCTAATCAACATCTCAAGGACTTTCTCAAAATTGTTGATTCTATAGACCTTGATGTTGCCACTCAAGAGACGACCCGACTGCGTCTCTTTCAATTCTCTCTGCGGGACCAAGCTAGTCAATGGCTAGAGCGTCAACCCGCAGGATCCATCACCTCTTGGGATGATCTCACCACTCGTTTCCTTGCTCAGTTTTTCCCACCGGGAAGAACTACCAAGCTAAGGAATGATATCTTGACGTTCCAACAACGTCAAGGCGAAACCCTCTACGAGGCATGGACTCGATTCAAGGACTTACTCCGAAAAGTCCCTCACCATGGCATGGATCCTTGGCTACAAATCCAACGATTTTATGACGGCATAAACCATCAAACTAGAAGAACCCTTGATTACGCTGCCAATGGGAGGCTGAGCAGGCTCAGTGTCGATAAGTGCTGGGAAGTCATCGAGGACTTAGCACAGTACGAAGAAGAAGAATGGAATGACTCAATGTTCTCGGAAGTAGGGACTTTAAATTGCATAAGTGCAACCCAAGAACAGCTGTTCGAAAACATAAAAAGGCAGGTTGAGAAATTAATGAAAGCCGAGACACCTACGGCTGATGAAAATCCCGATGAGTGTGTGAACACAATGGGTATACATACGTCTCATCAATTCTCACGACAAGATGAATTTGAAGAGATAATGCTAACTTTCGTGAACAACCAAGAGAAACGGATCCCGAAATTAGAGACTCAATTGAAAAACACCCGAGATATGTTCATGGAGCTAGCAGAAAAATTTATCGCGAGAATAAAGGAGAAAATTAGGGATGAAGCTTCACACAAAAAGATCGAGAAGATCTTTGAACTCCCGGTCCCTAATGAACCATACAACGAATGGGATGATGAAACCCCTCTCCCCAAGCCTTCACCTTTAAAATCCTCTTGTCCAATTGGATCCCCTCGCGAGAAAGATAATTCTCATGATCATAGCATTTTCGTGGGAAGCATGGTTGTCACGCTCCCTAACTTTCATGAAGCTAGGAAACGATCTTTTGGCTTTAAGCCAGGAGTGAGAAGAAGTAAATTAAAGCACACCCTCAATTCGAACACCCCCTGGAAAAGTTCCTCCCACTCCCTGAATACCTGCCGTGATGGAAATTTGAACCTGAATGAGACGTCAACCGGCCCATTTCAACATTTTACTACATCCCGTGACAGTAACAAAACATTTGACCCAGGAGGAACTTGTTAACGAGACTAGCTATCAGGATTATTGACCCTGACCAGCTTCTCCCTTAAAGTACAAGGGGCTCATTTGTAAACTGGCACAAAGTAGTAAAATACGCTAACCTGACGGCGTCAGGATTTGAACGTGACGCCGTCACCCCGTCTGCACAGCAATAACAACTTTAATTCCATCACTTTCATCACAAACCCCACAAACCATATCCACTCCAACCCCACCCACGAATTTTCAAGATCAAATTCACCGAATTTCGCTATCAATCTCCACGTGGTAAGTAATTCTCATTCATTCTTTTCGCTTTAATTATTCATAGGATTCGTAAATTTCGAAAATCCCCAACTCATGAAACCCTAGGATTGATTCATGCTTAGAACTCATAATGTCCTTTAATTAGTGTTATTTAGCAATAATTAAAGCATTTGATAATTGGCAATCAATTGGGTCTATTCACTAATGGGGAGGCCACAAATTTGAACCATAACCTATGATCCAATCACCCATTTTGATGTAAAAAGGGGCGTTTGGTTTAAGCCTAAAGTTTGGATATTGATTTTTCCCTCGTAATTTTGGATTTAAATTTGGTCGAACCTGACGGCGTCACCTAGCAAAGGGTGACGGCGTCAGACCTGTCTGATGCTCCACCAAATCTTTAATTCACATATTAACACTTTTGTTCCTCCCTGCTTTGTTCCAGATAATGAGTAAGCGTCAAAGACCTAGCTGAGGGAGTTCTTCCAGATCTCAACAAGAGAACTTTGGGGACACGGTCCTCAGTTGGGGTGTCTTTGATAATGATGCCGCCACAACTAAATACACCCAGTTGCTGCAGCATAAAGTTGAAAATGGAGCTATTGTAGATTGGAGCTTTCTGAGGAGGGAAGGTCTTGAGCAAACCTTTCTCCAAAGCTTTCAGACGGATGAATTTACCGGCCCTCAGTGGGAAAGACTGTTTAGAATTCAAGAGCCGGTATATGAAGAGTTGGTACGTGAATTCTTTGCCACTTTTCACTTTGACATGGCTGAGGCAAGGACCGATGTGGGCAGGACCACCATCTATTTCAGGTTGGGGGGTGAGCTTAGGACGTGCTCGGTTACTGAGTTTGGGTGGAGACTTGGGTTGTATAGTCAGCATGAAACCACTCAGGTGGGGTTCATGAATAAGTTGTTGCATGGGGAGTCGATGAGGAATGATTTTAGATGTTCCATGTTTTGGCCTACTATTGGGGATGGGGTGTACACCTCGACTACTGTGGCATCTCAGATCAGGGAGCCTAGGATTAGGTTGACCCATAGGTGTCTCACCTACAGCTTGACAGGGCGCCACAGCTCTCACCACCGTGTCACTGCTTCAGACCTCTTCTACTTGTACACCATTTGCTCAAATGAGGTTTATTGCAACATCCCATTTTGGGTTGCTAGCTTTCTGCATGGTGGAGTTGGGGAAAGGGAAGGAGACAGGATTTATGGTGGGATGTTTATCACCCGGCTGGCCCGATCTTATGGAGTCCTCAGGCCTGAGGTCATGAGGTATTTGAGTGGTGATGCGTGCAGGACAGTGAAGGTGAGGTCCCTGAAGCAGATGGAGGTGGTTATGGAGATGCATGATGGGACCTTTATGTGGTATCATCCAGACGAAGCTGAGGATGATGATGATGAGGATGATGAGGAGGAGGAGGAGCAGCAGCAGCAGCACAGGGGTTATGAGGCTGGTACGGTAGATTATTACCAGCACATGAGCAGGGGGGATTGGCAGGCTCATCAGGGGGCATGGATGGGCCAGGTTGATACTTGGAGGACCCGGGTGGACGAGAGGTTCGACTGGATGTATGATCACACGGTTCGTCAGATGCAGCATCTATCTACACGTGATCAGTTGGACCCACATCTGCAGATTGACCCTTTCCCGGGTCGTGAGCAGGATTACCCACCATATGGGTACTACGGGCACCTCCCTCCAGGCTACGACTATCGCCAAGGTCCCCCACCCCAGTGATGATCTTATTTGATGTTTTGATGTTTGAACAATTTCATCTATGATTATATGGTCTGTAATAATTTAGGAGAAGGCATCTGTTTGCCTGAAAACATTTGTGACATTGATTTTCTTTATTGCATTATTTTGTTTATTTATTGATTTGTTTGTTTGATTTTATTTGTTTCCGTATGTATGTTTAATTTTTATTCTTATTGATTCATGTTCAAAACTAATTTGTGAAAATGCTTTATTTTGTTTTTAACTTCGTCTTAACTACATATAAAGGTATTTTGCAAAAGTTAAGTGTAAGGGAAATCTAAATCGGTTTATTAGAACACAAATGAACATGAATCGTAATAATAATAAATTAACATACATATTAGTATTTGTTTGAGTCAAATGCTTGTATCGAGTCATAATGATGTTTTGCAGGAATTCCAGGAAGTAAGGTGTAGGTTTTTCCAAAAATTTTTCCGGAAACTTAACATGAGAATTCTGTCAGATTGTTTCTGACGGCGTCAGGAGTTATAACCTGATGGCGTCAGGTTTAATTTTCTGAAAATTTTTGAAAGTTTTGTTTTCATAAAAAGTTTCTATTAAATCTCTAACTTATAATCTCCAGGAATCCGCAAAATTATCATTCCACAAGCATTATATCCTTATATATAGAGTTTATCCCGCCGATGTTATGCAGGTTTTCGTGTTTGTTTTCTCAGGTTTAATAGGTTATTTTGGACAAGGAAATGTTTTTGGATCAAGCTTATGGCGATGCATTAGTCATGAATCTTTTACATTCTCTTTGGAAGAAGATCTAACCGTGTTACTTCATTATCCACCGAGCGAATCAGGGGAGTATTTGATTTCATTCTTTTACTTTATGCTTTTACATCTTGTTATTTGAACATTGGGGACAATGTTCATCTTAAGTGTAAGGGGGGGGGGGGGGTAAAAGTACGATTAGAGAATGCTATTACGCTTGATTTTTGTTTGTTTAATAGTAGATGTGTAATAAAACCGAGATAAATACCTGTTAGGGCAATTTTAGTGCCAAATTTAAAATTTTTTACAACATTTAGGAGTGAAACTTTGATCTTAATGAGCGTCTCATGGATAGGAGTTATATGACTAGCACAAAAACTGTACCACTAAAAAATTTTTCCACCCCAAATATGTGAGGTTCGCCCCTAGAATTGGTAGGAAAAGCATTTATGCTATGATGTGTGTACCGGTAGCACTTAGATTCTAGAACTTGCGTTAGGACCATTCCGAGGCCACAAGTGAGACTACATTCGTGTAGTTAGATTTACTACATGATAAGAGGCATTAGGATTAACCCATTGTTTTACACCTGTGTTTTTGTTATAATTACGTTGGCTACATTGGTCAAGTAATTCTCCCACACCCTTTGCGTTGTACTCATTTTTAGTACATGATACCCCTAGTACACCCCTCAGAGCCTATCTTTTCGTTTCGACCTTTAAGCATTTTACTTAAAGGAAGAATTTGTTACACCCCACTAAAATGTACACCCAAATCGCCTTAGCCTACCTTGTATGCACTCATTTTTAGTGCATTATTGTGTCAACATTTGTTTAAACCCAAGTTAATTATCTAATTGATTACATGGTTGCTAAGTCGAGTCATATCCTTGTACATATTGTTTTGGGGCGATTGGGACTCATGGGTAAAGTACTAGTGTAATGGAGTAATGGGGAAGAACATCATTTATTACCCCCATATGTGCTAAATATTTTAAAAGTACTCCAAGTGTTTTAATTATCTTAATTCGAGTCATTAGATTAGTTAATTGTAAAGTTATGTAAAAGTTCAAGTGTAAGGGGAATGCAACGCCCCTATGATGTATTATTTTGGATGGTAGGGCAAAAGTGTATGCAAAAAAAAAAAAAAAAAAAAAAAAAAAAAAAAAAAAAATCGAAAAAATCAAGAAAAATACAAAAAAAATGAGAAAAAGAAAAATAGAAAAAAACATACGGACTACCATCCCGTTTCATTTTATGTTTGTTTTATGTTTTTATTATTTTATTTTTAGCTTAAGATCGAGTCGAGTCTTGGCTTAGGAACATTGTATAGTACATGTAATTGATCAAGATCTTTAACTCGCCACCAGTAAAATATCCTTTATCCAACAAAACCGTGTTTTCCTTTTCCCTACACCTAACGTTATAACCCATGTAAAAGCCCTCTTTGATAGTTTATCTTAGGTGCTTACGCCTAGTGGAGGAGGTTTTTGATCCTTTCCCAAGCCTATGGTAATCTATTTCCTATGACAGGTAGTGAGAGATATTATCCGTTTTCATTTATGAGATTTATTTTGATGACACTTGAGAGATGTGAGTATCTAAACACTACTTGTGAGGTGCTAGTTTGTAATCTCCGTGCTTATTATTATTAAAGTGGAACGATTATTTGTTGTAATTACTTTTATGTTAGCATTAAATGACCCCTAACTTGTATTTTGATTAGAATAAAAGCGCATTTGCTTGAGGACAAGCAAATCTCAAGTGTAAGGGTATTTGATGAAGCGAAAAGTGTACCGCTTTTAAGGGGTCATTTAAGCCCTAAATCGTATTTATTTGATCAAATATTGCCCTAAATCGTTCCTTTTGTCATTTTAGGTACTTTTGAGGAGAAATCTGGAAAAGGAGGCATTTTGGACGTTTTTGGAGCATAAAAGTGAAGAAAACGACAAAGTCTCAAAATTGTGCTGGAAACTACCTTTGACGGCGTCAGGATTATCCCTGGACAGCGTCATGGCTTGGCAAGAAAAGGTGGATGTGAAAATTACTCATGATAAGCCAGGGAAATTTGCATGGGAATTCTGACGGCGTCACCCTTTAATCTGATCAAGGTCGTCACGGCTTAATTTAAAGAGGGACGGCGTTACGACTAAATCTGACGGCGTCAAGCCTTGATAAGCCAGAACGGATTTTGGAGAGCTAAAGAGGGACGGCGTCAAGAAGGTCATCCGGGAACCCTAAAAGCGGCGAGGTGACGGCGTCACACTCGATAACGTGACGCCGTCAGATCTGAAAGTCTATATATAGTTTTGCAATTTTTTGTCATTAGTGTGGAACTTATTGAGGAACTTTGTGTGTGAAAACCCTAAGACGAATTTGGCAGCTTTTTCAAGGCTTTTTTCCTTGAGATCTTCCATGTTACATTGAAGATAAGTTATCAATTAATCATTCAATATGTCTATGTGTTGTTTGATTCTATCTTGTTCTTGTCTTTTGTTTAACATGCTAGGCTAGATTTATCTTGTGTTTGCTTAGATCTAATGAAACCTAGCTATTGATTATTGGTTATTAGTGTGTTGTTAGTTGTATTGGATGATTTTTCATCTATGTTAGGCTTAAGAAAACTGGCTAACTTCCTATTCGGTAACTTGCTTGAACGTCTTAAGAAACATGAACCAATGCATACTAAAGGTTTTTATGGTTGTATTTAATGCACAAGCGAATTCTAGTGATCCCATGTTAGGAGCTTCCTAGCCGGCTCGACATAGGAGTGAAGTAGGAGCTTGTAGAGTTGGGGAAGTACGTACGCCACCCCACAAATGGTATTAAGGAATACACCCGTCATCCACGCAACTAATACACACTAATCAACCGGTAAAAGATAGTTAGGGAGTAAGGAAATCTAAGTAAACACATTTCTCTCTATATAAGTTTTACCACCTTTTCATTTTCAGTTATTTTATTTTATTTGCATTCGTAGTTATTTGGGTTAGTTGACTAGCAACTAATTCCGCCCACTCTTTCAAACCCGAGATTTTACTTGCTTTCATAAAATTATAAAAACATAAAAAAGAATCTTCTCTCACCCTTAGACCTATTAGAGTAATTTTTCATACCTAACGAACACTATTCCCTGTGGAGAACGATCAATCCCCCGTACTTACCACTACACTATACTACATCGGTCAGGTACACTGCCTGGTGGGGTTGTAAGCCTCTTGAGATCCCTCGAGAGGTAAAACCTGTTGTAAGGTTGCAAAACCACGCATCAATTTGCCATGTCGGAAAAATTTAATTTATTCTTAATGAATCAAATGATGTACTTTTAAAACGACGGATGTAGAGGTCGTTCTTTATATCTTGTCTTTGTACTATGAACGTCATAACCCCAGTTACCTTTCCGCTATGACATTTTGGGGGTGTGACAAAAACAAAAATGTTCCAAAAGTTAATGCAAATCCGATTCTCCCTATTAGATTTCCAAAAATAAATATTCTTATCAATTGGTATAAAAATACCATAGAAATGCTATATTTGAGGGAGAGAAAATGTGATCAAGTGTTGAATGTAACATCTCGATAAGCTCTCTATAGACTTGTACCTAGATGGGTAATAATTTCAAGTTGGTTATTAGGGCTAGTTGTCACCTAAAAGCTGATAATGGATCTCTTTAACTGGCGACGTAAACGTGTCTCGCAAAGGACTTGTCTATTTATAGTCTATCATTTAATAAGTGCAAACTCTTCTCTCAATGTGTGAAAACATTTCAAAAATATATGAGCATATGTGGAGGGGGAGTATTTCTAAAAAATGAAAACTTTCAAAGTGTGATCAAAATGTTTTCATTCATACACTTTGATTGAATTTTCAAATGGTTTTATGGTAATGATCATTATACCCAACCAACCAAACCAAATATCCAAAATAAGATATAAGGCGGTTAGAAATTAGGTATAGTCTCCAGCCAGAGCCGGAAGGACCTACCAAAGGACATTCCAAATAGATAGATTAGAAGTCCTTAGGTATAAAAAAAATGAGTAAATGAGAAAAGGGGAACGAAGGGATTGAAGAATGAAAAAGAAAAGTTATGTAAAAGTGAAAAGAAATGAGCCCTCCATACACTTAGGATAGAAACCAAGTCAATACATCTGCGATCAGTTATCACAAAGATGATACCGGTATTGAAGACAAGACGTCATGAACCAAGTGACGCGCTGCACAACCCTTCCGTAGCTACTCAGGTTCCTCTCAAAAGGTTCTTATTTCATTTTTCACGGAGACACACATGTAATCTATCGACCTTTCACTCTGAAATGTGTTGTTATTGAAAAGGTGGCAGTCCGCTCCAGCCTCCGCTCACTAAAACCAAAGCGCACTTATTGAGTATAGATCCAAATGAGATTCATCAATAAAATCACGTAGGACACATTTCAATATACACTTGTTGTTCAAAAATAAGAACAAAAGTTGTGCCTGAGAGTCCTTCGTAGATCTTAGTAATCTTGCTAGAACATTCATAGTAGAATCACACTTGTGATATTCGATGATTGAACAAAAACCCTTCCAGTTTCAACATCAAACAACATTGAAAGCGGGTCACTTTGTTAATCCCTATGGATTAAGCTTAGTGTTCATGGTGGTTCCTTTGTCGTAAACGGTCTACAGACGTGGAGTGATACTTCAATGTACTCTAGCGGCTCACCTGGATAGTTGTAAGCGTACTTGTGGCATCCTATTAAGGAATGGCCTGTGCGAAGATTCGAAAAGCATTAGCACACTACACTACAAATGTTCTCGATATGCAAACACGTAGGCGCCAAAAATCCTAACAATGAGATTCCTTTCATGAATCGATTCCTGATGACGTAGGTGTATACTTAGATTTACCCAATGTATATACAATTGTCCTTAACGGGATTCGGATGGCTAATTTGCCCGACCAATGTGAATGGAATCAAGACATTCATCAGTAAAACAATCGTTGTAGAGCGATTCTTTAAGAAAAGATCCACAATGATCGATTGGTCTAACATGATTATTAGCTACCTTACTTTGTGCATGTACAGATGAAAGTCACCTTGAAGACCGTACACCACCATTCTCATCAACTTCTTCAAACTTCACATGCTCATACTCAAGTGATCATCCCTCAACAAGTTCAAGACAAAGAGATTCATCTGATTCAAAGTCAAGAATAAGTCAGAGTCAAGAAAAGATATGAGGAAAATTATAAGAGTAAAGATCTGAAGTGCATAATTTACAAGAGGTATGAGTATGCCCGATAGAACACAACAACCTATCAAGTGAAGATGTTGATCCAAGGCAAGACAAAAGATCACATGAAAGAATGGAACACAGAAGTTTATCAAGTCTATTATAAACAAGGTTTAAGATCAAGACACAAGTGCTAAATATCAAAGATCCAAGTTCAAGACTCAAGATGCAAGTACTAAAATTTCAAGATTCAAGTTCGAAGACTAAGGAAACATCATTTATAAATGACCACCCCCAAGGGGGAGATTGTTAGCATTAATATTATATATGAAGTGATTGTCATTTATATGACGAGAGTCTTGTACGTTTGTAATAGCTAGTTATAGATTAATGGTGGGCATAGGAACTAGTTAAGCTAATCGGTTTAGTGTATTGTTAGTCTAGTTTAAGTAAAGATGTACAAGCCTAGTCTAAAAGCAATCCCAAGCCCACCAATCCAATCTATGGGGCTACCAAATATGCTCTCATTTGAGAGGGTGTGTGAGTGTGAGTTTAGTGTGTGAAAACTGGCATTCATCACCATCTCTCTATCTCACTACTTTCTCTCTCTAACTCTCTATCTATAAAACTTTTATGCTATTGTTTTTGTGAATAATTACCATCTAAAAATGGAAACCTACAAATACATAGCATTACCAAGCTAAAGGTATGGAGGGCGATGAAGAGGCTATACCTAAAGTTCAGGAGATAAAAAACTGAGCCAATCAATGACAACTCTTGGCTTTTGACTCTCCGTCACAATTGAGCTTAACGGTTCAGTTGGATGAAGAGGGAAAGCATAATCGTGAATATAGAAGGCAGATTACAATAATCGCAGGCATGAACCGCCAAACACTACCACCTGACTATCATGAAAACACAAGTTAACAACCTTAGAAAGGTCTCAAGAAAACAAAATGACAAAATAAAATTCACCTACAATGGTTGGCAGATCGGCAATAAGAAAAGATGCCTCCTCCTGAGAACCGCACTCAAAGGAAGATATCGAGAAATAAAAAAACTTCGATATCATCCTGCTCATACAAGGAACATTTGACAAAATGGCGCACTCTCCCACCTGAATACTCAGAGTTTTAGACATAGAATAATCAACCTCCCCCCCAAAGGGAAACGTAAAAGAAACTCCAACCTGGACGGGGTAGAACAGACTCAACTACAATAATACGCTCGAATTGAGTTACAAAAAAACTACGCTTCAAATAAGAAAAGGGTTTTGAAAAACCCTGACAAACAGATGAGAAGAAAAACCTCAAACTCCTGGGAACTTTAATAATAAACAAAAAGCCCGTCACGAAACAAAGACAAACACACATTTTTGTTGCCTAGTGATGTGCTCTAATAGGTCTATTAATTTTACCAAGTTTTAAGATATTTTACCGAACTAACCTATAGACAAACACTAACGAGTACTGTACCCGATCAATGTAGCTACCTGGGTAAGTACGATTCGTTCGCTGGAGTAGTGTTGTCTAGACTAACCTAGTGAATTTTATAGCTTTTTAACGGGGGTTTTGATTTTGAGATTAATTAAACTACTAAACAAAAAAAGTAAATAAAACTAATTAAATTATGCTAAGGTTATGATCAATTGGAGAAAGGAGTGCTAACCATATTACTACAACTACATTATTTAGTTATCCGTTTATTTGTGCAATGATTTAATGTAATGCATTAGTGATATCAGAAACGCACAAACAAGCATTTCTATCTAAGGTAAACTAGGCTAGATTTCTCGGTTACCTAGTTCTATGCATGCAACTTATATCCCTAAAGCAGTTTATCGGTTTATTCAGTTACAAAAATGCATTAAGTGGTATCAGATAATCTATGCGATTTATCTACGGTACCCCATTGGTCCAGGTGATACCTACTCTTCTCACGTGGTCACTTTATTGAAGGGCACTATACTAACTTAAGTGTTTTAGCATTAGCTATCTAACCTCGGGTTCCAACTCCTCGAGTCCTAAGGAATGATGAACATGGTATTAGTTTATCACTCTTAGACACCCACATCCATAGTGATTCGGACCACCTACATAGCTAAAGAGCAACACTATGATGATCTAGCAAATAGATATCAAATTCTTAAACAAATAAATGAGTATATTATTTGAACGATAAACACATAAATTATCTAAAAACAATGAATCAAATCTTTTTAAACGAAATAACATAAATGTAATAGTCATAACATGTGTTGATCCCTAACACAGATCGATTCCTTGAGCTTGTAAGGTTAAGTTACCTTGGATAAATCCAAAACACTTTGTTTGAAACTTTGTGAATGTCAAAGAGTATGCGGAATCTACTCTTCAACACTTAGAAGAATATTAATGTAACAGTAAACTTATAGAACAATAAACTGTATTAAGAACAATATAACCAAAACGCTTGAATATTATTAGAATAATAATACGAGTACTCTGTGTAGTACTAGGGTTTACAACCTTGAAGCTATATAAAAAACACACATATTAAACACCTTAACATAGGACCTCCTTTTATACACTAAGGAGTCCTTTACAAGATAACTACAAATCTTTTCTAAACTATTAGACTTATACATATCTTTCTAACTATATAGAATATACACTGAATATCTTCTATATTTATCACTTCACACATCTTTATCATCTCAACAGTACTATCTTCATTAGTAGTCTTAAGTTAGTCTGGCAGTACTAACTTTCTTCTAGCAGTACTATCTACATCGGCAGTCTTAAGTTAGTCTGGCAGTACTAATTTTCTTCTAACAGTAGTAACTGGTTAGTACTGGCAGTTATAATCTTGAGCAGTCTTAAATCTTTGGTTTGACAGTATTAATTCCCAACAATCCTCCCCTAAACTTGTGATTTACCTCCAAATCATCAAGTTTCTTGAATTACATCTTTTACCTTGAGAGGATTCTTTCAAACACTTCATCTTCTTTCAGCCTGTATGAATATCTTCCTTAGCAGTTCTCTTGCCATCTCTGTATACTCATCCACTGCAAGTTTTGCAGCCAACATCAAGGTGAGTGTTCCCCTTGACAATGGATAGTCCTTCTCCACCAGCATATAGATGTTTGTTCCAGCTCTTGTAGACACATGGTGAACTCCACATGTATCATATAATCTCCATTGCAAACCTTGAGTAGCAGCCTGAAACTTCCACATCTGATCAACTTCATTTGGCTCAAAAATCCTATTCAATTCAACCCATAACATTTTGTCTTTATCATTTGTGGGTTCAGTTGAGTTGAATTTCTCCTTGACCAATTCCCATAGCTTCACTAGATCATCTCTGTCAAATGCCTTTAGCATATCATCAAAGTGTTTGTATACCTCTGAATGATTTCCAACTCTTATTATCTTCCAGAATTTCCCTATATCATCAGTATAAATCTCCCAGTCTATGATTGGATACTTAGTCTACAAAGCTTCAACATTCAACCCTTTTTCTGGAAGTATGACCATCATTTGTTGTAGCTCTTCTTCAGTCAATCCTGCATCCTTCTCTTTTTCACTAACTTTTTGTCTTTTTGAAGACTTCTGATTCTAAAGATACACCAGCTCTCTTAACACTTCTACTTTCTTTTTCAGTATCCATTGGAATAAAGGCTTGAACCTTCTTGTAAGCCTTGCTGTATAGAACTTCAATTTCTTCATAGGATCTTCCTTTCAGTTGACTAGCAGTCCAATGATCTTGATTCTTCAGATATTCCTTCATATACTTCATCATTTGTGCTTGAGTTGGAGGCTTATTTCTTCTTGCAACAGCCTTCTTTGCACTATGAGTTTTTCTAATTACTTCTAGCAGATCTTGAAGTGCACTTTCTCTTTCTTCTTCATTGAGAGTTGCCCTGTCATGTTCATAAATTTTCTGAGCTAAAAGTTCATCTGCTTTTTCTTGTGCTAGTCTCTCTTCTTCTTCACTTGCAAGCTTTTGCTCCACCAGAAATCTTGCAATCTTTTGTTCTTCTTCCAATTTGGCCTGTTCTTCATCATGTACCCTTTGAGCTATTTCCTCATCAAAGCTTATCTGAGCTTGAACTCTTTTGCTGATTTTCTTTGGTTGCTCATCTTCTTGCATGATGCCCTTTCCCTTATCTATAGCACTGGCAGTACTAACTGATGCTTCAGCTATACTAACATTTGCTTCAGCAGTATCAACAACATCAACCATTTTCATGGCCACTTCAATAACTTTTTCAACCACTAACCCAGTCTCAGCTGCATCAAGTCCTTCTCCAAAACCCATATCTTGATCAAACCTCCCCTGAACCTCTGCATCTTGTTCCAATGTAACATTAGGATCTGCATCAATGTCTTCAATATTCCTCCCCTATTTGGAAGAATCCTTCATAGCATCTCCATCATCAAAATCTTCATCATCAGAAAGCACCATCCTTGTCTTTCTTTTGGCTTTGTTGGACTTTGCTGCTTTCTCCAGCTTCTTCACCTTCTTGATCAGTTTAGTCAAGGCCACTCCATAAACCTGTTTGGTCTTCTTCAGTTGATTTTCCACATTAGTGACCCTATTTGACAATTGTGTACATATAGCCATCAATTCATTAAGTTTCACACTGCCTTCATCACTTCCAAGTGTGTTAACTCTTGGGAGAGGTGAATCATGAGGCATGTCCCCTATAGTTTCCTGTTGGCTGCGGTATCCATCACCTGAATCATGTTCATGAGAACTTGACCCATGTGATGTTGCCATGGTTTGGGTCTTAAGAATGTTAAAACTGGCCTGTCCAGCTTCTAAGCCAGAGAGAGTAGTGGCAGCCTGTAACAACCGTGGTTTTGGCAGGTTAGTCAAACCAATAGTGTTGACTTGTTAAATTTTGTTTGGTGGTTTAGAGGTTTTCATGAGTTTATGTGTGGGTTGGGTATTCAATCGTTATGTGTTTGTTGTGGTGTTGGATTCGGGGAAGTTCATTTTGTATACTTTTTGTGTCGTGGAAAGGAGTTTTACGGTTTTGTGATTCGGGGTTTTTGCGTAGTAAGTTGTGTTCAAGTTTGTGAGCGTTGGTAAGTTAAGTGGTGATCGGTTTTATGGGTTATATTAATAATGAGTGTGAAATTCTATTTTTGGAAACTTTGTTTTGAAAATGATAATTATTCGAGTTGTCGTAAAATGAAGAATTATCGCGTAAGATGTTAGGTTTCGGTATAGGCTTTTATAAAATAACGAAAACACAAAGTTTTAAGTGTAACAATTAATATTAATAGAAATATATATATATATATATATATATATATATATATATATATATATATATATTATATATATATATATATATATATATATATATATATTAAAGGGGGCGGCCGAATATGGGGAATAGGGGAATAAGGAAACCAAATTTTAGTCCAAATACACTTACCAATTATAAGGGTGATCTAGAATGTTCATTAGGGTATTATAAATACAAAACCAAAACACCCCAACCCTCCCTTTTGTGAATTTCGGCCGAACCAAGGGGAACCAAGAAGGAAAAATTTAGGGTTTTAATTTCATTATTATGAAGAAAACGAGCTTAAGGTATGCCTAGTAATCCCTAATTCCTTTAATTATTGATTTGATTCATGTAATACAAGTTATGATAGATCTAGGGTTTATGTTTAATTCTGTAAATTAATGATATACAACACGTTAGGATCAATAATTAGTAATATTATAATGATTGGTGAAGAGATTAGGGTATAAAATATGTTAATTATTGAGTCAGGGTTTGGACAGATTCATAGTGCTGTAAAGATACGAAGATATTTAATAGATGAAATGAGTTAATTGATGATTCTATAGTCTAAATTGTAGTTCAGAGAAAGATCTTTCCAAAAAGTCCGGCCGCGAGTGATTTCGAGGTCGGGAGGTCAGTCAAACGATTTTTCTAATAAAGATGTCAAAACTATTAAACCGGGACAGATTTAGGGTAAACGTATTGAGGTCAATGGTGGCTTTAAAAGTGTGATTAGGGTTAGCCCTTCTGGAGAAATTGATTTCTATATTCCCTTTGACTTCCACGCGAAAATTAGAGGATAATAAGTTGTGCAAGTATGGTTGTTGGGTCAAAACATTCTGGTGTGCGTTCAGATCCGAATCTGGGTAGTTTTCACGTTTGATTTTTCGTAGAGTACTTGTGTGTGTTTTTAGCGCATGGCCTTCTGGGAGAAGCTTGTATGCTCATGAAAGACCATGGTGAATTTTTGGTGTGAGTTTTGGAGTTTATTTTGTTGTGATCTAATGTGGGTAAAAGTATCCCCAAAATCTGCATTTTCTGAAAAAGAGTATGCAAGGGATTTAGTGAGTGTAAGTGTTTGGTAGTGGTTAGTATGGAGTCTAGGTAATCCATGGTGGGTTATATGAACCTTATACATCCATCATATGTGTGTTACATGGACTATAGCTTTTAGCTTGGTCGCTTGTAATGTGATCTTATTTTTGTTATATAGACTTGTGATTGATAATTGGAAGCTGCGAAGTTTGAGGTGAGTTTCATAGTCCCATTTTTACTTTGTTTTAACTTGGGATGGGAATGATGCTTGTGTTGAAATTTTGTTTTTGAGTTACTGTGATTATGTGGTCATAAAATGCATGGACTTGTAAGTGTTATTATACGTGTACTGCATGTTATGAGACTATTGTGTGGTGATTCTGTGTGGTCCATTTGGAGGGTAGCTATGCTCCCATTATCCAATTGGAGAGTAGTAACTCTACTCACTATTATTCTGTGTGGTCCGATCGGAGGGTAATGATTACCCATTATTGTGAACTTGGATCGTGGGCGCGTTCCGTCCCAATTGATGTTGGATATTACTATTTGGATCGTGGGCACGTTCCGTCCCTTATGTCCCGTTTGTTGGTTAGTTGGTTATGATTACCATGCTAGTTTTATAATAACTATCTTTACTGTCCTGCTATGTTTTATAATCACAGTGAACTGGTTGCCTGAGGTATATTGTGTGTCTTAAACCTATGAATCTCACCAACATTATGTTGACGTTTTTAAGCATCATTTTCAGGTGAGCATTCTAAGGCTAAGGTAGAGGGAAGCGACTAGACGAGACTTAGTTGCATTTGAGAACGATTTATCTTTATGTTTTGATTTGAATAAGTTGGATTTTGATTGTGATACTTTAATGTTTTTTCGACTAGTACTTTATGTTTTATTAAGGATACATTTGGAGATTTGTTTTGGGTATTTTCTTTTGGGGTATCATTACGACACTTTGTGTCTGTACTTTGCTCTACTTATCTGCATGTAGAAATTCTCTATTTGGACACCATGTGTTGTGATGATATCCATGATGTTGCACTCCCGTTTCCGCCTTGGCGAGGTGTGACAGATTGGTATCAGAGACAGGTTATAGAGAAGTAGGTGGTTGAACCTAGACTATAACCTAAGAGTCCCTCATATAGATGCATTTAGGGTCTATATATAAGTATGAAAATTTATATGTTTATTTTTCCTAAATTTACGAGTTGTTTTCTAACGATTTTTGGATGACTATTTTGTCCCCTATATTTAGTATTGTATACGTCGATTATAGTATGTCACCTCCCTCACGTAAGAAGTTTCGTTGGGATATCATTTTGCTACCGGTTGTATGGGAAGTGGTAGGATGAAGCGGACTAACTGCAGAATCCGAGTTCCCGCTAGCATAAATCTATGTTCGGACAAGGACGGGATGTATATGGAAAACATTGATAGAGAAGAAGTGGAGAGGTTTGCAACCATGGTGACTGTTGGAGATGGAGCCGTTACCAAGTACTCTGGGAAGTGTCCTCACTTCTCACATGAAGGAAAGGTGGTTCTGCCTAAACCTCGTGAGTTGTATGTACTTGTGGATCATGCGGAATTGGAAGAAAGAAATAGGAATGGGTGGTAGAGTAAAGATGAAGGGGAGTTAGGATGGAATGATGTGGATTCGGATCTGGAGTTCGCAGCAGGTAGTAAGTTTAACCGATCTGAGTGGGGAGGCAAGTGCGAGAGTGGAGCTTGAGCCATTGTGCGACGTCTTTTGTTTTGTGTCATGTTTTGGAATTCTTATATTGTCTTTTGCCGTCTGGAGCCATGTTGGAGCACGATTACTCCTGAATATTGGATTGGTTTTATCCAAGTGATTTTGATTATAGAGTTAAAGTGGTCGTTGGAATTGTTCCATGATCGTTGGAATTGTTCCATGTGAGATGATTGTTTGCATGAAGTGTGGTCATAGGAGGAAGTACACTTGTGAAAGGGAGCATAGATAATTATGGTGGCCAACATAATTATACATGCGTCACAACACAAGTGGACTTGCAAGTATGATAGCATGGATTGTGTTGTGTATTAGGTGATATGTGGTATATGTGCGTTATCATTGAGATGGGTGGTTTTGGAAGTAAGTATGCGTGTGGAATAGGCCTTATAACTATGGTCGCGAACATAATTATAAGGGTATCACACACGTGGATTTGTGACCATGATTACATTGATTGATGTTTGTTGTTATATGTTGTGGTAGATGTTATGTGATATCATGTTGATGATGGTTGTATGGTTAGAGATGTATTCTCCTAACCGTTTGGGAAATCGTTGTATGTGGGAGTGTGTGGGTGGTAAGATTCCATTCTACCTATCATATGCTGATACCTTGATTACCTGTTGGTACTAATGTTGTGATATTTAAGTTGATTTGTTTGCTAGACTATTGAATGATGAGCCTAGTGAACTTAGACCTAGTATTGTGATTGAAATAGCTAGTGGTAAGGAGGTAGAGGTTGACAAGGTTATTCGTGGGTGTACTATAGTGTTAGAGGGCATTTCATTTATGATTGATTTGATACCTTTTGGGCATGGGAGTTTTGATGTGGTGATAGGGATGAGCTGGTTGTCTAAACATAAGGCCTAGGTTATATGCCATGAAAAGGTAGTTCATATTCCTTTAGAGAGTGGTGTTATACTTCGAATACAAGGAGAATGCGTAGGGAATGATTTGAAATTCCTTAAGAATGCAAAAGCCAAAGAACTTAAAATAGAAGAGATTCCTGTGGTGTGTGAATTTCCTGGAGTTTTCCTGAAGACTTGTCTGGGTTGCCTCCAATCCGTCAAGTTGAATTCCGTGTTGAGTTGATTCCTGGAGCGGCACTTGTGGCGAAATCCCCATATCGTTTAGCACCCTCTGAGATGCAAGAGTTATCCGAGCAGTTGCGTGAACTTCAGGATAAAGGGTTTATCCGACCCAGTCACTCTCTGTGGGGAGCACCTGTGTCATTTGTTAAGAAGAAAGATGGGTCGTTCCGAATGTGTATTGACTATCGGGAACTGAACAAGTTAACAGTTAAGAATCGGTATCCTCTTCCTAGAATCGATGATCTCCTTGACCAGCTGCAAGGTTCTCGATTCTTTTCGAAGATAGATCTACGCTCTGGTTATCATCAGTTAAGAGTGTATGAGGAGGATATTCCGAAGACTGCTTTTAGGACTCATTATGGACACTTTGAGTTTACGGTTATGCCATTTGGGTTGACAAATGCACCTGCGGTATTCATGGATTTAATGAATCACATTTGTAAGCCTTATTTGGATAAATTTGTGATAGTGTTCATCGATGATATATTAGTCTACTCTAAGACTGAGAAGGAGCATGGAGAGCATTTGAAGTTGGTCCTTGAATTGCTGGAGAAGGAGAAGTTGTACGCTAAGTTTTCAAAATGTGAGTTTTGGCTTAGAGAGGTACATTTTCTTGGTCATGTAGTTAATAGTGAAGGTATACATGTAGACCTTGGAAAGGTTGAAGCGGTCAAGAATTGGAAGGCTCCTACGACGTCGTCAGAGATACGCTCCTTTTTCGGATTGGCAGGGTATTACAGAAGATTTATCAAAAAAATTTCGAAGATTGCCAAACCCCTCACATTGTTGACCCAGAAGAATAAGAAGTATGTCTAGGGAAAGGAGCAAGAGATGGCTTTTCAGACATTAAAAGATAGATTGTTCAATGCACCTATTCTGGCATTTCCAGACGGACCAGATGACTTTGTGGTGTATTGTGATGCATTGAAACAAGGTTTTGGATGTGTACTAATGCAGAGAGGGAAAGTGATAGTCTATGCATCCCAACAACTCAAGATTCATGAGATGAATTACACCACTCATGATTTAGAGCTTGGTGCGGTAGTGTTCGCCCTCAAGAATTGGAGACATTATCTGTATGGCACAAAGAGTGTTGTTTATACGGATCATAAGAGTCTTTAGCATATCTTTAATCAGAAGGAGCTGAATATGCGACAGAGAATATGGATTGAATTGTTTAGTGATTATGATTGTGAGATTCGCTATCATCCTGGAAAGGCGAATGTGGTGGCTGATGCGTTGAGTAGAAAGGAAAGGATTAAGCCTAAGCGTGTGCGAGCTATGTGCATGACCTTGCAATCGGGAATTAAGAGGAAGATATTGGCAGCACAAGAGGAAGCCCTCAAGGATGAAAACGCAACAGCTGAGATGCTGCGTGGATTGGATCAACAAATGGAGAAAAAGGAGGATGGTGGATTATATTTCTTGGATCGGATATGGGTTCCGATGGTGGGAGATGTAAGAAAGCTGATCATGGATGAGGCTTATAAAACGAGATACTCAATTCATCCAGGATCTGACAAGATGTATTCCGATCTTAGAGATGCTTGTTGGTGGCCAGGAATGAAGAGGGAAATAGCTGAGTTTGTTAGTAAGTGTCTGACTTGTTTGAAAGTTAAGGCTGAACATCAGAAACCCTCTGGATTACTACAACAACCGCCGATCCTTGAGTGGAAATGGGAGAATATAATGATGGATTTTATTACCAAGTTGCCTCGAACAAGTAATGGGCATGACACGATATGGGTCATAGTGGACAGGCTGACGAAGTCTGTACATTTTCTGGCCTTTCATGAGGATTATAAGATGGAGAAGCTGGCAAGAATTTATATCAATGAGATCGTGGCACGACATGGTGTGCCAGTGTCTATTATATCTGATCGCGACAGTAGGTTTACCTCGCGGTTCTGGCAGTCGCTACAGAAGGCTTTGGATACACGTTTGGATATGAGTACAGCTTATCATCCACAGACGGATGGGCAAAGTGAACGAACGATTCAGACTTTAGAAGATTTACTTAGAGCATGTGCTATCGATTTTGGAGGAAGCTGGGATACTCATTTACCTTTAGCTGAGTTCTCCTATAATAACAGCTATCATTCCAGTATTAGGTGTGCGCCATTTGAAATGTTGTATGGGAGGAAATGTAGATCACCTGTTCTGTGGGCAGAGGTTGGGATTGGTCCTGAACTAGTATAAGAGACTACGGATAAGGTTTTTCAGATTAAGGAAAGACTTAAGGCAGCAAGGGATCGCCAAAAGAGTTATGCGGATAATCGCCGTAAGCCTTTAGAGTTTAGTGTTGGTGATCTTGTGATGCTGAAAGTGTCCCCTTGGAAGGGTGTTGTGCGTTTCGGTAATAAAGGCAAATTAGCACCGAGATATGTAGGACCGTTTGAGATTACGGAAAGGATTGGGCATGTGGCATATCGATTGAAGTTACCTGAGGAGTTAAGTGGTGTACATGATACGTTTCACGTATCTAATTTAAAGAAATGTTTGGCGGATGCTAGTCTGCATGTGCCATTAGATGAGATTAAGGTTGACAAGACCCTGCGTTTTGTCGAAGAACCTGTTGAGATTATGGACCGAGTGGTCAAGGGTTTGAAACTTGGTAAGATAGCTTTAGTAAAGGTACGTTGGAATTCGAAGCGTGGTCCTGAGTTTACTTGGGAGTGCGAGGATCAAATGAGGTCTAAGTACTCAAATTTGTTTGTTGATGTGGTTGGTGAGACATGGAGTGTCACGTCGATCATCTTAGATCATGATGAGATACTTACTTCGCGATTGTGGTATACGTTTTTTAGAGCTTTGGGAACGCGGTTGTAGATGAGTACGGCTTATCATTCTTAAGTGAATGGATTAAGTGAGTGTACAAATTTGACATTGGATGTTTCTTTTGTTCAAGATTGTGGTGCTGCTATTTGCACCCTAGCGTGGGTGAGCAGATCATTTGTAGTTGGATTTAGATCGTGGAAGTTAGATGCTTTGTATTCATGAATGTTTTAATTAATATTGGTGCTATGTGTAACTATTATATGTGTGTGCTACTTGTGGTTACTGTTTGGATTTTCTTTTGGATTGGGGGTAACGTGCCTACCTGTGAGAAATCGTTTGGGTCATTTGTGTTATTGATCAGAGTAATGTATATATTTCCGTGTATCGTTGGATTGTCGGTAATGTTTTCTATCGTGTGTATTCGAGTATTCAATTGGTTCATATCTTGTGGTACTTTCTCTGTGACTGTATGGCGTGGTAGAATTCCCCATAGTCATAAGAAGTGCTAGTGATTTATGGTTTTATGGCGTGGTATTATCCCGCTTGGATATCCAAAAATTTTCTTTTGCTGATGTTACTGGTGACTCGAGTAGTTAAATCTCGGGACGAGATTTATCTAAGGGGGGGGGGATAATGTAACAACCGTGGTTTTGGCAGGTTAGTCAAACCAATAGTGTTGACTTGTTAAATTTTGTTTGGAGGTTTAGAGGTTTTCATGAGTTTATGTGTGGGTTTGGTATTCGATTGTTATGTGTTTGTTGTGGTGTTGGATTCGGGGAAATTCATTTTGTATATTTTTTGTGTCGTGGAAAGGAGTTTTACGGTTTTGTGATTCGGGGTTTTTGCGTAGTAAGTTGTGTTCAAGTTTGTGAGCGTTGGTAAGTTAAGTGGTGATCGGTTTTATAGGTTATATTAATAATATGTGTGAAATTTTATTTTTGGAAACTTTGTTTTGAAAATGATAATTATTCGAGTTGTCATAAAATGAAGAATTATCGCGTAAGATGTTAGGTTTCGGTATATGCTTTTATAAAATAACGAAAACACAAGGTTTTAAGTGTAACAATTAATATTAATAAAATATATATATATATATATATATATATATCTCATCTATATATATATATATATATATATATATATATATATATATATATATATATATATATACATATATATATATAATATATATATATATATATATATATATATATTAAAGGGGGCGGCCGAATATGGGGATTAGGGGGAAAAAGAAAACCAAATTTTAGTCCAAATACACTTACCAATTATAAGGGTGATCTAGAATGTTCATTAGGGTATTATAAATACAAAACCAAAACACCCCAACCCTCCCTTTTGTGAATTTTGGCCGAACCAAGGGGAACCAAGAAGGAAAAATTTAGGGTTTTCATTATTGTGAAGAAAACGAGCTTAAGGTATGCCTAGTAATCCCTAATTCCTTTAATTATTGATTTGATTCATGTAATACAAGTTATGATGGATCTAGGGTTTATGTTCAATTATATAAATTAAGGATATACAACATGTTAGGATCAATAATTAGTAATATTATGATGATTGGTGAAGAGATTAGGGTATAAAACATGTTAATTATTGAGTTAGGGTTTGGACAGATTCATAGTGCTGTAAAGATACGAAGATATTTAATAGATAGAAATGAGTTAATTGATGATTCTTGAGTCTAAATTGTAGTTCAAAGAAAGATCTTTCCAAAAAGTCCGGCCACGAGTGATTTCGAGGTCGGGAGGTCAGTCAAACGATTTTTCAAATAAAGATGTCAAAACTATTAAACCGGGACAGATTTAAGGAAAACGTATTGAGGTCAATGGTGGCTTTAAAAGTGTGATTAGGGTTATCCCTTCTGGAAAAATTGATTTCTATATTCCCTTTGACTTCCACGCGAAAATTAGAGGATAATAAGTTGTGAAAGTATGGTTGTTGGGTCAAAACATTCTGGTGTGCGTTCAGATCCGAATCTGGGTAGTTTTCACTTTTGATTTTTCTTAGAGTATTTGTGTGTGTTTTTAGTGCATGGCCTTCTGGGAGAAGCTTGTATGCTCATGAAAGACCATGGTGAATTTTTGGTGTGAGTTTTGGAGTTTATTTTGTTGTGATCTAATGTGGGTAAAAGTACCCCAAAAATCTGCATTTTCTGAAAAAGAGTATGCAAGGGATTTAGTGAGTGTAAGTGTTTGGTAGTGGTTAGTATGGAGTCTAGGTAATCCATGGTGGGTTATATGAACCTTAGAAATCCATCATATGTGTGTTACATGGACTATAGCTTTTAGCTTGGTCGCGTGTAATGTGATCTTATTTTTGTTATATAGATTTGTGATTGATAATTGGAAGCTGCGAAGTTTGAGGTGAGTTTCATAGTCCCATTTTTACTTTGTTTTAACTTGGGATGGGAATGATGCTTGTGTTGGAATTTTTTTTTGAGTTACTGTGATTATGTGGTCATAAAATGCATGGACTTGTAAGTGTTATTATACATGTACTGCATGTTATGAGACTATTGTGTGGTGATTATGTGTGGTCCATTTGGAGGGTAGCTATGCTCCCGTTATCCAATTGGAGAGTAGTAACTCTACTCACTATTATTCTGTGTGGTCTGATCGGAGGGTAATGATTACCCATTATTGTGAACTTGGATCGTGGGCGCGTTCCGTCCCAATTGATGTTGGATATTACTATTTGGATCGTGGGCACGTTCCGTCCCTTATGTCCCGTTTGTTGGTTAGTTGGTTATGATTACCATGCTAGTTGTATAATAACTATCTTTACTATCCTGCTATGTTTTATAATCACAGTTAACTGGTTGCCTGAGGTATATTGTGTGTCTTAAACCTATGAATCTCACCAACATTATGTTGACGTTTTTAAGCATCATTTTCAGGTGAGCATTCTAAGGCTAAGGTAGAGGGAAGCGACTAGACGAGACTTAGTTGCATTTGAGAACGATTTATATTTATATTTTGATTTGAATAAGTTGGATTTTGATTGTGATACTTTAATGTTTTTTCGACTAGTACTTTATGTTTTATTGAGGATACCTTTGGAGATTTGTTTTGGTTATTTTCTTTTGGGGTATCGTTACGACACTTTGTGTCTGTACTTTGCTCTACTTATCTGCATGTAGAAATTCTCTATTTGGACACCATGTGTTGTGATGATATTCATGATTTTGCACTTGTGTTTCCGCCTTGGCGAGGTGTGACACAGCCCTCACCATTCTGTCAGAGATAGCCTCATCTGCTACAATAATCTGAGTAGAAGATCTGGGCTGAGGAACCACATACTCCTTTCTGATTCTTCTCCTATATGTTTGTGAAATGATAGGTTGTGAGGTTGTTGGAACAATTGTGGGTATGTGTTGGGACTCAACTGGGGTTGTTGATCCTTCACCCTAAACAGTTTCACTTTGAACAAGCATTTTTGAAAATAGTGGTACTGCTATCCCATTGTAACCCTTAGAACTCATCCGCATGTTACTAAATTTTTTTAAAGTAAGAGTAGGAGTTTTATAAACTGTTTTATAAGATAGAAGCAAATTCTCGTGTTTGTTCAAAAATAATTGAATAAATCTTGGATATATTAAAAAATTTTATTTGCTATCCAAGTTTTTCACCATACCATCAAAAATCAATTTTAAAAAGTTAAAACTCATGTTTGTGGCTAAACAAATAAGAGCAGTTGCAATATTACTACTGAATTGCTCCCAAGAAGTTTTCTTTGGACTTAAACAGTGTAAGATGGTATGAATGAGAAATCTCCATTGTGGGGCAAAGTATCCTTTTTGAAAAGTTAGTTTATTAGAATTTGACTGATACCCCATCCTGGAAAGATTTTCAAAAATTTTAGTATTAAGCAAAGAACTAATACCATCATTATCTGCTAGTTTGAGATGTCTCCTAACAGATGACTCTGTAATAGTTATAGTTTTGCCATCAACTGTAGCAATTCATTCTTGTTCTCCATTCTCAATTGTTCTGACAGTAGCAGTCTGCCAAAACCTTTTGATTTGAGAAACATAGATAGTAGAATTCTCAATAAGAGCATACCTGATGTGGCTAGCATTAAGAAATTCCACTATCTGATGAAAAGCTTCACTCCCTGCTGGTTTCTCCAAATAAGCAACCATGTTATGTTTGTCGCAAAACTCCAAATTCGCCATTAAGTTTACTAAAAATTGGATTAGAGTGATGGGGAATGTTTGTTTAAGGGGAGTATGTGCGTTTGGCAAAAGCAATTGAGAATATATAGAGAATTCTTAGGGTTTTAATTGGACCGACTTAAGAATTTGTTTCTTTATCTTGAGGAAATCGTATAAGGTAAAGAAAGATTATGAATATCCAACTTAGGAAACCTATAAGCAAGGGAAGGTAACGAAATTATCTCAACGGCTATAATATAAAAATGGTTATGCCCAAACAGCACTAACGGTTACCCAGCAGTACAAAGTTTTAGCCTAGCAGTACTAAGTTTTGCCTAGCAGTACAAACTTTTTCAAAAACTTTTTCTTAGCAGTATTAACCCAATTTTCTTTTAAAACAATACTGCACTCATACATTTGGAAGGGATGAAGTGTAAAGGAAGACACTTAATCATTTTCGATTGCATTTAACCTTTAACTGTGTGAGAACCAATGATTTCAGTATAAATACTGACTGTGATCAGATAGACTCATTAAAAGAGCCTTCTTGACAGGGTTTCCAGCTCGTGGCAGATGTTACCTCTAACACAAATGTATTAGATTCACTTTTGCTCGCTGTTCTCTAAACCAGATGTCCGTAGACTAAAATACTGTCAAATGATAGAATGGTAAAGAGTGAGGTAGATCAGTTACTATCTGACTAACTAAAAATCATCAATTCATGTTCAGTATAGGTTGATTTGAAGAAAAAGATTTTAAAGAACATCCCAACTCAGGTGTTAACCCTTATCAAGTGATCCCCAAACCTTCTCTATCATGAATCAGTTGCTCCAGCATTAAGCAACAACATAACATTCAACAAGCCACTTTTGCTTCTCACACAGCATCAATACCAAGCATACTGCTTGCTTATCCTGCAAATGTTAGTCTAAAACCAAGAAAACACAATCCAAAGCATTTTCTTCATAACAGTATTAATTATGACTAACAGTTTTAACTCAACAGTACTAATTTGCACTAGCAGTACAAACTGAAGCCACTAACAGTACTAATACTAATTCAGTACAAAACTTTACAAAGACACAAAGAGACTAAAACTTTATGGATTTAACATTCCAATACTTGCAACCAAGTACTGAAATCTTCCAACATCAAAACCTTTTGTAAGTAAATCTACAAAATTGTTATCTGTGTGTATTTTAACAACTTGAATTAACTTTTTATCATTCCAATCTCTTATAAAATGATGTCTAATCTCTATGTATTTTGTTTTAGAATGCAAAAAAGGATTTTTAATAATACATATAGTACTGTTATTGTCAGTGAAAATCATGGTGTGCATAAAATTATACCCATAGTCCAGCATTTGATTCTGAATCCAGAGTACTTGTCCACAGCAACTAGCAGTAGCCACATATTCAGCTTCAGTTGTAGAATTGGCAACCACAGTTTGCTTCTTACACTGCCATGAAATCAATCTGCATCCTAGGAACTGACAACCACCTGTTGTTGACTTCCTATCTAAACTTGCACCAGCATAGTCACTATCACTATATGCCACCAGATCAAAGGGAGATTCTCTAGGATACCAAAGACCTAATTTCCTTTTCACAGCATGTAAATGTGAAACCTTAGGAGTGACTTGAAATCTGGCACATGCACATACAGCAAACATAATGTCTGGTCTAGATGATGTAAGATACATCAATGATCCAATCATTGACCTGTAGAGATGAACATCAACATCATCACCATCTAAGTCTTTGAGCAAAGGCTTGTCTGGATCCATTGGGGTGCTAGCTGTCTTAACATCTGTGTACCCAAATTTCTTCAAAATATCAGCTACATATTTATCCTGACTGATAAATATACCATCTTCCTTTTGCTTGACTTGCAATCCTAAGAAGAAATTGAGTTCTCCCATAGAACTCATTTGAAACTTGTCATGCATCAGTTTCTCAAACTCAGTACACATCTCCTTCTTTGTAGAGCCAAAAATAATGTCATCAACATAGACCTGGACAAGCAAAATATCCCCTTTTTGCCTCTTGATAAACAATGTCTGGTCTATCTTTCCTCTGTGAAACCCATTGTCCAATAAGTACTTGGCCAAGGTTTCATACCAGGCTCTTGGAGCTTGATGCAAACCATAGAGAGCTTTCACCACCTTGTAGACTTTGTCTGGATAGTCTTATTGCCTCAATTCTTGCTACAGGGGCAAAAACTTCATCATAGTCTATGCCTTCTTCTTGAGTAAAACCCTGTGCAACCAGCCTTGCTTTATTTCTAATGACAATTCCTCTTTCATCTTTCTTGTTCCTGAACACCCATTTTGTACCAATTGCCCACTTACCCTTAGGCAAATCTACTAGAACCCAAACCTTTTGAAGCTTAAACTGTAAAAGCTCCTCTTGCATTGCTTCGACCCAGGATGGGTCACTTAGAGCTTTGGCAATTTTCTTGGGTTCTTCCTGAGATAGGAAACAAGCAAAATAAACAAGTATGAAGGTCTTCATGAGTTTTCCCTTCATAAACAACACTTATAAAACCTTGTTCATTTGTATCCTTTGTCATTGTCATTCTTCTTGTCTTTACACCAGACTGTACATCACCAATCACAAGATCAAGTGAATGATCTTTGTGAATTCTTGTATTTGGAGTTATAGGAACTAGATAAGTGTTAGGCATGTTGTTCAGATCCACTTCATCATCAGAGAAATCAGCAACAGTAGTAACTGTTGGGCTGGCAGTATTATCATTTGGCCCAGTAGTACTAACATTTGGCCCAACAGTACTAATATCATTAGTACTGTTTTCAAGATTCTCTTGATCATCAACTCCACTTTCTTTATTTGCATCTTCAGAACCCTTCTTTTCAACATCATTAGAAGGTTGTTGTTCATCATTGCCAACATCCTTTGAAGATAAATCAAAAAGTGAACCATCTTTCCACAGTGGCATCATAAAGTAGTCTTGGCTAGATCTTGTCTCCATGCTAGATTGACCCGCATCAAGACTATCTTTGGTACCTACAAAATCATTAGAGTTTGTACCTACAACAACTAGCACATAATTCATTGATTCTGTTAGCACACCAATATCAAATAGCCACATAGGACATTCTCTTGCAACACTAGGCTTATTCTCTAAGAATTCCACATGCAAGTTTTCTTCTACCTTCCTGGTTCTAATGTTGTATACCTTAAAAGCCTTACTATTCATAGAGTAACCAACAAAGAATCCATCATCAGACTTTCCATCAAACTTGCCCAAATGATCTAAGGTATTCAGAATTGTAACATGACATCCAAATGGTCTCATGAAGCTTAGAGCAGGTTTTCTACCTCTAAATAGTTCATAAGGAGTCTTGTTGTGAGGCTTTACTACTAAAACCTTGTTCTGCACATAGCAAGCAGTATTAACTGCTTCAGCCCAAAATGTAGTAGGTAACTTAGAGTCAGCAACATGGTTCTAGCAGCCTCAATCAGTGTCCTATTTCTCCTTTCAGCAACACCATTCTGCTGAGGACTTCTAGCTATACTAAATTCCCTCTTAATACCTTTTTTATCACAAAACTCATTCATAACTCTATTCTTAAACTCTGTTCCATTGTCACACCTGATTATTTTTACTTTCTTATCAGCTAGATTTTCTATCTCATTAATAAAGCTCTTAAGGATGCCACTAGTCTCATCCATGGTAGCTAAAAAGAAAACCCAAGTAAACCTGCTATAATCATTAGTGACAACAAGACAATATTTCTTATTCATCAAGCTACTCACAAAAGTTGGACCAAACAAGTCCATATGTAACATGAATAAAGGCTGAGTAATAGAGTTTTGAATCTTGGGCTTACAAGTGGATTTGTGTTGCTTTCCCTTAAGACAAGCCACACAAGTTTGATCATTTTCAAAACGTTTTTGAGGTAAACCTCTTACAAGGTTATCCTTAACAATTTTATTAATGGTTTTAAAATTTACATAACCAAGCCTCCTATGCCAAAGCATTGATTCATCCAATGCGACCTTTGCAACAAGACAAGTTAAACTCTCTTTAGGAATAATATTCTTCATATCAACACTCTACATGTTGTTATTTCTAGGAACTTTAAGTAACACCTGACTTTCATCAGCTAACTTATAGTCAGGAGACAGAACAAAATATTCAGTTTCAGTAAAAAGAACACTGTTCTTTTTGTCACACATCTGTGAGACACTAAACAGGTTAAACTTTAACTCTTGAACAAAGTACACATCTTCAAAAACAAGCTTACCCGTTCTGATAGTACCTTTACCAGTAATCCTTCCTTCTCTGGCTCCTCCCCCAAAGGCAACATATCCACCAACAAATTCAATGAAGTCTGTGAGATAGGACATGTTCCCGGTCATGTACCTTTACCATCACCTTTGTATTTTTCATTAAACATGTAAACACACTAAAAGAAATACAGAAAACTACTTTCGTAGCGTAAGTCGATTATAATCAAAATGGAGAAAGTCGTGTCCAGATCTGGAGACTAATACATCGTATCCATTAATCGGATACGCCGTATTGGTCAAGCTGGGGCTAAAACAACCTTGGTGGTATCATATAGGCAATTGTTCATACGTCATATCCCTGAGATTGGATACGCCGTATCAAACTGCCTGCATGGAAAATAAAATAATGGTCATGGATTGAATACATTGTATCCCTAAACATGAATACGCTATATCAAGAACCTAACAGATAGTTTTAATAAAATAAAGTAAAAACCTAAGTGTAAAGAAATGAACCAAAAGTCATGTTCTAGGAGTGGAATACGCCGTATCCAAGAAATTGGATACGCCGTATCAACTCTGTTGGGTATTAAAGATTCCAAGGTGTTAATGCTGCTCAAGATGGTTAAGGCTGCTCACATGATTAAAAATGCTCAGGTACTTAAATGAAAATACTCTAAGTATGTTTCTACTGCTGGTATAGAGATTAAGACTGTTATTATATATTACTACTGCTGGTAATGTTGTTGAACTTCAAAGAAATACACTAAGTATATTAGTGCTACTAGAAGAAAAGTTAGTGCTGCTAGTACTAACTTACTACTGCTGAAGTATTAATGCTGCTAAAATTAAAGTTTAGTGTTGCTGGAGTATAAATTGGTGCTGCTGATGTATTAAGTCGGTTTATGTATAAGATAAGAATAGTAATATCGTGTAACACATTTAGATAAATATAGAAAAGATTTATCTTGCATAGAAAATTATTGTAAGCCGACTAGGACTCCTTAGTCTATAAAAGGAGGTCCTATGGCATAGAGATTGATACGTATTGATTGAGTCATAGAGTTATAGCTTCAAGGTTGTAAAACCCTAATACTGTTGAGTATTCGTATTATATTCAATAATATTGAATTGCTTTGTTTGATATAATTGTGTTCTTTGTTTACTGTTACAACTAATTCAAAGTTCTTCTTAAGATCAAGTACAAGATTCCGCATTGTATTTTATAAACTCAAAGACAGTTTCTATACTTAGTTGTGTTGAATTTATTCAAGATAACTAAACCTTTACATGCTAAGGGATTCGATCAAGTACATAACTGGGATTAACAAGTGGTATCAGAGCTTGTGATTTAGAAGATGTGATCAAGAAGAACCTATTTAAACTCAAGATTGTTTAGACCTTACTAAAGACATGGATTCAGAGTCTACACATATGATTGCTGCATCAAAGGTACCAATGCTCAAGCCTGATGAGTATGAGCTCTGGAGAATGAGAATCGAGCAGTATATTCAGATGATTGACTACTCTCTGTGGGAGGTCATAGAGATTGGTGATAGCTTACCAAAAACTGAAACATCTGATGTTGGTGTTTTAACTATTTTACCTATCAAAACTGCTGAAGACAAGGCACAAAGAAGATTGGAGGTAAAAGGCAAGAAGTACTCTCATGATGGGCATTCCTAATGAACATCAGTTGACTTTTAATCCTATCAAGAATGCTAAGTCTTTGTTGGAAGCAATTGAGAAGAGATTTGGAGGGAATGCTGCTACTAAGAAGACAAGGAAGAATCTTTTGAAGCAACAATATGAGAACTTTGCTACTTCAAGTTCTGAAAATCTTGATCAGACCTTTGACAAACTACAGAAGCTTGGCAGTCAATTAGCACTTTTTGGAGAAACTGATGCGTGGTTTTGTAACCTTACAACAGGTTTTACCTCTCGAAGGATCTCAAGAGGCTTACAACCCCACCAGGCAGTGTACCTGACCGATGTAGTATAGTGTAGTGGTAAGTACGGGGGATTGATCGTTCTCCACAGGGAATAGTGTTCGTTAGGTATGAAAGGCTACTCTAATTAGGTCTAAGGGTTGAGGAAGATTCTTTTTTATATTTTTATATTTTTATGAAAGCAAGTAAAATCTCGGTTTTGAAAGAGTGGGCGGAATTAGTTGCTAGTCAACTAACCCAAATTACTACGAATGCAATAAAATTAAATAACTGAAAATAAAATGTGGTGAGAAACTTATGTGTAGAGAAATGTGTTTACTTAGATTTCCTTACTCCCTAACTATCTTTTACCGGTTAATTAGTGTGTATTAGTTGCGTGGATGACGGGTGTATTCCTTAATACCATTCGTGGGGTGGCGTACTTACTTCCCCAACTCTACAAGCTCCTACTTCACTCCTATGTCGAGCCGGCTAGGAAGCTCCTAACATGGGATCACTAGAATTCGCTTGTGCATTAAATACAACCATAAAAACCTTTAGTACGCATTTGGTTCATGTTTCTTAAGACGTTCAAGCAAGTTACCGAATAGGAAGTTAGCCAGTTTTCTTAAGCCTAACATAGATAAACAATCATCCAATACAACTAATAACACACTAACAACCAATAATCAATAGCTAGGTTTCATTAGATCTAAGCAAACACAAGATAAATTTAGCCTAACATGTTAAACAAAAGACAAGAATAAGATAGAATCAAACAACACATAGACATATTGAATGATTAATTGATAACTTATCTTTCAATGAAACATGGAAGATCTCAAGGCAAAAAGCCCTGAAAAAGTAGCTAAATTCGTCTTAGGGTTTTCTCCCAAAATTCCACACACTAAGCTCTCTCTAATGACAAAAGATTAGAAAACTATATATAGATTTTTGGATCTGACGGCGTCACCTTATGGAGTGTGACGCCGTCACCTCGCCGCTTTTAGGGTTCCCGGATGACCTTCTTGACGCCGTCCCTCTTTAGCTCTTCAAAAATCCATTCTGGCTTATCAAGGCTTGACGCCGTCGAACCATGAACGTAACGCCGTCCCCTTATGATTTAAGCCGTGACGCCCTCGATCAAGTTAAAGCGTGACGCCGTCAGAATTCACATGCTATTTTCACTGGCCCGTCATGAGTAAATTTCACGTCCAACTTTTCTTGCCAAGGCATGACGCCGTCCAGAGTAAAGTCTGACGCCGTCAAGAGTAACTTTTAGCCGATTCTTGAGACTTTGCCGTTTTCTTCACTTTAATGCTCCAAAAACGTCCAAAATGCCTCATTTTCCAGACTTCTCCTCAAAAGTACCTAAAATGACAAAAGGAACGATTTAGGGCAATATTTGATCAAATAAATACGATTTAGGGCTTAAATGACCCCTTAAAAGCGGTACACTTTTCGCTTCATCAAATACCCTTACACTTGAGATTTGCTTGTCCTCAAGCAAATGCGCTTTTATTCTAATCAAAATACAAGTTAGGGGTCATTTAATGCTAACATAAAAGTAATTACAACAAATAATCGTTCCACTTCAATCATAATAAGCACGGAGATTACATACTAGCACCTCACAAGTAGTGTTTAGATACTCACATCTCTCAAGTGTCATCAAAATAAATCTCATAAATGAAAACGGATAATATCTCTCACTACCTGTCATAGCAAATAGATTACCATAGGCTTGGGAAAGGATCGAAAACCTCCTCCACTAGGCGTAAGCACCTAAGATAAACTATCAAAGAGGGCTTTTAAATGGGTTATAACGTCAGGTGTAGGGAAAAGGAAAAACACGGTTTTGTTGGATACGGGATATTTTACTGGTGGCGAGTTAAAAATCTTGATCAATTACATGTACTATACAATGTTGCTAAGCCAAGACTAGACTCGATCTTAAGCTAATGATAAAATAACAAAAACATAAAATAAACATAAAATAAAACGGGATGGTAGTCCGTATGTTTTTTCTATTTTTCATTTTCTCATTTTTTTGTGTTTTTCTTGATTTTTTTTTTATTTTATTTTTTATTTATTTTTTTTTTGCATACACTTTTACCCTACCATCCAAAATAATACATCATAGGGGCGTTGCATTCCCCTTACACTTGAACTTTTACATAACTTTACAAATACTAATCTAATGACTCGAATTAAGATAATTGAAAAACTTGGAGTACTTTTAAAATATTTAGCACATATGGGGGTAATAAATGATGTTCTTCCCCATTACTCCATTACACTAGTACTTTACCCATGAGTCCCAATCGTCCCAAAACAATATGTACAAGGATATGACTCGACTTAGCAACCATGTAATCAACTAGATAATTAACTTAGGTTTAAACAAATGTTGTCACAATAATGCACTAAAAATGAGTGCATACAAGGTAGGCTAAGGCGATTTGGGTGTACATTTTAGTGGGGTGTAACAAATTCTTCCTTTAAGTAAAATGCTTAAAGGTCGAAACGAAAAGATAGGCTCTGAGGGGTGTACTAGGGGTATCGTGTACTAAAAATGAGTACAACGCAAAGGGTGTGGGAGAATTACTTGACCAATGTAGCCAATGTAATTATAACAAAAACACAGGTGTAAAACAATGGGTTAATCCTAATGCCTCTTATCATGTAGTAAATCTAACTACACGAATGTAGTCTCACTTGTGGCCTTGGAATGGTCCTAACGCAAGTTCTAGAATCTAAGTGCTACCGGTACACACATCATAGCATAAATGCTTTTCCTACCAATTCTAGGGGCGAACCTCACATATTTGGGGGTGGAAAATTTTTTAGTGGTACGATTTTTGTGCTAGTTATATAACTCCTATCCGTGAGACGCTCATTAAGATCAAAGTTTCACTCCTATATGTTGTAAAAAATTTTAAATTTGGCACTAAAATTACCTTAACAAGTATTTCTCTCAGTTTTATTACACATCTACCATCAAACAAACAAAAATCAAGCGCAATTGTATTCTCTAAAATCGTACTTTTACCCTCCCCTTACACTTAAGATGAACATTGTCCCCAATGTTCAAATAATAAGATGTAAAAGCAAAAAGTAAAAGAATGAAATCAAATACTCCCCTGATTCGCTCGGTGGATAATGAAATTACACGGTTAGATCTTCCTCCAAAGAGAATGTTGAAGCTCCATGACTAATGCATCGCCACAAGCTTGATCCAAAAACATTTCCTTGTCCAAAATAACCTGTTAAACCTGAGAAAACAAACACGAAAACCTGCATAACATCGGCGGGATAAAATCTATATATAAGGATATAATGCTTGTGGAATGATAATTTTGCAGATTCCTGGAGATTATAAGTTGGAGATTTTAATAAAAACTTTTCTAAAAACAAAACTTTCAAAAATTTCTGAAAATTAAATATGACGCCGTCAGGTTATAAACCCTGACGCCGTCAGAAATGACCTGACAAAAATTTTCATTTTAAGTTTCCGGAAAATTTCTGGAAAAACCTTTACCTTACTTCCTGGAAATCCTGCAAAGCATCATTATGACTCGATACAAGCATTTGACTCAAACAAATACGAATATGTATGCTAATTTATTATCATTATGATTCATGTTAATTTGTGTTCTAATAAACCGATTTAGATTTCCCTTACACTTATCTTTTGCAAAATACCTTTATATGTAGTTAAGACGAAGTTAAAAACAACATAAAGCATTTTCACAAGTTAGTTTTTAACATGAATCAATAATAATAAAAATTAAACACACATACGGAAAATAAAATCAAACAAACAAATAAATAAACACACAAAGCAAATAAAACAAATAAAGCTTGGGTTGCCTCCCAAGAAGCGCTTTTCTTTATTAACGAGTCTTGTAGCTAGACTCAAAGTCACGCTACGTACCCTATGTAAGTGAGCTCGTCATCAAGGACGTCTTTAGGGTTAAGCTTGGATTGAAGTTTCCTATTGGTTCGCTTAGTACGATATATCTTTTCAAACTTCTCTCCATCCGGGTCATACAACGTCATCTTAATATGCCATGACCCATCTCCATCTTTGGGTGGTTTATCCCAACTCCACTTATGATCATCTTCCTCACAAATCCACTTATTCATTCGTAGGTTAATTGGCAAAACTCCTAGGAAATCAATCATCTTTCTAAAAACTAGAGGGTCTTCAAATGGATCCAATTCGGTGTCCCTAGCCAAGAGTTGTTCTACCGTATGTGTTCGGTTAACAAAGTCCTCTTCTAGGTAAAATGGGCGTTGGGGTCCTATGAAGCCTTTATCTATCCAAGGTCCATATCTAGATGGTCTCCTATTTAATTCTAACCAATGGGGTGTCGGTTCCTCACTAGTATCATAGGCATGTTTCTTAACATCATAGACTGACCAAGTATCTCCTTCTCCCACCGCTATCTTAGATTCCTTACAATCAATCATCGCACTAGCGGTCGCCAAAAATCCTCTACCTATCAACAAGGGGCATGTAAGGTCGCTAACCATATCAAGGACGTGGAAATCGGCTAAAATGGTTAGTTTCCCAATGTGCACTAACACGTCCTTAACTACTCCAACCGGGTAAGCAACACTTCCATCCGCTAAGCCTATTATCACCTCGGTTTCTTCAAGTTTTCCAAGTTTTAGAGAGGTGTAGAGAGGTAACGGAAGTAGGTTAAGGCTTGATCCAAGATCGGCTAATGTGTCATAAGCCTCCGAATTACCGATCTTGCAAGGTAGAACAAATAAGCCTGGATCATCTAACTTCTTAGGTAGCTTGTTTTGAACAAAGGCGGTCCCTTTTTCGCCTAACTTGAGCTTCTTCTCATCCAACTCATCATCAACCGGACTTTCAAGGTGGAGCTCCTTGAATTCTTCGTCAAGGTTTTGAGTGGGAGGTGTTTCAACTATGTTGTTGACCAATTTGGATGTCATAACTTCTTGGTCATTTGGAACGACTTGGGTTTGTTTGAAACACGTGCTCATGGAATTGACCGAATAATATTGTGGACAAGAACCAGGGGACGAAACCGATGCAATAGCGTTGACGTTTAGTTTCGGGTTCTTGACCGTGTTGCTAGGGAGTGCTCCTATTTCTCGGTCATTGAGGGCTTTCAACAAGGTGTCAATCTTATCGGTCATCTCGCTTTGTTTTTGTTTGAAATCGGCTTCAAACTTGGCTAAACGAGCTTCTTGAGATGCCATAAATTGAGACATCAATCCTTCAAAGTTATCGGTACTACCATTGCCGGAAGGATTGTTGTTGAAAGTACGGTTCGAGTTGGAACCGCTTGATTGGAAACGATTAGGTGGGTTGGAAGAATTGGTTTGTTGTGAGTTTTGGTTTTGTTTCCACCTAAGGTTCGGGTGATTTTTCCATGAGGGGTTGTATGAATCACCGTAATGGTTTGGCTCGGGTTTGAAAGTGTACCACTTGTCTCCCGCTCCGTCGGTACGCGAGGATGCGTAGTCCACAAAAGCTTGTTCGGGGAGTTCCATGCAATCACGAGTGTCGTGGGGACCACTACATAATTCACATGAAGAAGTGATTTTGTTCACTTGGCTTGAAGGTTTAGGAGCCTCGTAGGATTTCATGAGAAACTTGACTTGGTCTTCAAGTTCTATGATCCTACGGTCGGAAGTGCTTGAATTATTCGAAGGCAAAGATATTGCCTTGACCGTTTTATTCAAATCACGGGGATCACTCCAACTTTCGTTGTCATAAAGAGCAAGATCCTCTAGGAGAGCCCATGATTGTTCCGCACTTAGATCACGTAGCTTGCCACCGGCCGATTGGTCAATGGTTTGCCTCGTGGAGAGATTGATATGGTCATAGAAGATTTGGACTTGGAGCCAAAGTTCTATGCCATGGTGAGGGACTTTTTGGAGTAAGTCCTTGAATCGAGTCCATGCCTCGTAGAGAGTTTCGCCTTGACGTTGTTGGAACATCAAGATATCATTCCTTAGCTTGGTAGTTCTTCCCGGTGGGAAAAACTGAGCAAGGAAACGAGTGGTGAGATCATCCCAAGAGGTGATGGATCCTGCGGGTTGACGTTCTAGCCACTGACTAGCTTGGTCCCGCAGAGAGAATTGGAAGAGACGCAATCGGGTCGTCTCTCGAGTGGCAACATCAAGGTCTATAGAATCAACGATTTTAAGAAAGTCCTTGAGATGTTGATTAGGATCTTCAGAACGAAGTCCATGGAATGCGCATCCGCTTTGCACCAACCGGATGGTGTCGGATCGCAAGGGTGTGATATTGGCTCCTTGAGTGAGCTCAATGGTGTTTCGATAGCCATGGTGGCTAGGACGGGAATACTCTCCTAAAGTACGGGCTCTAGGAGGTGGTTGTGGTTGTTGTGGTGGTGGGTTGTGTGGGTTAAGGATATTACCATCTTCCATGATGTCGGACGGTAATGGTTACGAACAAAGACACGAAGAAAATAGATAGATTAAAGAAAACCTAGAAAAATAAAATAAAAATCTCACTAGAAAGGAATCTAGTGAGTAGACCTAATAGAAATAAAAATTCAACCTAAACAATAACTATTCCCCGGCAGCGGCGCCAAAAACTTGATGCGTGGTTTTGTAACCTTACAACAGGTTTTACCTCTCGAGGGATCTCAAGAGGCTTACAACCCCACCAGGCAGTGTACCTGACCGATGTAGTATAGTGTAGTGGTAAGTACGGGGGATTGATCGTTCTCCACAGGGAATAGTGTTCGTTAGGTATGAAAGGCTACTCTAATTAGGTCTAAGGGTTGAGGAAGATTCTTTTTTATATTTTTATATTTTTATGAAAGCAAGTAAAATCTCGGTTTTGAAAGAGTGGGCGGAATTAGTTGCTAGTCAACTAACCCAAATTACTACGAATGCAATAAAATTAAATAACTGAAAATAAAATGTGGTGAGAAACTTATGTGTAGAGAAATGTGTTTACTTAGATTTCCTTACTCCCTAACTATCTTTTACCGGTTAATTAGTGTGTATTAGTTGCGTGGATGACGGGTGTATTCCTTAATACCATTCGTGGGGTGGCGTACTTACTTCCCCAACTCTACAAGCTCCTACTTCACTCCTATGTCGAGCCGGCTAGGAAGCTCCTAACATGGGATCACTAGAATTCGCTTGTGCATTAAATACAACCATAAAAACCTTTAGTACGCATTTGGTTCATGTTTCTTAAGACGTTCAAGCAAGTTACCGAATAGGAAGTTAGCCAGTTTTCTTAAGCCTAACATAGATAAACAATCATCCAATACAACTAATAACACACTAACAACCAATAATTAATAGCTAGGTTTCATTAGATCTAAGCAAACACAAGATAAATTTAGCCTAACATGTTAAACAAAAGACAAGAATAAGATAGAATCAAACAACACATAGACATATTGAATGATTAATTGATAACTTATCTTTCAATGAAACATGGAAGATCTCAAGGCAAAAAGCCCTGAAAAAGTAGCTAAATTCGTCTTAGGGTTTTCTCCCAAAATTCCACACACTAAGCTCTCTCTAATGACAAAAGATTAGAAAACTATATATAGATTTTTGGATCTGACGGCGTCACCTTATGGAGTGTGACGCCGTCACCTCGCCGCTTTTAGGGTTCCCGGATGACCTTCTTGACGCCGTCCCTCTTTAGCTCTTCAAAAATCCATTCTGGCTTATCAAGGCTTGACGCCGTCGAACCATGAACGTGACGCCGTCCCCTTATGATTTAAGCCGTGACGCCCTCGATCAAGTTAAAGCGTGACGCCGTCAGAATTCACATGCTATTTTCACTGGCCCGTCATGAGTAAATTTCACGTCCAACTTTTCTTGCCAAGGCATGACGCCGTCCAGAGTAAAGTCTGATGCCGTCAAGAGTAACTTTTAGCCGATTCTTGAGACTTTGCCGTTTTCTTCACTTTAATGCTCCAAAAACGTCCAAAATGCCTCATTTTCCAGATTTCTCCTCAAAAGTACCTAAAATGACAAAAGGAACGATTTAGGGCAATATTTGATCAAATAAATACGATTTAGGGCTTAAATGACCCCTTAAAAGCGGTACACTTTTCGCTTCATCAAATACCCTTACACTTGAGATTTGCTTGTCCTTAAGCAAATGCGCTTTTATTCTAATCAAAATACAAGTTAGGGGTCATTTAATGCTAACATAAAAGTAATTACAACAAATAATCGTTCCACTTCAATCATAATAAGCACGGAGATTACATACTAGCACCTCACAAGTAGTGTTTAGATACTCACATCTCTCAAGTGTCATCAAAATAAATCTCATAAATGAAAACGGATAATATCTCTCACTACCTGTCATAGCAAATAGATTACCATAGGCTTGGGAAAGGATCGAAAACCTCCTCCACTAGGCGTAAGCACCTAAGATAAACTATCAAAGAGGGCTTTTAAATGGGTTATAACGTCAGGTGTAGGGAAAAGGAAAAACACGGTTTTGTTGGATACGGGATATTTTACTGGTGGCGAGTTAAAAATCTTGATCAATTACATGTACTATACAATGTTGCTAAGCCAAGACTAGACTCGATCTTAAGCTAATGATAAAATAACAAAAACATAAAATAAACATAAAATAAAACGGGATGGTAGTCCGTATGTTTTTTCTATTTTTCATTTTCTCATTTTTTTGTGTTTTTCTTGATTTTTTTTTTTTATTTTATTTTTTATTTTTTTTTTTTTTTTTGCATACACTTTTACCCTACCATCCAAAATAATACATCATAGGGGCGTTGCATTCCCCTTACACTTGAACTTTTACATAACTTTACAAATACTAATCTAATGACTCGAATTAAGATAATTGAAAAACTTGGAGTACTTTTAAAATATTTAGCACATATGGGGTAATAAATGATGTTCTTCCCCATTACTCCATTACACTAGTACTTTACCCATGAGTCCCAATCGTCCCAAAACAATATGTACAAGGATATGACTCGACTTAGCAACCATGTAATCAACTAGATAATTAACTTAGGTTTAAACAAATGTTGTCACAATAATGCACTAAAAATGAGTGCATACAAGGTAGGCTAAGGCGATTTGGGTGTACATTTTAGTGGGGTGTAACAAATTCTTCCTTTAAGTAAAATGCTTAAAGGTCGAAACGAAAAGATAGGCTCTGAGGGGTGTACTAGGGGTATCGTGTACTAAAAATGAGTACAACGCAAAGGGTGTGGGAGAATTACTTGACCAATGTAGCCAATGTAATTATAACAAAAACACAGGTGTAAAACAATGGGTTAATCCTAATGCCTCTTATCATGTAGTAAATCTAACTACACGAATGTAGTCTCACTTGTGGCCTTGGAATGGTCCTAACGCAAGTTCTAGAATCTAAGTGCTACCGGTACACACATCATAGCATAAATGCTTTTCCTACCAATTCTAGGGGCGAACCTCACATATTTGGGGGTGAAAATTTTTTTAGTGGTACGGTTTTTGTGCTAGTTATATAACTCCTATCCGTGAGACGCTCATTAAGATTAAAGTTTCACTCCTATATGTTGTAAAAAAATTTAAATTTGGCACTAAAATTACCTTAACAAGTATTTCTCTCAGTTTTATTACACATCTACCATCAAACAAACAAAAATCAAGCGCAATTGTATTCTCTAAAATCGTACTTTTACCCTCCCCTTACACATAAGATGAACATTGTCCCCAATGTTCAAATAATAAGATGTAAAAGCAAAAAGTAAAAGAATGAAATCAAATACTCCCCTGATTCGCTCGGTGGATAATGAAATTACACGGTTAGATCTTCCTCCAAAGAGAATGTTGAAGCTCCATGACTAATGCATCGCCACAAGCTTGATCCAAAAACATTTCCTTGTCCAAAATAACCTGTTAAACCTGAGAAAACAAACACGAAAACCTGCATAACATCGGCGGGATAAAATCTATATATAAGGATATAATGCTTGTGGAATGATAATTTTGCAGATTCCTGGAGATTATAAGTTGGAGATTTTAATAAAAACTTTTCTAAAAACAAAACTTTCAAAAATTTCTGAAAATTAAATATGACGCCGTCAGGTTATAAACCCTGACGCCGTCAGAAATGACCTGACAAAAATTTTCATTTTAAGTTTCCGGAAAATTTCTGGAAAAACCTTTACCTTACTTCCTGGAAATCCTGCAAAGCATCATTATGACTCGATACAAGCATTTGACTCAAACAAATACGAATATGTATGCTAATTTATTATCATTATGATTCATGTTAATTTGTGTTCTAATAAACCGATTTAGATTTCCCTTACACTTATCTTTTGCAAAATACCTTTATATGTAGTTAAGACGAAGTTAAAAACAACATAAAGCATTTTCACAAATTAGTTTTTAACATGAATCAATAATAATAAAAATTAAACACAATACGGAAAATAAAATCAAACAAACAAATAAATAAACACACAAAGCAAATAAAACAAATAAAGCTTGGGTTGCCTCCCAAGAAGCGCTTTTCTTTATTAACGAGTCTTGTAGCTAGACTCAAAGTCACGCTACCCTATGTAAGTGAGCTCATCATCAAGGACGTCTTTAGGGTTAAGCTTGGATTGAAGTTTCCTATTGGTTCGCTTAGTACGATATATCTTTTCAAACTTCTCTCCATCCGGGTCATACAACGTCATCTTAATATGCCATGACCCATCTCCATCTTTGGGTGGTTTATCCCAACTCCACTTATGATCATCTTCCTCACAAATCCACTAATTCATTCCTAGGTTAATTGGCAAAACTCCTAGGAAATCAATCATCTTTCTAAAAACTAGAGGGTCTTCAAATGGATCCAATTCGGTGTCCCTAGCCAAGAGTTGTTCTACCGTATGTGTTCGGTTAACAAAGTCCTCTTCTAGGTAAAATGGGCGTTGGGGTCCTATGAAGCCTTTATCTATCCAAGGTCCATATCTAGATGGTCTCCTATTTAATTCTAACCAATGGGGTGTCGGTTCCTCACTAGTATCATAGGCATGTTTCTTAACATCATAGACTGACCAAGTATCTCCTTCTCCCACCGCTATCTTAGATTCCTTACAATCAATCATCGCACTAGCGGTCGCCAAAAATCCTCTACCTATCAACAAGGGGCATGTAGGGTCGCTAACCATATCAAGGACGTGGAAATCGGCTAAAATGGTTAGTTTCCCAATGTGCACTAACACGTCCTTAACTACTCCAACCGGGTAAGCAACACTTCCATCCGCTAAGCCTATTATCACCTCGGTTTCTTCAAGTTTTCCAAGTTTTAGAGAGGTGTAGAGAGGTAACGGAAGTAGGTTAAGGCTTGATCCAAGATCGGCTAATGTGTCATAAGCCTCCGAATTACCGATCTTGCAAGGTAGAACAAATAAGCCTGGATCATCTAACTTCTTAGGTAGCTTGTTTTGAACAAAGGCGGTCCCTTTTTCGCCTAACTTGAGCTTCTTCTCATCCAACTCATCATCAACCGGACTTTCAAGGTGGAGCTCCTTGAATTCTTCGTCAAGGTTTTGAGTGGGAGGTGTTTCAACTATGTTGTTGACCAATTTGGATGTCATAACTTCTTGGTCATTTGGAACGACTTGGGTTTGTTTGAAACACGTGCTCATGGAATTGACCGAATAATATTGTGGACAAGAACCAGGGGACGAAACCGATGCAATAGCGTTGACGTTTAGTTTCGGGTTCTTGACCGTGTTGCTAGGGAGTGCTCCTATTTCTCGGTCATTGAGGGCTTTCAACAAGGTGTCAATCTTATCGGTCATCTCGCTTTGTTTTTGTTTGAAATCGGCTTCAAACTTGGCTAAACGAGCTTCTTGAGATGCCATAAATTGAGACATCAATCCTTCAAAGTTATCGGTACTACCATTGCCGGAAGGATTGTTGTTGAAAGTACGGTTCGAGTTGGAACCGCTTGATTGGAAACGATTAGGTGGGTTGGAAGAATTGGTTTGTTGTGAGTTTTGGTTTTGTTTCCACCTAAGGTTCGGGTGATTTTTCCATGAGGGGTTGTATGAATCACCGTAATGGTTTGGCTCGGGTTTGAAAGTGTACCACTTGTCTCCCGCTCCGTCGGTACGCGAGGATGCGTAGTCCACAAAAGCTTGTTCGGGGAGTTCCATGCAATCACGAGTGTCGTGGGGACCACTACATAATTCACATGAAGAAGTGATTTTGTTCACTTGGCTTGAAGGTTTAGGAGCCTCGTAGGATTTCATGAGAAACTTGACTTGGTCTTCAAGTTCTATGATCCTACGGTCGGAAGTGCTTGAATTATTCGAAGGCAAAGATATTGCCTTGACCGTTTTATTCAAATCACGGGGATCACTCCAACTTTCGTTGTCATAAAGAGCAAGATCCTCTAGGAGAGCCCATGATTGTTCCGCACTTAGATCACGTAGCTTGCCACCGGCCGATTGGTCAATGGTTTGCCTCGTGGAGAGATTGATATGGTCATAGAAGATTTGGACTTGGAGCCAAAGTTCTATGCCATGGTGAGGGACTTTTTGGAGTAAGTCCTTGAATCGAGTCCATGCCTCGTAGAGAGTTTCGCCTTGACGTTGTTGGAACATCAAGATATCATTCCTTAGCTTGGTAGTTCTTCCCGGTGGGAAAAACTGAGCAAGGAAACGAGTGGTGAGATCATCCCAAGAGGTGATGGATCCTGCGGGTTGACGTTCTAGCCACTGACTAGCTTGGTCCCGCAGAGAGAATTGGAAGAGACGCAATCGGGTCGTCTCTCGAGTGGCAACATCAAGGTCTATAGAATCAACGATTTTAAGAAAGTCCTTGAGATGTTGATTAGGATCTTCAGAACGAAGTCCATGGAATGCGCATCCGCTTTGCACCAACCGGATGGTGTCGGATCGCAAGGGTGTGATATTGGCTCCTTGAGTGAGCTCAATGGTGTTTCGATAGCCATGGTGGCTAGGACGGGAATACTCTCCTAAAGTACGGGCTCTAGGAGGTGGTTGTGGTTGTTGTGGTGGTGGGTTGTGTGGGTTAAGGATATTACCATCTTCCATGATGTCGGACGGTAATGGTTACGAACAAAGACACGAAGAAAATAGATAGATTAAAGAAAACCTAGAAAAATAAAATAAAAATCTCACTAGAAAGGAATCTAGTGAGTAGACCTAATAGAAATAAAAATTCAACCTAAACAATAACTATTCCCCGGCAGCGGCGCCAAAAACTTGATGCGTGGTTTTGTAACCTTACAACAGGTTTTACCTCTCGAGGGATCTCAAGAGGCTTACAACCCCACCAGGCAGTGTACCTGACCGATGTAGTATAGTGTAGTGGTAAGTACGGGGGATTGATCGTTCTCCACAGGGAATAGTGTTCGTTAGGTATGAAAGGCTACTCTAATTAGGTCTAAGGGTTGAGGAAGATTCTTTTTTATATTTTTATATTTTTATGAAAGCAAGTAAAATCTCGGTTTTGAAAGAGTGGGCGGAATTAGTTGCTAGTCAACTAACCCAAATTACTACGAATGCAATAAAATTAAATAACTGAAAATAAAATGTGGTGAGAAACTTATGTGTAGAGAAATGTGTTTACTTAGATTTCCTTACTCCCTAACTATCTTTTACCGGTTAATTAGTGTGTATTAGTTGCGTGGATGACGGGTGTATTCCTTAATACCATTCGTGGGGTGGCGTACTTACTTCCCCAACTCTACAAGCTCCTACTTCACTCCTATGTCGAGCCGGCTAGGAAGCTCCTAACATGGGATCACTAGAATTCGCTTGTGCATTAAATACAACCATAAAAACCTTTAGTACGCATTTGGTTCATCTTTCTTAAGACGTTCAAGCAAGTTACCGAATAGGAAGTTAGCCAGTTTTCTTAAGCCTAACATAGATAAACAATCATCCAATACAACTAATAACACACTAACAACCAATAATCAATAGCTAGGTTTCATTAGATCTAAGCAAACACAAGATAAATTTAGCCTAACATGTTAAACAAAAGACAAGAATAAGATAGAATCAAACAACACATAGACATATTGAATGATTAATTGATAACTTATCTTTCAATGAAACATGGAAGATCTCAAGGCAAAAAGCCCTGAAAAAGTAGCTAAATTCGTCTTAGGGTTTTCTCCCAAAATTCCACACACTAAGCTCTCTCTAATGACAAAAGATTAGAAAACTATATATAGATTTTTGGATCTGACGGCGTCACCTTATGGAGTGTGACGCCGTCACCTCGCCGCTTTTAGGGTTCCCGGATGACCTTCTTGACGCCGTCCCTCTTTAGCTCTTCAAAAATCCATTCTGGCTTATCAAGGCTTGACGCCGTCGAACCATGAACGTGACGCCGTCCCCTTATGATTTAAGCCGTGACGCCCTCGATCAAGTTAAAGCGTGACGCCGTCAGAATTCACATGCTATTTTCACTGGCCCGTCATGAGTAAATTTCACGTCCAACTTTTCTTGCCAAGGCATGACGCCGTCCAGAGTAAAGTCTGACGCCGTCAAGAGTAACTTTTAGCCGATTCTTGAGACTTTGCCGTTTTCTTCACTTTAATGCTCCAAAAACGTCCAAAATGCCTCATTTTTCAGATTTCTCCTCAAAAGTACCTAAAATGACAAAAGGAACGATTTAGGGCAATATTTGATCAAATAAATACGATTTAGGGCTTAAATGACCCCTTAAAAGCGGTACACTTTTCGCTTCATCAGAAACAATTCCCCAAGAAGATATAAATCAGAAGTTTCTAAGAAGCTTGTCACCAGAGTGGCATACACATACTGTGGTGTGGAGAAATAAGGATGATCTAGACATAATGAGTATGGATGACCTTTACAAGAATCTTAAAGTGTATGAACCTGAAGTCAAAGGGTCATCTAGCTCATCCTCAAGTTCACAAAACTTGGCTTTTGTGTCCTCCTCCAATAACAGTTCTGGCAGTACTAGTGAAGCAGTTAAAACTACTCATTGAGTTACTACTGCTGGCACTCAAGTTAATACTGCTCGTTCTACAAACTTTGACAACTTGAGTGATGCTGTTATCTATGCTTTCTTGGGTTGTCAATCTAATAGTTCTCAAATTGTACATGAGGACTTGGAACAGATTCATCCAGATGATTTTGAAGTGATGGACTTGAAGTGGCAGATGGCTATGTTTATAATGAGGGCAAGGAGATTCTTGAAGAGTACAGGAAGGCAGCTTAAAGTCAATGGGAATGACAACATGGAGTTTGATAAGTCGAAGGTAGAATGCTACAACTGTCACAGAAAGGGACACTTTGCAAGAGAGTGCAGGGCACCAAGGAGCCAAGACTACAAGAATGGAGAAAGCTCAACGAAAATTGTGTTTGTGGAACCTACAAAATCCACAGCTTTGGTTTCTTGTGATGGTTTGGGTAGATATGATTGGAGTGAGCAAGCAGTAGAAGGACCAAACTTTGCACTCATGGCTTATTCTTCTTCATCAAGTTCTAACTCTGAGGTATCTAATGATTCTGGTTGTTCTTATAAATCTTGCTTAGATACTGTTGAGTTGCTTAAGGCTAGGAATGAAAAATTAATTGAAGATTTAAAGAAGTCTGAGTTAGATAATTTAGGCTATAAAGTAGGTTTAAAGTCTATTGAACAAAGACTTGAATTCTTTAAGCAGAATGAGACTGAGTATGTAGAGAAGGTTAATGTTTTAGAAAGTAAACTTTATGTCAAAGAAAACGTTATTAAAGAGCTTACTAAGAGACTAGAACATACTCAAAAAGAAAAGGATGTAGTTCAACAGGAAAAAGAGGGCATTAAAATTAAAGTGAATAGGCTTGAACATGAATCTGAAGGTGTTAACAAGATAATAGAGCGCCAACTTATGAGGAAAGGTAGTGGCATAGGCTATAATGAGGTTCCCCCTCCCATTACAGGAAAATTTGCACCTCATCTGCCAGAATTGTATTGTTTAAATGAGTCTGCTGATAAGCCTGTAGGTGAGAGTAGTAATGATAAGTTTAATGAGGAAACGCCTAATGTTGAAAAGAAGTATACTGATGCACCAATTATTGAAGATTGGGTGTCTGAAGATGAGGATCAGGTTGAGTCTACACCTAAGGTTGAAAGAAAAACAGTCAAGCCTAGTGTTGAAAAGACAAATTTTGCTAAACCTAATCCACAGGAACAAAATTATAGGAGAACTATTGAGCAACCTAGGATACACACTAACAGGCCTAGAGGGAACCAAAGCAATTGGAATGATATGATGTCTCATAGGTTAGGAAGTAACTTTGAGATGTTTAACAAAGCTTGTTATGTTTGTGGTAGTTTTGAACATTTGCAGGATAATTGTTATTACTATCAAAAACCCATGTGGAACTATGCTCAGAGGGTGAATCACCAAAGTTTTGCTCAAAAATCTCACCCCTTTGCTAAAAGAAACATACTTCCAAGAGCAATACAAATGAGGTCTAGTTTGGTATCAGTTAATACTGCCAAGCAAAATATTTCTAAACCAACAGTATTGATTAATACTGCTAGATCAGTTAGTGCTGCTGTAACACCCGGTAATTTTCCAAAACCTTTCTAGCCAATTAATTTAAAACTTTGCATTACCTGAGAATTTAACTTTTTATTGAACTTGTTTGGGCTTGAGAAACGAGAATTATTGCGAGAAACGAGAATATTGTCCCTATTAGTGAACCAGCACAACCTACAAAGCACGAAACGTATCGTATTTGTCAAAAATATTGATTTTTGAAAATAGTGCAAATTTATACTCGTTTTTATTGGAAAAATCATTTCGTGAACGATGGCGCAAGTTTCGTAATTTTTCGAGTCCGTTTGCTATGTCGTTTGAGCCCCGAAGCGTTTATCGTTAGAAGTTTACTACGTTGGCAACTATAACCCCTAAACTAACAACTTTACTCTACCCTACACTTTCAAAAATTACAAAACCCACCCTATACTTCTACCCAAGTATATATACCCCATCACACCCCACACCACTCATTTTTATTCACAAAACACACACACAAATATCATTAACACTCTTTCTCCCTCTTGAAGTTTCCGGCCGGCCACCCTCCGGCGACACCAGCAGAATCCGGCGACCCTCGCCGGAATATTTTTCCGGCCACCCTTTTTCTTGTACGATCTTGTAGATCGGGATACCCTCATCACCACCGTACCACCCACGCACCCCCAAACACCCCCGTTCGCTCTCACGCGCCTTCCACCACCGCGACACCACCACAAGCCACCACCACCTTCCTATTCGTTTCTCTTGACGGTAAACAACCCCCACGCGCCCTCTTTTCTATTATTTTTGAATTTATACGAAAACCCTAATTTCTAAATCTTTTAATAAAACCGATTTTATTATAAAACCTTTTATAAAATGTGTTTTAAACATTAAAACTTGTGTAGACTCGCTCTTTTCTCCGTGACTCGGCCTCGACTCGGGTGAACTCACCGAGTCAACTCGTGACTCGGTGAGGGTTGTTGTTTTATTATTGTTTCATGGTTGTGAAGATGAGGGACTGTATATTTTTGGGTATTAGAAGTTGATTGTGGGTCCGTTTGGTTCATTGGTTCTCGGCAGTCACCACACCCCACCACCGAGACTCTCGTGGTGGTGAGGGTGGGGTGTTATGATGTTCTTGTTGTTGATGTTGTGTGGTGTTGATAGTGTTTGTGTTTGTCTCAGATTCGGCTTGAGCTGAGAGCCCATTGGCTCGGGTTAGTGTTGAGCCATGACTCAAGTGAGTCCCGGCGATGTTTATACATTATTTGTTTACTTGTTATTGTTTTAATACGGTTTCGGCAATATTTTGACATGGGTTAACACGACGAATGATAATAAACTTGACTAATAAAACTATGAAACCTAAAATACAATTGATATAGTTAAGTGGATTTGAATATCGGACTTGGATCCGTATTATTATTATTTGTGATGGACAAGATTTGGACATATTGGATTTACGGTGTTAGTTATTTGGACTTATGGACCCTTTGGTACGAAAACTACGAAATGGTCGATAAACTAAACAACTAATATATACGGGAATAATGTGTCCAAATATATATTGAATTGTGACGTTAGTGATAAAATTTGGTAATTTGATGTTAATAAATACTTAATCAAAGAGTCGTTGACTCGGGAAAATGTTCTATAAACGGGCAGGTCATGCCGAAATTTTGTAAAATCTTTTGTAACACTTAAACGCTTAAGATTTATAAACTATTTAAAAACCTTTTCATTTATATTACTTTCAACGTTATATTTTGGAAAATGGGAAAAGCCGAGACTTGTTATTAATGTGTTATAGTTTATTTGCGTGTGTCTTTCATTTCTTTTCGACGACTTTCTTTGAGGAGCTCTTTCGTCAACTCTTGTCTTTCTTGAGTTTCTTTCGTTTCGCCGACGTATTCGTTTTCTAACTTTCTTGTCTTCCACACGAGACTTTTTAAAACCCTTTTTCTTTCAAATGCCATTGTTATTAAACCTTTTATTCAAGTATTGATTATTGAAGTATTCGAGTATTATTTATTAAATCATTTTGGATATTATATCTGAGTTATGTCATTAATTGATTAGGTTGTGCTGAGGTTCATTTGTTGTGCCGTACCATCTGATTGTTATCTCATTCTCTCTGTGACTAAGGTGTGATTCATAGCCCCACTTGCGCGCTATTAAATATTTATAAATCCCGTGGGGGAGATACATGCTACTTACTGTTTTTTTTTCTGAGCACAATTGTTTATTGTATGCTATTCCTGATTGACGCTATGAATGCTAAGTACCTTCCTTGCCAAAAGCAAGTCCCTCGATCATGAACCATTAATCACCTGCGGGTGAGCGCGATTATAGTTTATAGGCCTATAGGATTTGACCATCCCACCCCTGTTGACCAGGTAGGCAACATGGGTGTTCTATAATTGAGTTAACTAGGTATTTGGCAAGATACCTGGCTTTGGGGGCAACTTTTATGATTATGAAATTCCGCGGTTATTGTCGACTTACGCCAGAGTTTCTGGTGCTGGTTAACGCTTTGTGTGTCATGAGCTTAGCAAATCCAGAGAATTATGTGACGCTTACTCGATATCTGCATTTGTTGCTTATATCTTCCAGACTAAAATCTTGTGCTCAACTAATTTTTATTAAACCTATGGATTACACTCAACCTTTGTGTTGACTTTTTAAGCATGTTTATCTCAGGTAATTGATTTCTGAAGTGTGCACGAGGAAGGGCTGGAGGTTCCGGATGGCTATCTGTGGGTTGTGTTTTGTTATTTCTATCTAAATTTTCCGCTGCAAACTACTTTATTTTTCCGCTGCAAACTATTTTATGATCCGCTGCTAAATGTGTTAGGAGTCTTTTGAACTCTAATGGTTGAACTTTGTATTTGAATGTGGTATTTTATTAAAACGTCTCGTTATGAGATCGTTTATCTATGATTTTGACTCACTACCCCTCGAGTAGCACCCCAAGCTCAGTCCCGCTGCCATATTTCGAGTTGGGGGTGTTACAGAATGGTATCAAGAGCCAAGGTTTATAGAGAACGAGGTCATACTCGACTATAAACATTTTCCGTGTGAGTCAAAACATTTTCCGAAATCGATAGCCATCAGCCTTCCGTGCCGCTTCACTCGTAAGTACTTTATTACTGTATGTTTGGATTTTCACTACTATTTCATTTTTATATGAAACTATTTTATAAACATTTGGCTAGAAATTTTTATACTTGTCCCGATGCTCCATGGAGAGTATTACGGCTACATCAGTTTCTACCGGTTAGTTATCAGTTGCACCCGTCGATCACCCCCTTGCACCACCGAGTCCAGAAATGGACCCACACCCTATTAATGTACCTCACCCGGATGATGAGAAGATGGATGATAATGATGAGAAGATAGGAGACCGTCAGTAGGGATTAGTGATCATCTTTATTATGGTAGTTTATTATTGTAGTAGTGGTTTACCTTGTACGTACTGAACTGACTAGTTTCGGTTAGTAGATTTGATAAGAAACTTGTAGTCGTTTTGCATATCTTGCATGACTGATGACAAGTATCGAATCTACGATGTATTTTGGTGATGTACTATTATGATGTTGAATGGACGCTATATTATGATGTATCATTGTATTGTTTACTTTTGTGTTATGATTCTGTTATGTTAATCAAATACTTATAATGTTTTACATTGTGATGATTGATAGAATCATGCCACCTAAGAAGATGACCCCGGCTGCAATCCAGAAACTAATTGAAGAAGGCATAGCTGCGGCCCTCGCCGATCAAGCAGGTGCTAATAATCAAAATGCTGGGCAAGCAGGAGTGCAGCCTGTCCCGGAGAACCGTTCCTGCACCTACAAAGAGTTCATGAGCTGCAAGCCCACTACTTTCAAAGGAATCGAGGGAGCTGTCGGCTTAACACAGTGGTTTGAAAAGATGGAATCTGTGTTCTTGAGGAGTAACTCACGGAAGACTGCAAGGTAAAGTATGCCACAGGAACCTTGATTGAACATGCATTATCCTGGTGGAATGCATATGCTCAGGATATTGGGTTGGAGAGAGCTTACAGTATGTCTTGGGAAGACTTCAAGAAAGAAATGATGAAAAAGTATTGCTCCCGCAGTGATATGAGAAAGTTGGATACTGAATTCTATTACTTGGCTGTGAAAGGTGTTGATCTTGCCACCTATGTTCGTCGATTCCAAGAGTTGAAAGTCTTTTGTGCCCATATGGTACCGGATAATGAGAAGCTGCTTGAAAAGTTTATTGGTGGTCTACCAACTAGTATTGAAGGGCTTGTAACGTCATACAACTCTCAGACCTTGGATGATGCAATCCGTGTAGCTGAACGACTAATGGATCAGGCCATCAAGAATGGAACAGCTCAGAAGGGTAACAACTTTGATCATAAGAGGAAGTGGGATGACTACAGAAGGAACAACAACAACAACAACAACAACAACAACAACAACAACAACAACTACAACAACCGCAACAACAACAATAACCAGTACCGCAATAACAATCACCACAATCAGCAGAACCGACGCCAAGAGGCTGTCAGAGCATATGTAGCTGCACCAGCACAGACTGGGGGATATGCTGGAAAGTACCCGTACTGTGAAAAATGTAACCATCACCACCCTGGACCGTGCACTGCGAGATGTCAGAACTGCAACAAGGTTGGGCATGTTGCTAAGAACTGTAAGGGAAAAGCTGTGGCTACAGGGAGTAATGCACAGCCGGTTGTAACATGTTTTGGATGTGGGGAGCGTGGACATTACAAGAGCCAGTGCCCGAAAAATACTGGACAAAAGACCGAAGGTGCTCGTGGCAGAGCATACGTGCTGGGAAATGGAGAGCAGTATCAGGACCCAAATGTCGTTACCGGTACGTTTCTACTCAACAACCTTCGTGTTAAAGTCTTATTTGATTCTGGTGCCGATATGAGCTTTATATCTTCTAAGATTTCACTGCTACTAAATCTCACCCTATCATTCTAGACACCAGTTATAGTATTGAACTAGCTAATGGAAATCTGGTTAATACTTGCACCGTAATCCGAGACTGTACCTTAAACCTTCTAGATCACCCGTTTAGCATCGACCTTATGCCCATTGAACTCGGAAGCTTTGACGTAGTTGTGGGAATGGATTGGTTGTCCAAACATCGAGCCATCATTATTTGCGGTGAACGGGTTGTTCATATCCCTCTTGTTGACGAGACTTTGGTTGTCCGCGGAGACCGTAGTGGAACCCGTTTGAGTATTATCTCCTGCATTAAGACTTTGAAGTACATCGAGAAAGGTTGTCATGCGTTCTTAGCACAAGTGTCCAAGAAAGAGTCTGGAGAGAGGCGACTCGAGGACGTCCCGATTGTGCGTGATTTCCCGGAGGTATTTCCTGAAGATCTACCTGGACTTCCACCAGCTCGACAAGTGGAGTTCTTAATCGAATTAGTTCCAGGAGCTGCACCCGTGGCACGTGCACCGTATCGACTTGCTCCTACCGAAATGCAAGAACTGTCTAAGCAGTTACAGGAGTTGTTGGATAAAGGGTTTATTCGACCTAGTTCATCACCGTGGGGAGCACCGGTGTTGTTCGTAAAGAAGAAAGATGGTTCGTTTAGGATGTGCATTGACTATCGCGAATTGAACAAGCTAACAGTGAAGAATCGCTACCCGTTACCGAGAATTGATGATTTGTTTGACCAGCTGCAAGGATCAGATTACTACTCGAAGATAGATCTGAGGTCAGGTTACCACCAACTTAGAGTCCGGGAAGAGGATATTCCCAAAACGGCGTTCAGGACTCGCTATGGCCACTATGAATTCAAAGTAATGCCATTTGGTTTGACAAACGCACCGGCTGTATTCATGGACCTCATGAACCGAGTGTGTAAACCATACTTGGACAAGTTTGTCATAGTCTTTATCGATGATATTTTGATTTACTCCAAGACTGAAGAAGAGCACAAGCAACATCTGACGACAATTCTCAAATTACTCAAGGAAGAACAACTGTATGCCAAATTCTCTAAGTGTGAATTTTGGATTCGCAGAGTACAATTTCTTGGCCATGTGATTGACAACAAAGGGTTGCATGTAGATCCCGCGAAGATTGAAGCTATTGAGAATTGGCCAACACCTTCTAATGCTACAGAGATCCGACAATTTTTGGGATTAGCCGGGTATTACCGGAGATTCATCGAGGGATTCTCCAAGGTTGCTAAACCATTAACTGCATTGACTCAGAAGAATAAGAAGTATGAATGGGGAAATGATGAAGAAGAAACATTCCAAATCCTGAAGCGAAAACTGTGTAGTGCACCGATTTTGGCGTTGCCAGACGGAGTGGAGGATTTTGTGGTATACTGCGATGCATCCTATCATGGTTTAGGAGCAGTTCTGATGCAGAGAGGGAAAGTCATGGCATATGCTTCTCGACAACTTAAGACCCACGAGGAGAAGTATACTACGCATGATTTAGAGTTGGGCGCAGTGGTTTTTGCACTCAAGATATGGAGACACTATCTATACGGGATGAAGTGTGTCGTATACACCGATCACAAGAGTCTTCAGCATATCTTAGATCAGAAGGAGCTGAATATGAGACAACGACGATGGTTAGAAACTCTAAGTGATTACGACTGTGAAATCAGATATCACCCAGGAAAGGCAAACGTTGTTGCTGATGCCTTGAGCCGTAAGGAACGATTGAAACCCCTACGGGTTCGAGCTTTAGTTATGACCATCAATTCGAACCTTCCCGCTCAAATTCTCCGTGCTCAAGAAGAAGCAGTAGAACAAGAAGGTCTCCAAGATAAGAGCCTTCAAGGAATGATACAAAAGAAGTTTCAGAGACGTTCGGATGGAACGTTGTGTTATAAAGGAAGAAGTTGGGTGCCACGTCATGGAGGACTGCGAGACTTGATTATGCACGAGTCTCATAAGTCAAAATACTCTATTCACCCAGGATCCGACAAAATGTATCATGACCTCAAGGAACTGTACTGGTGGCCGAATATGAAAGCTGAAGTTGCTGACTATGTTCGAAGGTGTTTGACATGCGCAAAAGTTAAGGCCGAACATCAGAAACCGTCTGGTCTTCTACAACAGCCCGAGATTCCCGAATGGAAGTGGGAACGGATCACAATGGATTTCGTCACTAAACTCCCAAGGACTGCAACTGGTTTTGATGCTATATGGGTCATAGTCGATCGATTGACTAAATCAGCACATTTTATACCGATCAAGGAAAAATACGACATGGAGAAGTTAACAAGGCTCTATGTGAAGGAGATAGTATCGAGACATGGAGCTCCCATATCTATCATCTCCGACAGAGACGGCAGGTTTACTTCAAACTTTTGGTGGTCGCTTCAAGATTCCTTTGGTACAAAACTCGACATGAGCACTGCATATCACCCGCAAACAGATGGCCAGAGTGAAAGGACGATTCAAACATTGGAGGATATGCTCCGGGCCTGTGTAATTGATTTTGGAAATGGGTGGGATACACATTTGCCTTTGATCGAGTTTTCATACAACAACAGCTATCATGCAAGTATCAAGGCTGCACCGTTCGAGGCATTGTATGGTCGAAAGTGTCGATCACCCATTTGTTGGGCTGAGGTAGGAGAAGCTCAGCTCATTGGGCCGGATCTTGTTCGTGAGACCACAGAAAAGATTGTGCAGATTAAAGACCGATTGAAGATCGCGCGAGATCGACAGAAAAGTTACGCAGACGTAAGACGCAAACCCCTTGAGTTTCAGGTTGGGGATAGAGTCATGTTGAAGGTTTCACCATGGAAGGGAGTGATTCGTTTCGGCAAGCGGGGAAAGCTGAACCCCAGGTACATAGGACCGTTCAAGATTCTGAACCGAGTTGGTCCTGTAGCTTATAAGCTAGAATTACCACCAGAGCTCAGTAGGGTACATCCCGTATTCCACGTGTCTAATTTGAAGAAATCCTTGTCCGATGAGACAGCCGTGATTCCACTCGATGAGATTCAAGTTGATGAGCAACTGAACTTTATTGAAGAACCTGTAGAGATTATGGAGCATGAGGTCAAACGATTAAAGAGGAGCAAAATTTCCCTTGTGAAAGTCCGCTGGAATTCCAAGAGAGGACCCGAATTCACCTGGGAACGCGAGGACCAGTTCAAACGCAAATATCCTCACCTCTTCGAAACCGGAACTGATAAGTTGAACTGAAATCCGGGACGGATTTCCCAATATGATGTATGTGCTGTAACACCCGGTAATTTTCCAAAACCTTTCTAGCCAATTAATTTAAAACTTTGCATTACCTGAGAACTTAAACTTTTTATTGAACTTGTTTGGGCTTGAGAAACGAGAATTATTGCGAGAAACGAGAATATTGTCCCTATTAGTGAACCAGCACAACCTACAAAGCACGAAACGTATCGTATTTGTCAAAAATATTGATTTTTGAAAATAGTGCAAATTTATACTCGTTTTTATTGGAAAAATCATTTCGTGAATGATGGCGCAAGTTTCGTAATTTTTCGAGTCCGTTTGCTATGTCGTTTGAGCCCCGAAGCGTTTATCGTTAGAAGTTTACTACGTTGGCAACTATAACCCCTAAACTAACAACTTTACTCTACCCTACACTTTCAAAAATTACAAAACCCACCCTATACTTCTACCCAAGTATATATATCCCATCACACCCCACACCACTCATTTTTATTCACAAAACACACACACAAATATCTTTAACACTCTTTCTCCCTCTTGAAGTTTCCGGCCGGCCACCCTCCGGCGACACCAGCAGAATCCGGCGACCCTCGCCGGAATATTTTTCCGGCCACCCTTTTTCTTGTACGATCTTGTAGATCGGGATACCCTCATCACCACCGTACCACCCACGCTCCCCCAAACACCCCCGTTCGCTCTCACGCGCCTTCCACCGCCGCGACACCACCACAAGCCACCACCACCTTCCTATTCGTTTCTCTTGACGGTAAACAACCCCCACGCGCCCTCTTTTCTATTATTTTTGAATTTATACGAAAACCCTAATTTCTAAATCTTTTAATAAAACCGATTTTATTATAAAACCTTTTATAAAATGTGTTTTAAACATTAAAACTTGTGTGGACTCGCTCTTTTCTCCGTGACTCGGCCTCGACTCGGGTGAACTCACCGAGTCAACTCGTGACTCGGTGAGGGTTGTTGTTTTATTATTGTTTCATGGTTGTGAAGATGAGGGAGTGTATATTTTTGGGTATTAGAAGTTGATTGTGGGTCCGTTTGGTTCATTGGTTCTCGGCAGTCACCACACCCCACCACCGAGACTCTCGTGGTGGTGAGGGTGGGGTGTTATGATGTTCTTGTTGTTGATGTTGTGTGGTGTTGATAGTGTTTGTGTTTGTCTCGGATTCGGCTTGAGCTGAGAGCCCATTGGCTCGGGTTAGTGTTGAGCCGTGACTCAAGTGAGTCCCGGCGATGTTTATACATTATTTGTTTACTTGTTATTGTTTTAATACGGTTTCGGCAATATTTTGACATGGGTTAACACGACGAATGATAATAAACTTGACTAATAAAACTATGAAACCTAAAATACAATTGATATAGTTAAGTGGATTTGAATATCGGACTTGGATCCGTATTATTATTATTTGTGATGGACAAGATTTGGACATATTGGATTTACGGTGTTAGTTATTTGGACTTATGGACCCTTTGGTACGAAAACTACGAAATGGTCGATAAACTAAACAACTAATATATACGGGAATAATGTGTCCAAATATATATTGAATTGTGACGTTAGTGATAAAATTTGGTAATTTGATGTTAACAAATACTTAATCAAAGAGTCGTTGACTCGGGAAAATGTTCTATAAACGGGCAGGTCATGCCGAAATTTTGTAAAATCTTTTGTAACACTTAAACGCTTAAGATTTATAAACTATTTAAAAACCTTTTCATTTATATTACTTTCAACGTTATATTTTGGAAAATGGGAAAAGCCGAGACTTGTTATTAATGTGTTATAGTTTATTTGCGTGTGTCTTTCATTTCTTTTCGACGACTTTCTTTGAGGAGCTCTTTCGTCAACTCTTGTCTTTCTTGAGTTTCTTTCGTTTCGCCGACGTATTCGTTTTCTAACTTTCTTGTCTTCCACACGAGACTTTTTAAAACCCTTTTTCTTTCAAATGCCATTGTTATTAAACCTTTTATTCAAGTATTGATTATTGAAGTATTCGAGTATTATTTATTAAATCATTTTGGATATTATATCTGAGTTATGTCATTAATTGATTAGGTTGTGCTGAGGTTCATTTGCTGTGCCGTACCATCTGATTGTTATCTCATTCTCTCTGTGACTAAGGTGTGATTCATAGCCCCACTTGCGCGCTATTAAATATTTATAAATCCCGTGGGGGAGATACATGCTACTTACTGTTTTTTTTTTTTGAGCACAATTGTTTATTGTATGCTATTCCTGATTGACGCTATGAATGCTAAGTACCTTCCTTGCCAAAAGCAAGTCCCTCGATCATGAACCATTAATCACCTGCGGGTGAGCGCGATTATAGTTTATAGGCCTATAGGATTTGACCATCCCACCCCTGTTGACCAGGTAGGCAACATGGGTGTTCTATAATTGAGTTAACTAGGTATTTGGCAAGATACCTGGCTTTGGGGGCAACTTTTATGATTATGAAATTCCGCGGTTATTGTCGACTTACGCCAGAGTTTCTGGTGCTGGTTAACGCTTTGTGTGTCATGAGCTTAGCAAATCCAGAGAATTATGTGACGCTTACTCGATATTTGCATTTGTTGCTTATATCTTCCAGACTAAAATCTTGTGCTCAACTAATTTTTATTAAACCTATGGATTACACTCAACCTTTGTGTTGACTTTTTAAGCATGTTTATCTCAGGTAATTGATTTCTGAAGTGTGCACGAGGAAGGGCTGGAGGTTCCGGATGGCTATCTGTGGGTTGTGTTTTGTTATTTCTATCTAAATTTTCCGCTGCAAACTACTTTATTTTTCCGCTGCAAACTATTTTATGATCCGCTGCTAAATGTGTTAGGAGTCTTTTGAACTCTAATGGTTGAACTTTGTATTTGAATGTGGTATTTTATTAAAACGTCTCGTTATGAGATCGTTTATCTATGATTTTGACTCACTACCCCTCGAGTAGCACCCCAAGCTCAGTCCCGCTGCCATATTTCGAGTTGGGGGTGTTACAGCTGCTTCCACAAAAAGAACAGTGAATGGTGCTAAGTCAATATCACAGTTTTCAAAAAGAGCACATTCAACTGAAAAGAAGGCCATTCAAAGGAATACAGTTGTGAATGCTGCTAAGGCAAAAGTAGTAGTTAATACTCCTAAACCAAAACCAGTGATTGATACTGTTTGGGGTGATCATTTTTATGTTGTTAAGGCCTCAACTTGCTGGGTCTTGAAACCAAAAGTTAAAGATTTAGATCATGTTTCCAGACACAACGGTGCATCTATAGTTTTAAAGAAATATAATTATGTTGATACACAAGGCAGATCCAAGTCAATAATGGCTTGGGTCCCCAAGATAAATTGATTTTCTTACTTTATGTGCAGGGCAATCCACAGGTGGAGTTACATGATCAAGGAGTTGTTGACAATGGATGCTCAAGGCGCATGATAAAAAACATGTCCTATCTCACAGATTTTGAAGCAATTGATGGAAGATATGTTGCCTTTGGGAGTAATCCCAAAGGAGGGAAAATCATAGGCAAAGGTATAATCAAAACTGGTAAATTAGATTTTGATAATGTGTACTTTGTAAAAGAATTTAAGTTTAATATCTTTAGTGTCTCACAAATGTGTGACAAAAAAAGAGTGTTCTTTTTACTGACACTGAATGTTTTGTCTTGTCTCCTGACTTTAAGTTAACTGATGAAAGTCATGTTTTGCTTAAGGTTTCTAGAAAAGACAATATATACAGTGTTGATTTAAAGAACATGGTTCCCAAAGGAGGTTTGACTTGTCTTTTTGCAAAGGCCACATCTGATGAATCTAAGCTTTAGCATAGAAGGCTTGGACACTTAAATTTCAAAACAATGAATAAATTAGTTAAGGGAAACCTTGTTAGAGGTTTACCTTCTAAAGTTATTGAAAACAATGAAACCTGTGTTGCTTGTCAGAAGGGAAAGCAACACAGAGTTTCTTGTAAGACCAAGGCAGTGAACTCAATAAATCGGCCTTTACATATGTTGCACATGGATTTATTTGGACCAACATTTGTGAAAAGTTTAATGAAAAAGATGTATTGCCTAGTTGTCACAGATGATTTTAGCAGGTTTACTTGGGTTTTCTTTTTAGCAACTAAGGATGAAACCAGTGGCATTCTTAAGACATTCATAACCAGGATAGAAAACCTAGTTAATCATAAGGTTAAGGTGATAAGATGTGACAATGGAACTGAATTCAAGAATAGGGATATGAATCAGTTTTATGAGATGAAGGGTATTATGAGACAATATAGTGTAGCTAGGACTCCTCAACAGAATGGTGTTGCTGAGAGGAGAAATAGGACACTAATTGAGGCTGCTAGAACAATGTTAGCTGATTCTAAGTTACCTACTACCTGTTGAGCAGAAGGAGTTAATACTGCTTGCTATGTGCAAAATAGAAGTTTAGTAGTTAAGTGTGACAAATCATAATTTCAGGTCATTTTCCAGACCTCAATAATTTACAATTCATGAGTTACTATTCATCATTTACTATTCATCGATCACTATTCACTTTTCACTATTCATCGTTTTCGAGGTCAGTTTGTGGTTTTGAGAAGCATTCAAAAAATTTACTATTCAAGAAACACTATTCATTCCCGGAAGGAAATCACTATTCATGATTATCATTCATTCTTACGTAAACTAGGTTTACGGTTATTCAAAATTCGCGTAACCGTTAGGGTTTAGCTACGAATTCATGAGACATCACTTAGGACACGTCATATAGACAAGAGTAGTGTATAAATCATCGTAACATCATCATTATCTTAAGTCATGCACGGGTTTGTGTGATTTTCATTAACGTATGTTTATTTATTTTATAAACGTTACCACTCAGTTATTTCTACTAGCATTATACCCGATACTCCCGATTATGATCCTAATATATTTTCATACTAATTATAATGATATAAGAATTATATTATTAGTTTACCCGGTGTTTTGAAACCAATTGCCATATTATCCGGTAAACGCTTATAACAACGTCGGTTTGCGAATTTTCAACCCGATGAACATTCTAACACCCGATTCTTGCAAGGAATATGAATTTACAATTTTTACAACTTCGTCATATTTTATTATATCTCGTCACGGTTTACTTTTAGTTAACTCGGTACACGATAACACCTAATGTATACACAAAACAACTACACATGCTTATTTGAGGGGGACAAGATCTTTTAATAGCTAACATTTTCTTCTTTTCTCCATGTTTGCCGCCCCCCTTCCATCCCTAAACCCTCATTTTTCCTTGATTGATAAGACACCAATTAATGCAAATGTTTCTATGTTTCTTGATTTAATTTAGATAACACTTTCATTCTTACAAATCAACTAGCAAAATAAGCTCCATATTCTCTCTTTTTCCTTCCTCTTGCTCGGCCAACATAAGAACACCAAGAAGATCCATCAAATTTTTGAAGATCAAGTATTAAACAAGTTCCATTTACACTCCTTGTTAGGGTTTCGTGATAAAATCCCTAGGTTTCTTATACATTTTTCTCCAAATCACCTCAAATATTCAAGAACACTTTTTGATCTTTTCATACTTTCATTTGATTATTATGTTGATGTATTTTCAAGTATTAGTATTTAAACATGCAACTTACTTATGTTATATATACCACTTTACACATAAACAATCTTTAACACTAGATCTATAAGTTTTACAAGTAATCTCATGAAACCCACCAAGGTTGGTGATGTTTAGGACCCCATGACACCTTAAGAAGGTGTATGGTAAGATTAGATTAGTTGTGGTGTTGATTGGAAGTGGTTTGATTAAGTTTTGGACAAGCCTTGAACCTTAGAAATGAGTTTTTAACACTATATAAAACATACTGTCCAAAAACGTGAGATCTGGAAATGTCAGTAAACATTGAACTATTTTGGCCTTCATATTCAGAAAATACTTTCAAAAAGGAAACTGTGGGCGCTTGAATGAGTAAAAACCGACTTACGACGAAGGAGATATGAATTTTCTAAGTTAGACGACGAAAAACTATTTTCAGAAAATTGTTTGCTGTTTTGCCGAACTTCAAAGGACAAAACGAGGCGTTAGATGTGATCTAGAAGAGCCGACCTACTGAGAACATGTTAGTTCATGTTCTTACGAACTCGTGGATATAGATAACGTAGAAAACGAGCTTATAACGACCGAGATATACACGTTTGAACCCGACGAACTCTATTAATATTTTGACATCACTATATGAAAATATATCCTAAGTGTAAAAACTAGTATATTTACAAGACATAATATTGATAGCCGATTTTCTAACTAAACAAGACACGTATGATCAAAAGTCAAATGAAACGACATTTAGATATTGTTACAAGGTTTTCAAAAACGTCGAGTTTAATCACTAACGCTTAACGTACAATATTTCACGACTAGTTTTGCGAGGCCATTTGGGCTTATTTTCACAAGTTAAGAAAAATATTAATTTGCGGCGAAAACATTATATTTGCCAATAGAACACCAAACAAGGATCGTGGAGTACCATTTCAACATAATTACACGAAAAGTAATTTATAACTTAACGAGACGTCAAAAATGTATTTTTCGTCGATAAACGTTATTTTCAAAATTAACGAGCGGTATCGATAACATACGTAATTGCATGTGTTACATTGTATCATTGCTTACCTTAGATCATATCATTCATAATAGGTCGCGGTTAGAGACCGAGCCTCATTTCATCATATCCATTGTTATCATAGTTGCTATCATATCAGGTGAGTTTCATAGCCCCTACTTTTACTTGTTTTTCAACTTTTTGAGGGAGAATACATGCTCATTACATTTAAACTCCATGCTCGTTTTACTTGAAACATGAATTTTTTTCTCAAGCATTTACAATTGGTTGAAATACTTGATTTGTTACTCGAAAGTATTATGTGTTACCAGTTACACACTAGATTATTTTCTTATGGACACTGGTACATTAAACTATTTCATATTACCTATGTTATGACCCGTTAAGCGCGAATGTTATGGATAGATCTACTAGGATTGAACTCCCTGTCCGGGTGGTGTTCCCCACCTGACTGTTAAGTCAAACGGACGCATAATCATTTAAGGAACCCTGAATTTCCTAGGTGTACATCTACCAGAAACTTTGAATGTCCGGGTGGTTTCCCCACTTGATTGATATGCCAAACGTGTTGTGGTTTCCCCACTGACTGATATGCCAAACGTGTTGTGGTTTCCCCACTGGCTGATATGCCAAACGTATTGTGGTTTCCCCACTGGTTGATATGTCAAACGTATTGTGGTTTCCCCACTTGACTGTGATGTCAAACGTATTGTGGTTTCCCCACTTGACTGATATTTCAAACGGACTGTGGTTTCCCCACTTGACTGCTATGTCAAATGTATGCCCAAATTAGAATCTTAAGGCTTCGGTGTCATGAAATTTAGTTGTCAATAACTATATATATATATATATATATATATATATATATATATATATATATATATATATATATATATATATATATATATATATATATATTCGGAATATATTGTTCATTCAATTTTTGTGGTCCATAAATCATTTGACGTTCACATAAACCAGATCATATTTAGCAGTGGGTTGTGAACACACAGGTTGCAAGCCTTGTATGGGCGGGGCTTGGAACTGGGTGGATTTACAATGCCTTTGCTGGGAAATCTTCTTCCAAATGCTTTACATTTTACAATAAACTCTATGAACTCACCAACCTCATGTTGACACTTTTAGCATGTATTTTCAGGTATAAGCAATAGCACGCTACTGGAGGCTTTTGGCAGGGCATGGCATGGTCATAGAATACTCTGATAAACATTTGGGGACCGTTTTAACTGTTTAAAGGGCCTACTTCCGCACTACTTTTAACAATGTAAATTCAACACTTTTGTTAAACAATTTTATTCTAAATGATTGAGGTGAAAACCGTTCTTTGTACTTGTGTTGTGATACCCATTGAGTTGCACCCCAGCGACATGTATGCTTCCGCTGGACCCGATTTTGGGGGTATGATAGATTGGTATCAGAGCCTTGGCTATAGAGAACTGGGTGATTTTAAAACCTAGACTATAGCTACTTTCATGAAAACTTAACCCTATGACCGCCACGTGCCTGCCTGCCTGCCAATCTGATGCCTCATTTGTGGTTTGTTGCTGACATATTTGATGAGATTTATATCTTATTATCAGATAGATTATACTCACTTACTCTCATTGATTACTATAATTGTCTTTCATATAAGCATGCTCACATATCGTACACGTCTCAGCGTTACGCCTTTTCCTTACGTAGTTTCATCATTCGACCTCAAGTTTGGTCCCTTGCCTTAGTCTTTCAGAACGTCTTTTCAAATGTGAAGGACATAGTATTAGTATAACTGAGCTGAGTATTTCAAAACTCATTGAACCTCGGTGGAATATAGACTGGTCATCTATATTCGACCCGGGACAGTGGGACATAGCCTGACCACCTATGTCCGACTCAGAGATGAATTTTGCAATACTGGGAATAGTTATAATAGAATTATGTCCAGATTGATTCCCTACCCAATTTCTAAAGGTTTCATTCATGTATGTATACTCAATCGTTGCAAGAACATTCACATCTACATCACCTCGTGAACCACCGCCTAGAAGCACGTTAGCTAATCACAACTCAACCTCAAGCTTTCATTCTATGACAAGCCACTTAGAAAACCTACTTTTCGGAAATGTCTTATTTACGTATCACTCTTCTTTTCTTGTTTTGAAGAATCATGCCACCCAAGAGAGCTACTACTACTATGACTCCAGCTGAGATCAGGAAGCTTGTTGCCGACAGTATAGAGGCAGCACTAGTGACTGAAAGAGCTGCCGTAGCTGCAGCCGCCGCTGAAGCCGCTTCTAGGGCAGAAACCGCAGAAGCTGCAGGACAGAATACCAATGGTACTACTGGCCGTAAATGTACGTACAAGGACTTCAAGAGTGGTGATCCCCCAAATTTCAAAGGAACTGAAGGAGCCACTGCTATGATCCGTTGGTTTGAGAAGCTAGAATCTGTGTTTGTTCTATGCAATTGTCCAGAGGATTACAAGGTAAAGTTTGCTACCAGTACACTTTTTGAGGAAGCGATGTCATGGTGGAATTCTTATGCAAAGCCCATAGGAATGGGAAATGCTCACAAGCTTACGTGGGATGAATTCAAGAAGTTGCTGACTAAGAAGTTTTGCCCACGCACTGAAATAAAGAAGATGGAAACAGAGTTTTATGAGCTAGTAACAGCAGGTAATGATATCGAGGCATATATCAGGAGGTTTCAGGAGTTGGCTGTGCTATGTCGTTCCAGATAACGAGAAGCTGCTAGAAAATTTCATTGATGGACTACCTCACAACATCCGTGGAGATGTAATTTCTTTTGATCCACAAACACTGGACGAAGCTATCAGGATATCTCAAAAGCTTATGGCTCAGGTGATAAAGAATGGAACTACTGTCAACAACAATGACCATAACAACAACAACAATAGCAACAACGACAACAAGAGGAAAAGGGATGACGACCAAGGGAACGATCAAGTACGACAGCCAAACAAAGGACAAAAAGTGGTTAGAGTCTATACCGCAGGACCACGCACTAAGAAAAGATATACTGGGAATTTTCCTTACTGAAACACGTGTAATCTCCATCACCTAGGTCATTACAGTGAACCGTGTGGGGTGTGCAAGAAGCGGGGTCACCAGACTAAGGACTGTAGGAAACCCACAAATCAGAGGATCCCGGGGAGTTGCTTCAAATGTGGAAAATTAGGTCACCTCAGAAAGGACTGGCCGGAGCTAAGGAACAAGAAAACCAAATCCTAAACTCTCTGGTGTTGTATTTCTTTTGTGTTTCACTTTAAGTTCTATCGTGCGAACTTCATGTACTATTACGAATTCCTACCTAATGAATGTTTTATCTTTTATCGCCGCAATGCGACCCAAATATCCCCATCCTTTCACCGAGTCCACTCCAGAGATCAACGCGAATTGAATTCAGGGACTGAATTCTCGTAACTGGTGGAGACTGTGACAAATCGTAATTTCAGGTCATTTTCCAGACCTCAACAATTAACTATTCATGAGTTACTATTCATTGATCACTATTCACTATTCATCTTTTTCGAGGTCAGTTTATGGTTTTGAGAAGCATTCAAAAATTTTACTATTTACGAAACACTATTCATTCTCGGAAGGAAATCACTATTCATGATTATCATTCATTCTTACGTAAACTAGGTTTACGGGTATTCAAAATTCGCGTAACCGTTAGGGTTTAGCTGCGAATTCATGAGACATCACTTAGGACACGTCATATAGACTAGATTAGTCTGTAAATCATCGTAACATCATCATTATCTTAAGTCATGCACGGGTTTGTGTGATTTTCATTAAGGTATGTTTATTTATTTTATAAACGTTACTGTTAGCTTTAAAGTTTTGTTATATTTGGGAATTGCATTTCTTTCTACGTACAAGGACTAGTTTAGTCATTATAGCTAAGTTAGGCCTAGTATTCTTGTATAAATACCTTCCTTGTCTCAACAAGGAAGGTTGGATAGTCTCATTTGTAATAAGGTGTGTGTGTGTTTCTCCTCCTTCTCTCTAAAATACACACACACCTTCCCCTTTCTTTAAGCTAATAATACCATGTTTAACCTTTACTTTGAGCTTCCCCGACCCCCCGAATCACATAAATCACTTGTATTATCGGTCCTACAATTGGTATAATGAGCCAGGTTGTGTTTTTACTGATTTGTGTGATTCGATCTGTTGTTTTTAGACTGTTTTTATTACTTTTTTTTTTGTCTCCGGAAAATTTTTTCCGGTCATCGGAATTTTTTTTCCCGGTTCATTCGCGAAAAACAGATCTATTACAACTTTACTGTATCCAAAATATTGTCAATTAGTCTTATTACGGTTCCATTAGTCGAACTCCTCTTCCTTGATCGAAGCAGCATGTAATCGAAGGAGCTCAGTCGAACGAACCAACTTCATCGAACGAACATCACTCAATCGAGTTAGATTGAGTGATCCAATAACCATTTAGTCGAACGACAAAGTCGAACGACCAAGTCGAACGACAAAGTCGAACGACAAAGTCAAACGACAAAGTCGAACGACCAAGTCGAACGACCAAGTCGAACGACAAAGTCGAACGACCAAGTCGAATGACCAGTATGATCGAAGGAGATGAAGCAGAAAAAGACCAAAACCACAAACCATTATACCCTCGTTGACCTCAGTTAAGTCCAAATGATACACTGATAAATAAACTATACGAGAAGCAGACGACTCAAATCGACTCACTAAACCATTGACTAACCTCACACCAACAACAAATTATCAAATCCATATCATATCCTAAACCCACCTCATCCATCTAACAACATCACTCGAAACATATAAATAAATAAACAAAGATCTCAGCTCAATTTTTCGTGTATCTCAAAGAATTATCAGACCTTGGAGAGGTCAATCACACGAAAATCATTCATCATCGATCTCTATTGAAGCCTTGCTTCATTTTAATATCCGAACTTCTACAATGAAGAGACATAATCAACTGTGTTTCATCTCTCCATTCATTCGGTTCATAAACGAAAACACAACAATAATTACACCTACCCGAGACCATATAAATGATCTTGAAGTCGTTTTCTTTGAAGCTTTGACGCGTAAGAATCGAGCATGAAAGATTCAGGTTGTGTTTATCATTTGTATATGATAACTTGATGTGTTGATGTAGTTATTGTCATGGTAAGGATGAAGGAGATTGTACTCGGTTATGATAAGATGATGTTCATGATGAGATAGATTTTGTTCGATCTGTTGAGAGAGAGAGATGGAAGGAGGCGGAGTTATCAGATGTAATGTGTTAAGGTTAGGGTTAAGAGGTTATAAGTAGTATTATGACTGGATCAGGTTTTCAATTTTGGGCTGCTTCCAGGCTTACAATGGAGTTGGACTGAAATTGGACTGAAGTGTTTAAGGTGTATTGGATATGGACTAATGTTATACTTGGACTCAATAATTGTTATCCGATTATTTTTCATACAAAAATTATTGGATACAATTTTTAAATATGATAATATTTGTTGAGTGAGTGGTATTTTGGATTTAATTTTTCACGGGATACATGTATCACGGCTAATGTTTAATGAATATCAATGGTGACTACGGGGATGATTCGATATTATTTATTTGGGATTGAAGTGACGTTTTAAGGATGTGTGTACTTATTTCGTCTTCTTTCTTTCTACCATCCCTCGAAGATGACTTGTTTGGGCATATATTAATGGTGACGAAGACTTGGATATCTAGTTACTTTTGTGATTCTTCCTCTACACACAAAGTAGCTATCACTTTAAGGAGTTACGTTGTAGTGCTCAGTGTCTCACGTAGTTGAGGATATTTCAAGAAGGATTTGTACTAATACTTTTGTTGAGGGTATAAGGCATACCGTTCTTAGTCACAGGATAGTACAAGCTTAAGTCACAAATCTGGGGGATTTTATTTCATTCTCAAGTTCGTCATATTGGGTTATCTTCATATGTGGTTACTACAGACAGCCGTTGTTTTTGATACAGGGGGTTGGTAAAGAGTTAAACACTTCAAATGGTATTGTTAGTAGATTGGGTGTATCGACATCTTCTCACAGGCTTATATGATTAATGATAAAATGCTTCCAGTTAATACTTCACGTACACATCAGCATGCTGATTCCGATAAATCGTAACCAGCAGGGGAGAGAAATGTGTACATCGAGGACGCACAACAAGTTCACGTGATCGGGCTTAATGATTTATGAAGGGATTTATGTCGGAGATTGGTTGATTCTATGTCTTATCTTCTACTCATCTTATTCTACGCACTTCTACCTTATCCACCTTCACCAATTTCGGGCAACAAGATCAAGATGATCAGTGGTTCAACTTGTTACTTTGGTGTTATCATTTCATGTGTACGTTATGGGCTGATTTATCATATGAAAGATAACTGGGATGCATTTGGTGAGATGAAGATGTTGATACTCTATTCCCCCGAATGGATAATCTTGAAGAAGGTCGAGTCTACAGTCTGTTCTACATTTTCCGCTGCGTGTTAGAAGACTAAAGACGGGATGCAGTTAACTATCAAAAGACTTCTTCAGAATCACGGCAGTAATCAGAAAGGTTGTCAGTTTGGGGGAGAGCACTAATTAGGGGAGAGCACTCAGGGCACCCAGAATTAAACCCTAATTAGATTTGCTCACGTTCTTCTGCAAGTAAAGAAATGAAAGCTGAGAAGATTCTACAAGCTGAACGAAGTAATGAAGTTTGAAGATCATTCTCTGCGCTTAATGGTTTATATTTTACTTGTAGGGAACTTTGTAAGCAATTCCCATATAACATCACTTTGGGGAGAGATTGTTAGCTTTAAAGTTTTGTTATATTTGGGAATTGCATTTCTTTCTATGTACAAGGACTAGTTTAGTCATTATAGCTAAGTTAGGCCTAGTATTCTTGTATAAATACCTTCCTTGTCTCAACAAGGAAGGTTGGATAGTCTCATTTGTAATAAGGTGTGTGTGTGTTTCTCCTCCTTCTCTCTAAAATACACATACACCTTCCCCTTTCTTTAAGCTAATAATACCATGTTTAACCTTTACTTTGAGCTTCACCGACCCCCCGAATCACATAAATCACTTGTATTATCGGTCCTACAGTTACCACTCAGTTATTTCTAATAGAATTATACCCGATACTCCCGATTATGATCCTAATATATTTTCATGCTAATTATAATGATATAAGAATTATATTATTAGTTTACCCGGTGTTTTGAAACCAATTGCCATATTATCCGGTAAACGCTTATAACAAAGTCGGTTTGCGAAATTTCAACCCGATGAACATCCTAACACCCGATTCTTGCAAGGAATATGAATTTACAATTTTTACAACTTCGTCATATTTTATTATATCTCGTCACGATTTATTTTTAGTTAACTCGGTACACGATAACACCTAATGTATACACAAAACAGCTACACATGCTTATTTGAGGGGAACAAGATCTTTTAATAGCTAACATTTTCTTCTTTTCTCCATGTTTGCCGCCCCCCCCCCCCTTCCATCCCTAAACCTTCTTTTTTCCTTGATTGATAAGACACCAATTAATGCAAATGTTTCTATGTTTCTTGATTTAATTTACATAACACTTTCATTCTTACAAATCAACTAGCAAAATAGGCTACATATTCTCTCTTTTTCCTTCCTCTTGCTCGGCCAACATAAGAACACCAAGAAGATCCATCAAATTTTTGAAGATCAAGTATTAAACAAGTTCCATTTACACTCTTTGTTAGGGTTTTGTGATAAAATCCCTAGGTTTCTTATACATTTTTCTCCAAATCACCTCAAATATTCAAGTAAGCTTCAAGAACACTTTTTGATCTTTTCATACTTTCATTTGATTATTATGATGATGTATTTTCAAGTATTAGTATTTAAACATGCAACTTACTTATGTTATACATACCACTTTACACATAAACAATCTTTAACACTAGATCTATAAGTTTTACAAGTAATCTCATGAAACCCACCAAGGTTGGTGATGTTTAGGACCCCATGGCACCTTAATAAGGTGTATGGTAAGATTAGATTAGTTGTGGTGTTGATTGGAAGTGGTTTGATTAAGTTTTGGACAAGCCTTGAACCTTAAAAATGAGTTTTTCACACTATATAAAACCTACTGTCCAAAAATGTGAGATCTGGAAATTTCAGTAAACATTGAACTATTTTGGCCTTCATATTCAGAAAATACCTTCAAAAACGAAACCGTGGGCGCATGAATGAGTAAAAACCGACTTACGACGAAGGAGATATGAATTTTCTAAGTTAGACGACGAAAAACTATTTTCAGAAAATTGTTTGCTGTTTTGTCGAACTTCAAAGTTAAGTCAATGCGCCGCATCTATCAAATCAATGCGCCGCATCGATCCCTCAGACAGAAATTATAAATACCCCAAGGTCAGACGAATTTAAGAGACCATATATATATATATAACCCTAGAGCCGAATTCAGACGACCAAGCAGCACAAGACACACCTCAAACAAAGATACAAGAGCTGTAAGAAGGTCCTGCATGTATTCAATTCATTAAGTAGTTTTGTTTTATTGTTTTAGTACGCTTTAATTCATCAGGATTGATGGGCTTGTGTCATGTGACCACGGAAGATCATGCACTCCCCTTAATATTGCTTTCCCATTAATTAAAGTTTATATGTTGATGTCTTTGGTGACTTTTATTAATGCATTGATAACCTCTGTGTCTAGCTGAGTCTTGCTTGGGTCGCCATGCCCCTTCCTCGCCTATTTATTCTAGCGTCTCTAGAAAAATAAGATAGATATAAGTAATCATTAAGGGTTTACTCGCCGATAAGATTAGAGCCAACGAGAAAGGTTTAATTATATACACTTCATATAAAATTAGCAATAAAACAAGTGACAAGCTATTTAATTATCTGGACAGGTCTTCTTATTGTCTCAAGTATCTATCTGTGTACGTGTGTGCTAATCGCTGATTCGTGCTCATTAGTTTAGTTTTTTATTTAATTATAACCAAATTGTGCCAGTCTCTCAGGCTGAACCCCCTTGCGTTAGATTAGGTTGTATAACTAACTTAGGATATTAAAATACTGATTAGAATAACTAGATAATACGTTCCACTCTTAGTGATCGACACTCTGCTTACCATTATATTCATACTGACCGGGTACACTGCTCGTTAAGTGTGTGTGTTATTGATAAGTCGGCTAAATATAAATTTAAAACTTGAGTAGGCATTAATACTGCTAAACCGCAACGACACATCACGCGCATCAATTTTTTTGGCGCCGTTGCCGGGGAGTGAATTGTTATTATCTGTTAATTTGATTAAGTATTTTAATTAGGTTTTTCTTTTTAGTTTTTTTTTTAGATTCTAACCACTAACCCTGTTGTATATAAGATAGATTGCATTCATTGTATAATTTGCATATTTACTGTTTTTGTGTGTTTTTGTTTTCTGTAATTTTTGTTTCTTTTTGTTTATTTTTATTTTTGTTTTTCTTTTTTCTGTATTTTTCTGCATTCTGCTGTCGTTGTATTGTGCTGATACAAACGATACGGCGGATCTGTTTTCACAGATACGGCGTATTACGTTTAATTTTTATAAAATACAACGCGTTTAATCAATTCGAGTACGACGCATCTTTCCCCAAGATACGGCGTATTCTGTTTTTAATAAGAATTTTTTCTAAACGCTAACGCCATACGACGCATCTGTTTTAACAGATACAACGTATTTTCTATTTAAATTAAAAACAGTTTTTCGAATTATTAAACAGAAGCGACGCATCGATCTTTATCGATACGGCGCATCTACTAAATCAAAAATCTTTTATTTTGAAACGTAACAAAAATACGGCGCATTAGCTTTTGTTAATACGACACATTTAATTTTAATAAATATAATCGATTTTTGATAATTTAAACTTGATACGGCGCATTCTAATTCATAAGCGGTGTATCTGTTTTCTAAATAAAAGTCTGATTAAATTTTAACGTGATGAGATGCGGCGTATCCAACTTTCTGGATACGGCGCATCGTCCGCAGATATCAGCCATTTTTATTCTTTATATTCGTTTCTAAATTCATTAATTTCTCTTCTAGCGAACAGATCCTACTGACGATTTTACCTATGCTGACAGGTTTTGCTATGGAAGATATGTCAATGAACGGATATCTTGCTAAGGAACTTATGAAAGATAAGCACAATGAAAAGTCCCGCACCAAAAAGCCGTTAATTCTGGAAAGTGATGACGAGTGTGATAACTATGAAGTTAGCTTGAGCAAGTTCCCAGCATTAAGCATTACTAAAAGCTCAGAAATGGAAAAGGAACTCTTGCTTTCGGATTCATTCAAAAATTTCGATGCTATTACTTGCAACTTACCTACGATCGATGCTTTACTCAAATCCGTATCTCAAACCAACATGCCCTTCTACTCAGTGGAAGTTTATGAAGATGTCAACTTCAATGTACTCACGATTGATGCCGATTTATTTTCTTGGGAAACTCCTCTTGAAGCTACTTATATGGAATTCAAACGCTTATGCAATATTGAAGATGGGATATTCTCTTATGATTTACTAATGAGCTAGACTGAAGATGAATTGTTACTCTTATGGCCTATCATTGAATCTAAAGGATTAACTTGGACGACTATCGAAGAAAAATATGGGAAATTCCAAATTGAATACATGAACTCAGCAAATGCAGTCAACAAATCGAGCAACAAAAGCTATGGTAGAGGAAATATCCAACCTATACAAACTTCTTATATGCCTTATTCCGAACAGTATTGGGGATTAGATAAAAGCAATCTGGATGATGAAAGAATTTATGCTGAATCGGAGATACTATTTCATAAAAAGTTGGTAAGGTTGATGGATATCTCTTTAGAAGAATGGCTTGAACTTAAATACGGTGATCCCAAATTTGCTCCTACGAATGAAGCCAAACGGATTGTGACCTCATGGTTGACACGAAGTTTTAAAGAACAATTTAATGAGTTCATGGAGATAAGGAGGAAAATGATTGGTAATACTAGCTTTGACGTTAACTACGATCCTAACAATGTTGATTTTTCAGATTGGTTAGCTAGTAAGTTCAATAACCATAAGATCATGGACCGAGCTACTAAAGATGTGTTATGGGTATATTGGATGAGAGGGGAAGATGAGGTAGTAGAAAGCAACAATGGATCATCACATGATGATTCAACGATCGAGGAAGGCATTGAAGAATTGTTCAGTATAGACATTGATGTGTTCAATTATGAGACACCCTTGTGCAAACAATTCAAAGAATTTAATTACCTCCTTCAAATCGACGCTGATGTGCTAACTGGAGATCTACCAGGATTCAAAACTTATGATGAGTTCAAAAACACCTGGTACTACGAATGGAATGACCAGATACTATGGGTTTGGGATAAACCATGGGAATTTGGGCATATTAATCACACTTTTAAACCTTTCCGTTTCAAGGATGGAAGTAGTGAATGGCCAACCTGTGATTGGAAGAATAATGGAACCTGCAATGGGGGAGGTATAATTGGAATGAAACGAGTTGGAAACAATGTATACTTTGAAGACTATGATTGGTATGAAAAAGTTGAAGACTCCCCACGTAGAGCAGAGGCTTTGCAAGAAAAAGGTAGAATCAAATACTTAAAAGAACTAAAGGGAGCAACGAATACTACTTTCTGGGAATGGGTGCATAGAAAATGTGATGATTACACAAGGCTTAATCGACGCTTACAATGGGAATTGAAAAGAAAGTGGGACGAGACTCAAGATTATTATCAATCCATTAACTTGGTTAATTATTATCCCTATGATAATAACGATGAGTCACGAGGAAAATTAATTGATGAACTTGATGACTATTTGAATAAGGATCCTTATTTCAAGTTTGTTGATAAAGACGAAGAAGAATTCATCGAGAGAAAATGTCGACTACTTGGGATCACTTATAATAACCCACCCATGATAATTTCTGAAAAATTTGAAGTCATCAAATACTCTTTGGGACCATATGAGGAATATGTTGCGACGAAGACCAAAGAATATATTAGATTAAGTCGAACAGAAGAAAATGTTGCGGAGCTATACGGTAACATCTTTCGGATGAAAGAAGAAGGATGGCACGTAACAAGAACAAAATAAGGAGCTGAACGTGAGTCTAACTTGAAGACTCTGGAATAAAGACAAGTGCCGACCGGGAGACAACCCGAAGGAAAAATTTTTACTTTTCTGTTCTGTGTCGAGTCTGTCAGACCTGCAGAAGATGCGGCGTATCTCCATCATAAGATGCGACGCATCACCTGCACTGGTCATATCTTATTTCATTTTATGCATTTTTATTTTTGACTTTAAAACTTTCTGTCAGTTTATTTAATGCGGCGCATCCCTGGTTAAGGATGCGACGCATCTTTTATTCTGATTCGTATTTATTCCAGGCTCGATACGGCGTATCTTCTTCCATAAGATACGGCGTATCGACTGACCTGATGATTTACAGTTTAAATTTTTAGGTTTTATTTTTACTAACTACTAATGTATTATGCAAGTTTGAACCTTCTTAACTCAAGTGTGTTAATGTCTAAATGGTATTATAGATTCCTGCATTTTTGTAGATACATCATTTATGAAGCTTAAACGTTCTCATCCACAAGAAAGTTGATTTTTGCTCTTATACGAATAATGGAGGATCATACCGAGCAAATCTCAGGGGAGTTTTTCTGTTCTAATTCTATTATTTTCCAGTTTTTAACCTTTGACACAAACAATGAGGACGTTGTTTAACTTAAGTGGGGGGATGGAGAATTAGAACACTTACTTGTCCTAAACTTTTTCAAAATATGCTTAAAATGCGCTTAATATATCAAAATTTAAAATTTTTTTTAGCATGTTTTTGTTTAAAGTCTAAATTACATAACCGCACACATAATTCTATTCTTTCAAAAATATTAAAACTTTAGTGTGCCGGTGACTTGTAAACTTTAGAACTTGGCTTGTATACTATTCGAGACCACCATAATGAGTATTATCTATATAATTGGAGTGACTTGTCTAAATTGGTAAATTTCTAGGATTACACCCAAATAGCCTTTATATGTTATGTGATATTAACTAACTACACTGGTTAGTTAACCCCCGTATAAACCCTTTGTTTACTCTCACTTTTAGAGTAAGATACCCCTAGAAAAACCCTCAGAGCTATTCCTTTCGTTTCTTACAACTTTGTTATAATGTTTCGATACACCCTTACACCTTAGCCTACCCTGTAGATTAAAATCCGTGGTTAATTGCTTTAGGCAAAGTGTGTTTCCTTACATTACCTGTGTTCGCGTGCGTAATTCATTATCTTCGGTTAGGTCGGGAAATTGCACAATGCAATTGGTATAAAAGTAAATATTGTATAACTTTTAGTTTATTTTTCGTGTGTTTGCTACTTTCACTATTACAGTTATTTCTGAAAGTATGAAGAGTATGGAAAAATTATCCGGAAAAATAGTGATAGAAAAGTTGTGAAATTTTACACATATATGTTGATGTCAAAAAAAAAAAAAAAAAAAAAAAAAAAAAAAAAAAAAAAAAAAAAAAAAAAAAAATAGAAAAGAAAAAGAAAAAGGAAAAGTTGGAAGTTTGTTTTAACCAACTTATGTAAAGTTTTGTATTAAGTGGGAGATATCACCACTATTTGTTGTATATTATATTTATGGATTGAATGGGAGTTGGCCGTTATGGGAACGCCAACTAAGGTTATTCTTTGATTGAGATTTTGTTGAGTATAATTCGTGTCTACCTTAAGCGTGTGTTTCAAGTGTTAAAGCGTAAGTTATTCAATGATATGAGTCTTATTCATGGGATGGTTGGGAAAGTGATTAACCACACTTAGGATTTTAATTTATCTGTTTTGTTTATTTTTCATTTTACACCAATTTGTATCCCAAATATTATCCATACCCTATATCATTCTTCATCCAAACCTTTGATTTATTGAGATTAGGGATTTGAGCAATCTTAAGTATCGTAGTCGTGGATTCGGCTATGTATTTATGATTTTGTCGCCCTTTTTGATATAATATTATTGGTGAAGATTACTTGGTCCTATCTTTAGCCCATTCGAGTTAAGGAATTGAGCAATTGCAAGTATCGTGGTCGTGGATTCGATCATGTATTTGTAATTTTGTCGCCTTTTCTGGAATATGAGATCGATAGAGATTAAAAAGGATGATCAACCCTTAACCAACAAACCCTTTTTACCGCTTTAGACTTGTTACTCCTTGGCTTTAGTGGGGGAGATGCGTATACTTGCCAAGCCTATGATAGAATATTCGTCATGACTAAGCAACTAAACGATTTAGAATTGTTTTACATTTAAAATTATTTTGGTTTCTACTTCGTTAAGTGTTTGGTTGTATGATTATGACAAAACGAATACGTGCCTAAATATAAAAAAAAATCCTAATATCTTTTAGGATACATTTTCATATGATTAATTCTAAGGTTTACTTGGGGACAAGTAAAGTTCAAGTGGGGGGATATTTGATGAACTCAAATAAGTACATTTTATTATCATCATTTATCCTATTTATTTGACTTGTTTTATTATATTATATATGAGAATCGATACATTAATGTTTACTTTATTAATTCTCAGGTAAAAACAAGCATTATGTGAAACTTGGCGATTTTGGACTAATTATGGAGGAAAACAAGCGAGATGTCAAAAGTCTACTGAAATCCAGAAGATGCGCCGTATCTCACTCAACAGATACGACGCAATATCATACTTAGATGAATTCGAAGACCATTGCCTGACTTTGAAGAATGCGCCGCATGCAATTCTGTCATGCGCTGCATATGAAACTTTGGTCAAAGAAAAAGATCAAGCTCGTTCTACTCCAGATACGCCGCAATATACTTCTAACATACGGCGTATCACTATCAAGATTTCACCAGTTACAATCCAAGACAGCTAAAGTACATGCGCCGCATACAAAGATCAAGTTACGCCGCATCTGAAGACGGTGTACGAATATTCCAGAATATATTAATCTTGGACCCCACGCGAAGTTAAGTCAATGCACCGCATCTATCAACTCAATGCACCGCATCGATCCCTCAGACAGAAACTATAAATACCCCAAGGTCAGACGAATTTAAGAGACCATATATATATATAACCCTAGAGCCGAATTCAGACGACCAAGCAGCACAAGACACACCTCAAACAAAGATACAAGAGCTGTAAGAAGGTCCTGCATGTATTCAATTCATTAAGTAGTTTTGTTTTATTGTTTTAGTACGCTTTAATTCATCAGGATTGATGGGCTTGTGTCATGTGACTACGGAAGATCATGCACTCCCCTTAATATTGCTTTCCCATTAATTAAAGTTTATATGTTGATGTCTTTGGTGACTTTTATTAGTGCATTGATAACCTCTGTGTCTAGCTGAGTCTTGCTTGGGTCGCCATGACCCTTCCTCGCCTATTTATTCTAGCGTCTCTAGAAAAATAGGATAGACATAAGTAATCATTAAGGGTTTACTCGCCGATAAGATTAGAGCCAACGAGAAAGGTTTAATTATATACACTTCATATAAAACTAGCAATAAAACAAGTGACAAGCTATTTAATTATCTGGACAGGTCTTCTTATTGTCTCGAGTATCTATCTGTGTACGTGTGTGCTAATCGCTGATTCGTGCTCATTAGTTTAGTTTTCTATTTAATTATAACCAAACTGTGTCAGTCTCTCAGGCTGAACCCCCTTGCGTTAGATTAGGTTGTATAACTAACTTAGGATATTAAAATACTGATTAGAATAACTAGATAATACGTTCCACTCTTAGTGATCGACACTCTGCTTACCATTATATTCATACTGACCGGGTATACTGCTCGTTAAGTGTGTGTGTTATTGATAAGTCGGCTAAATATAAATTTAAAACTTGAGTAGGCGTTAATACTGCTAAACCGCAACGACACATCACGCGCATCACTCATGCTCCCTAATACAATGCCCTTTTGGAAAAATATAAGGAGAAAGTTAAGTTGGGTATGAATGGGACCGCTTTTGTCCAAAACAAGTTACCTAAGAAGTTAGATGATCCTGGCATATTTGTTTTACCTTGTAGGATTGGGAATTCCAAGGCCTATGACACCTTAGCCGACTTAGGATCATGGATCAATATAATTATGTTATCCCTCTATACAAACCTTAACTTAGCTAGACTTGAAACAACGGAATCAATTATAGGATTGGCGGATGGAATTGTTGCTTATCCGGTTGGGATACTAAAAGACATGGTAGTGTATATAGATAGATTGACTATTTTGGCGGACTTTCAGGTCTTAGAAATATCGAGTGATCTTAAGTGCCCATTGCTTGTCAAATTTGATGACTTCATAACCTGACGGTGTCAGGTGCAATTGAAGACCAAAAATTCATACAAAGTTAACAAGAGACGGCCTAGAAAATTTACTAAGGGACGGCGTCAGACAGCACTTGACGGCGTCAGAGTTCCTAAGCGACGCCGTCACAAGACAACTTAGAGAAGATGAAACCCTAATTGGAGGCGAGCTGACGGCGTCTTTCCAATTGACGCCGTCACCATTGTAAAATTATATATACTTTCGCATGTTTTCATTAATTCGCGTAACATCTTAGAGTAGGGTTTTGTGGACGAATTTAGCAGCTTTTGTGTAATAATTCGCATTTTCGGGTTTTAACTATTCATCCTAGGGTTAATCTACATATTGCTAGAACGTTTTCAGTAATATCATCTTCATTTTATGTCTTAATTTTATTTACCTATTATTTATTTATTATCATGCATAAACAATGTATCTTGTACTCCTAATATAAATATCTAGTTACTATTTATAAATATCTAGTTACTATTCATAAATATCTAAACACTATTCATCAAAATATCTAGATATTTTCAGAAATTTTCACTATAAATAGAAAGAAAACTAGTTCATTTTATTTCACAGAAAAACATACACCTTCCCCCCCCCCCCCATATATCATCCATACTTGACTTTCGAGCTCCGAGTTATACAGATAAATTGATGGCATAAGTATTCTCTACGTAAAAATTAAGTTTATTTTGTGTTTCCGCGGTTGGATTAAGAGCTACACAATGGTGGATAGCAGTTGTGGTTCTGAGAAATTTCTTGAAACTTTGGCAAGGATAGATCAGCTAATTCTAAGGATGGGTTTTTATTATGGGAGCGATTAGGATAGTTTTGAGGTTGTTATGAGGTGATTTAGAGGTTTTTATAGTTTAGGAAATGGATTTTTGAATATAGATGCGGAAGCGCTGCCCTATTTTCTAGTATCATTTATCAGTTATTATCAAGTGAGTCATAGCCCCACTTTTACTCGTTTAATTACTTTATAAACTCTTTGGTGGAGATACATGCTCAACTACTTGCTTTTAGTCTCACAAGTACTCTAAACTTTTACATATTACTGTGAGTCATAGCCCCATTTTCTATCGTTTAACTGTTTTGTAAACTCTTTGGGGGAGATACATGCTCAACTATTTTAATTTCAATCTTGATTATTTGCAAACTACATGTTTATCTGAACTAAATGTTTATTTATACTAAGTAACAGTATTGACATACTTAGAGTTTCTATATCATGGACCATTAAGCACTATGCGTAGTAAGCACGAATATTATGGTTAGATCTATTAGGATTAATGTAACCATTAAGTTGACTCAGTTGGAGCAAACAAACGAAATAAACATTTGGGAACACTAGGTATAACAACAGATTATCTACTAAGGCTATGATTGCAACAATTATTCCAATTTCTAATGGTACGAGATTTATATTTTGGTTTTCATAAAGGATAGTGCAATAACAAACGATTTTCAACGTTGTGGGTGTATAACAACGTAACCCACGATGCAAGGACTTGGTCCAAATTACGATTCTATGGATTTGGTCCAAATTACAATTCTACGGACTTGGTCCGACTACGATTTCATGTACTTGGTACAAACTATGTGATTAAATGGACTTGGTGTAGATCTCGAAACTATTAGAATTGGTATAATAACAGACCAACAGAATTGGTACAATTGTGAACAAACCAGAAGCAGAAATTTAAGGTTTCGATGTCAATAACTAAGAGCAACAGAAACACTACCTACATGTGATATTTTATTTAGTACAATAGCCACACACTTGGAATCCTAGAAAACTACATTTAGTATTTATTTATACTAGTAACGATGATTTTCACAAGGTTTTCACATTATTTTCTACAAACTCTATGAACTCACCAACCTTTGTGTTGACACTTTTTGTTGATCCCAGTTGAGCAATTGATCTAGTTAGTTATCTTAGATGTGAATCTAAAACAACAAGTATAGAAACTGTCTTGACTTGTAAACAATTAAACACAACGCGGAATATTATGTTTAATCTTAAGAAGAACAATGAATGAAACAGTAGAATTCTCAACAAACACTTCAATATATTAAATATACGAATACTCAAAAGTATTAGGGTTTACAACCTTGAAGTGAATTGACTCTAACAATGATACATTCTAAACTCTAACCCTAGAACCTCCTTTTATAGACTAAGGAGTCCTAGTCGGTTTACAATAGCTTTCTATACAAGCAAAATCTTTTAGAATATATTCTAAACTTATCTAACCGACTATACAAGTTATCTCATAAGCAGTAGTATCCATTACTCTAACAGCAGTAACTTTTACTCCAGCAGTAGAATCTTCAATACTAGCAGTAGTATAGAATACACTAGCAGTAGTATGATACTTAGAGTATTTTTCTTTATACACCATGAGCAGTTGTATCATTCAGAGCAGCAGCATCTCTAAACCCAACAATCCTCCCCTAAACTTGATATTTTCTTCCAAAATCATCAAGTTTCTTTTAAGCTTTAACCTTCACCAGGAGGATGCTTCCAAACACATTTACTCCTTTTTCTTAAGATTTGGGTTGAGAATGTTTTTATACTTCTTTAAAAGTTGATAAGCTTGATCTTGAAATGAGAAGTCTTTCTGCATCTGCAACATTCCAGGCTTCAACATCTGATGAATAATTTCTTTATTGAAGTTCAATGCAGGATAATCTTTTTCCACCAAAATGTAGATAACCACTCCATGAGCATTTAAAGCATGAACACCACAAGACTGATATAAATACCATTTTTGAACTGTGTTGTGTTTTAAATTCATACACCTCCTCTGGTCTTGTATCACCATATTTTTCTTTGTATAACCTCCAGAAGGTAACCACATCATCTCTATCCATCCAAAACAGCATTTGTGAAAACCTAATAAACCTATAATACAAACCATTGGTTCTTTTAAACTCCCAATAGGCTTCACTTCCATCCCTGATTCCAGAAGTATATGAGATGATTGGATGTTTGGCTACTAGAGAAACTGCATTAATGACCTCAGATTCTTTGTAATTAGAAAGAACTGTAAGATCCATCATTTTTTCTCTATCATCTTCAGATTCCTCCTCATCATCAACTTTTTCTTCATTCTCATGCTCTGACTCAGAACTCTGCTCCACTGCTTTGGATCTATCAACTTTTCTTTTCTTTCTTCTAATACTCTTTTGTTTAACTCCAGCTCTTTTAACACCTGAGCTTGAAGTTTCTTTCTTTTCATCCACCTTTTTCACTTCTACGTTCTCTTTCATAATCTCAGTCTCCACTACTTTCTTTGCCTCCTTTACCTTATCATCTGATCTCATAAACACAAACTGATCAATTTCTCTTTTTGCTTTTTCATACATCTTGGTGATTTCATCATCAGGGTATGGCTTCAACTGAACAAGTTTGTAACCCTTCATGTTTCTCAAGTACTGCTCATAGTATTTCCTTCTTTGTTTCACAGTTGGTTCTTTGAGCAATTTCCTTTTTCTTCTGTCAGCAAGATACCATTTCTTTCTTTCTATTCTGAACTTCTTTAACCATTGAGTTCTTCCTTCTTCATTGTATGTATCTGCTATTTCCTCTTTGACAAGCTTTAACAACTCAATATCAGTATCACCCTTGACAATAGAATCTCCCAAGCTTTTGATTGACTCCACCATTACTTCAGAAGCTTTTACAAGATTATCAGCATCCAAAGTTTTCAATTTTCTCACAATCTGCTCTTGGTTCACTTCTTCAAGCACCACCACATTTCCTTCTTTGTCAGCCACAACAAATTCAGCAACATTATCACCACTATCCACATTCATATCCAAATCCAAATTTTCTGCAACAACACTTTCAACATTAGTAGCCTCAGCCTCCCCTGAATCCTTGGTCTCATTCCTTCCCTGTTTGGGAGCATCCTCCCCCAAACTACCATCCTCAAAGGAGCTTATTCTCTGTGTTGTACCCACCTTCTTCAATCTCTTAAAGTGAGTAGTTCTTGACCTTTTACCTTCCAAATGTTTAACCCTCAGCTTCAAACCTTTGATTTCATCACCCTGAGTAGCTGTGAGTTGTTATAGGCCAAGAACCTGTTCTTCAAGCTTGGTACACCTTGCCATTAATGCTTTTATTAGTTTCATACTATCCTCACCACTTCAGCTTGTGTTACCTAGCCCGAGAGGTGGATCACTGAAATTGTCATTTTGTACATGTTGGTCCATCAATTCCTTAGTTTCATGTCTATCCTCATCACTTCGGGATGTGTTACCTTCCCTGAGAGGTGAATCATGGGATGTAAACTCAGTATCAAACCTAGTTTGATCAACTGAGCCCCCCAAGTTAGCTATTTGGCTGGGGTTACCATCACCTGCTTCTAGTTCAAGTGAACCTTCAGCATTAGATGTTGCCTTGGTTGGGGTCTTATTGATGTTACCACTGACCTGCTCTGCTTCTAAGCTAGCAGCAGTAGTGGCAGCCCCTTCCAATATGTCACTCACCACACCTGTGACAGCCTCATCTGCTACAACCATCCTAACACTAGCCTGAGGTAGCTCAGTGTTCTCATTTTGTGTATCCCTAGGGGTTTGGGTCTTTTCTGGTTGTGAAGATGATGTATCCAAAGTGGGTGTGTGTTGAGTAGCAGTTGTGATTTCTGCTCCTTCACCCTGATTTTGAGCCAATGACAACATATATGGAAACAATGCTGTCACAGTCCCTGAAAAATCTTTGCCATTCTTTTTCGAGTATGAAAACAATTTCTTTTGAAGTTCAGGGCAAACAAATTCTCTTTTATGAACCTTAGGATTTGAAAGTTGTTTGTTCATAATAAGTTGCAGAAACCTTGGATAAATGTAATAATTTCCTTTAATATTCTTTTTCAAACCATCCATTATCATATTTGAAAAATTAAAAGGTTGTCCTTTAGCCAGACAAATCATAGCAGAAGCCTGAGTTGTACTGAATTCATTCCAACCTGAAGTTTTAGGACTTAAACAATGTAGGATGGTATGAATTAAAAACTTCCATTGAGGACAGAGAAGACCTTTATAAAATTTTAAACCTTCAACTTTCTTCTCATACCCCATGTTTTTAAGTTCATAAAAATGATAGAATTTTCAAGACATACTATTTCCTCATCATCTGCAAAGTGAAGAGCTTCTCTCACAGATGATTCAGAAATAAGTATCTTGTGGCCATCTACCTTAGCCTTTAACTGTTCTTCCCCATTTGTAGTTATGGTCTTGACAGTAGACCAAAACTGATCAATGTGGGAAACAAATATAGTAGGTTTTGCTGTTAATGCATACCTAATGTGAGTAGCATTAAGAAAATCAATTACCTCAGCAAATCCATCAGCTTCGTTAGGCTTTTGAAGAAAAGCGATTTGATTGTGACTATCAGAAAAGATTCTTGTCGACATTGTGAATTAGGTTTTGATTTGGGGGTTTTAAAATCAGATGTTAAAAATTGTGTTAGGGTTTGAATTAGAGTGATTTATGAGCGCAAAAAACCAATTATGAGATCGAATTAGGTTTTTAAGCCCTTTGGATCGAATTAGGTTTTTATGAGCACCAAAGTTACATAACCGACCCTGCACTTAAAAAGCGAGCAGTAGAATCCCAGCACTTACAAAACGAGCAAGTTTTGCCTAGAAGCAGAAACTTTGTAACTAGTAGTAGAATATCTGCTGAACTTTCCAAACACCTTTTTCTCTTCAAACAAGCATTCCCCTTTGACTTTTCTTGCAAAAGATTATTCCAAAACCACAAAAACACAAGAAATAATATGCCACAATAATCACAATTCACAGTTATACTTAGCAGTTGTATAAGCAACAAGCAGCAGAACTAAATATAACTAGCAACACATATCATAGCAAGCAGCAGAAACAACTTATTGACTAATATCAGTACAAATCCTTACAAAACATTACAAGAACACAAAGAGATAAGAATTTTCAAATATTTATCATTCCAATACTAGCAATTAAGAATTGAAACCTACCCACATCAAAACCTTTTGTGAGCAAATCTGCAACATTATTGTCAGTATGGATTTTAACAATTTGAATTAACTTCTTCTCAAAACAATCTCTTATAAAATGATGTCTTATCTCAATAAGTTTTGTTTTAGAATGAAAAACAAGATTTCTAATAATGCACATTGTACTGTTATTATCAATATAAATTTTTGTGTGCATAAAATTAGACCCATAGTCCAGTAATTGATTCTAAATCCAAAGCACTTGACCACAGCAACTTGAAGCAGCTACATACTCAGCTTCAGTTTTAGAATTTGCCACCACAGTTTGTTTCTTGCATTGCCATGAAATCAACCTATGTCCAAGATATTGACATCCTCCAGTTGTTGATTTCCTGTCTAAACATGCTCCAGCATAATCACTATCTGAGTATGCCACCAGATCAAAAGATGAATCATTTGGATACCAAAGGCCCAACCTAGGTTGACTCCTTAAGCACCTAAAAATTCTCTTTACAGCATTCAAGTGTGACACTTTAGGGGTAACTTGAAATCTGACACAGGCACACACAGTAAACAAAATATCTGGCCTAGAAGCTGTAAGATACATAAATGAACCAATCATTGATCTGTATAAATTGACATCAACTTCTTCACCATCTTAATCTTTGACTAGAGACTTGTTGGACTCCATGGTTGTTTTAGCAGTCTTCACATCAGAAAATCCAAACTTCTTCAAGATATCAGTCACATACTTATCTTGACTGATAAATATGCCATCATCCTTTTGTTTTACTTGAAGCCCTAAAAAGAATTTGAGTTCACCCATAGAACTCATTTGAAACCTGTTATGCATTAGCTTCTCAAAATCATCACATAACACCTTGTTGGTTGACCCAAAAATGATATCATCAACATAGACTTGAACCAATAAGATATCCTTTTTGTCTCTTTTGATAAACAAAATCTTGTCAATTCTTCCTCGACTGAAGCCATTGTTCAACAAGTACTTTGATAAGGTGTCATACCAAGCTCTAGGAGTGATTGGTGAAAATCAACACTTATATTTTTCTCCAAAGGAAACACAAGCGAAGTATGTGTAACCCGGGTCGTTATCCCCAACGAAGGTTTGAATGGAATTTGTGTTCTCGATTCGTGGAAACGTGTCGTGAATAGTGGAAAAGAAGAGATTTTGGATTTTTTCTTTTCGAAACTGATAAAGTACTTAATTATAAGCACTTTTTATAAAAGACAATATTTTTGAAAACTTAAAATAAGCACAGAAAAAAGTAGAATAAGGTGGCCGCTTATAAAAGACTTGATTGAAATTTTTTATTTTATTTTATTTTTTTGGTATTTTTCTTTTTTAAAACTTATAAAAAATATTTAACTTTTGAAAAGAGAATATTTTTTAAAACTCAAAAATAAGCCAGAAATAAGCTAAATAAGCAACAGTCACTTATAAGCTAACTTAGGACTAGTTTGAAGGAAATAAGCTATAGGGCTAATTTTAAGCTAAATGATTATTGAAATAAGCTACTTATGACCTAAATACAATGAAGGAACAGAAAAAGCCAAGAAAAGAAGCAAATAAGCACTGAAATCAAGGCAAATAAGCTGATAAGTCTGCTGATGTACTATGGTGAACAGGGCAAATAGGACTGTTTTCAAGGCATGAAAAAGCTGTGTATAAGCTAGATTTAGACTATTAAACTGAAACTACAACAACTTCATACTATGAACTTATTAAAAACCAAGAGCTAGACCTAGGGTTGGCTTAATTACAGCTTATAAAGAGGCTACAAATCAGCCAAATGGCTGATTAGGCTGCTGATCTAAGCAATGAGCAGGGGAAAAAGTGCAGTTTTCAAGCCATGAAAAAGCACTCCAAGAAAAATCTTAAAATTCTAAAAAAATGGCAATAGCTAGATAAGCCAGCCAACTCTATTCGTGCCAAATTATAGCCTATAACAACTTATAATGAGCTAATTAAAAATCAAAGAAAATCGCTAAAAATAGCAAAATCCAAAAACTTTAGTCTGCTATACACTATTTGGCTGATTTGAGTGAATTTTAGAACAAGGCTTTTGGGGATTCAATGCAAACTTGGAATAGACTATAATAGGTATGAAAAATGCAAAAGAGAGGCTGAAATAAGCATGAGCTTATTAATAGCTTATATGGGCAGTTAAGGTTCTAATGATGCATAATCCCACTCAAATCTATCAAAAGATTCAAAACAGCTTTAAAGCTACTACTAACACCTAATAAGCACTACAACAATCAATATCAAAGTTTGAGAAAAGGCAAATGAACAGTGAAACTCACTTTTTACCCATTTTCAACCAAAAAGCCAAACAGTCCTTTATACTTACTGATTAGATTTTAAAACTAGGAACCACCAAATTAGCCTATGAATCTGACTTATTAATGAATGTCTAACTTGTTTAAGATGAGATAAGCAGTATTTATCTAATATTAAGTACCAAATAAGCTAATGTCTATATCAAGCTAAGTTGACTGTTTTTAAAGTTTTTTAGTGAAAATGAGACTTAAGCTTATACTAACTAGAAAACTAATCCAACTATGTTTCAAAGAAAACAGATAAGCAAACAAAAAGCAATAAGCACCAGAATAAGCAATAGTACAGTACCTTTGACTAACCTTGACTTTTTTTATTTCTTGGAACAGAACTGAGTAAGCGACAATAAACTCTTAATAAGCTGTCACAGGCTTATATGAGCTTATTGAACAGGAAATAAAAGCTTTTGAACTATAAACAACAATTGTCTCAAATTACTGAATTGAAATTAAATTGAATTATCACTGAAATCGTACAACTCTTTTAGAACTGAAATTAAGATTACAAAAACATGAGATTGACTAAACCTAAAAGCTTGTTCTACATTCGACTTAAAAATAAATTACACTACTCCTATATTAAATTAACTACTGGTCGTCACTGTGTGAGTAAGGGGGTATATATACCATTCCCAAAAGCTTCCTTTGAGCTCCTTTGACAAATCCCAGCAGTTGAATTGGCTTTAAATTGATCCTAGCCGTCGGTTGCATTTTTGGCGCCAAAACACCACTTGGATAGCTAGCTGGTTATAACGTGTGAGGGGGAGGGTATATTGATGGGTTTTGGACTGGAGTAGGAGGACTTTAGTGGTTTTGGAGGATGGTGGGAGGTGCAGGGATAAGGATGCACAGGGGAGTGGGTTTGTCAGGGATAAGGTGAGGTGGGAGGTGGTATGGTTTGGCGGGGTGTTAGTTTTAGAAGAAAGGGGTTTGACTGGTTTTGTTGACCTTGGTATTTAACCAAAAATAGGACGGGGTGGGTTGGATGGGTTTATGATTGGCTGGGTTTTTAGTTTAGGATAAAAAGGTAGTTTAGGTTAGGATTAGAATTCGGTTTAGTTTTAAGTTTGGGGACCAATTTTTGCCAAGTCTGAAAAATATATCCAAGGGCCAATTCTGCCATTTTGATTTTCTTTGAAGGTTGACTTTTGACACTTGAGCAATTTCTCGGTCCAATCTTGTAAATTTCCTCCCTGTCCTTGGCTTTTCACGATCTTCCAATCTTGTGCTCGGTTTTGTCTGTTTTTGCCCCGTTTTCAATCCTTTTGTACCTGAAACACATAAAAACACAAACCACGAATCTTTGCAATATATTTGATCTATTTGGGTGTTTTTAGTCATTTTTGTGTCTTTAATGGGTGTAAAATGATGAGTATTTACACACTCATCAATCCCCCACACTAAACTATTGCTAGTCCCTAGCAATCCGATCATATAAAGTAATGAAAAGATCAAAAGAATACAAAGCATACCCCGTTTTGACTTTTTATTTGATGCAAGAAATTTAAACTAAAAACAAAAATAGATAACAAGCTTGATTTCAAAAAATGGTATCATGGAACGGGATTCACACAAAATGGGTGTCTCTAGGGAATTGAAATCGTCATCCTCTTTTTTATACTCCCAACTAAGCTTAAACTCAATGTGAAATTGTTTTTGTAAAATGCTAACACTACTTATACTAATAATCTATGTAAGCCGAGACTTAACTTTTCACTCCTACAATTATTTATGTTAGGTGACTGTGCTTATTTTCAGAATTTTGATCACAAAAATTGACGTTTTTATAAGATTTTGACTAATACTAGTTGAAAGATAGATTTAAAATTTACAACAAGCAAGTTTCAAAACTTTATTCAACACATCAAAATTTATTGCATTTTGCAATATCAAAAATTGACGTTTTTATAAGATTTTGACTAATACTAGTTGAAAGATAGATTTAAAATTTACAACAAGCAAGTTTCAAAACTTTATTCAACACATCAAAATTTATTGCATTTTGCAATATCATTCCATTTTATTTTATTTTTTATCATCATTTTTTTTTTTTTTACTTGTGCAATATCAACTAACGGAGTTTCACGGGAACCAAGATCTTACACCTTTCGGAATAAAGGATCCAAGGGCCGTTACAACGGAGATTTCCAAGACTCTAAACATTCCTGAAATGAGGATCCAAGGGTTTTAGACCAAGACCTCACACATTCCTGAATTAGAGGTCCAAGGGCCGGTGTAAGAGGGTAGCCAAGACCTAAACGCCTTTCGGAAATAAGAATCCAAGGGCCGATCTTGAACCGTAGCTTTTTAGCACATACATTTATTACTTAACTTTTACATTATTATGACATATGCTTGTTCCGAAGTTTAAATAAAGCTTTGAACTAGTATTTTTCAAAATCGTAAAGAAAAATGATTTTGTGTGTTCAAATGTTTGAAAAATAAGCAGTAATTAAGTCAGATTAGTTATCTCCTGGGAGGAAAAGCCATAGATTACTTATATAAGCTCTAAAGAAAACCACTATTCTACGCTTAGCATTTTCATTTGCACAAATCGTAAAACCTTAGTCTAAACGTTAAGGAAGCAGCCAGATCAACACTCTGGCAGAGTCGGGATTCCCTTTGTTCTAACCTAATCAAGACTAAACATTTCTTCTTTTTTATTTCAATTTCTTATTTAAAAACGAAAAAATTTTAAAATTATGGCCAAAACGGGGGTACTAGGGCACTAGAAGGTACAAATGTGACAAAATTCGCGAGAATTCCCCCTCACACTTAGAATTGAATATTGCCCTCAATATTCAAAGTACCGGCTATTATGCCGACACTTAGAACGTAAAAAGGTAATACCAATAGCCAAGTGTGTGAAAGAAATCTCTATTTTCACAAACAGGATTAAAAAGATATCCCTAGATAATCGTTAGTAAAAAGATAGGATATTGGGCGGCTGGATTGAAAACACGCGCGTCAATCATCACAATCCAAGGGAAACCTGCAAACAAGAGCAAACTACACACAAACAAAGCACAGTAGAGGAGTTCCCCCCACACTTAGTGTCAGAAAATAGAAAGAAGTCAGAAACATGGGTTGTCACCCATGAAATGCTAATGCTTTTGTTAACCGAGTCACTAGCTTGACTCGACCCCGAATTCATTTGTTCATGGGGAAGCATGTGGAAGAGAAAATCTCCATCGGACTTTCATTCGAAATGTTTGGATAAACATTGAAGTTCTTGAAAGTTCCACTCCGATGAGATACATCCGGCTCAAAAGAATGATAAATTGAGATGCCGTGGTCAAAAACTTTGTCTTCACTCCCAAACGAGTGAAGGAAAGGACAAGCTACCTTATATGTGAAGAAAGGTAGAAAAACTCGAACGACATATGTGAAGTCAATATAATGGCTATCCTCAGAAGGAAATGTCACATATGTCAGAGAAAGATTGTCCTTATCAGTATCGGGATTAAAAATTGAGGTCATATCATCAAGTTTATGAATAATAGAGTCCTTGACCTCATCGTTCTCTAACTCTTCATCAAAGAGAGGATTTATTTTGCTAGAAAAGTACTCATCGTCAAATTCAAAAAGAGAATTCGAATAGACTTTGAGACTTTCACTTTGAACGTCCTCATCAGAAAGTGATTCATCATCACTAGAGGAAAAATCATCATTGGAATTGAAAAGTGGGTTAGAGAAAATCCCGGAAAAATCTTCCGTAGTGTCAAGAGGATAATCACTACGAAAAGACCAATCACTTTCACTATCCGATATATCCTCAGACTCACTTGGGATTGGGATAAGGTTCTCAGCACTAGACTTTATGAATTCGTCCTATTCCTTTTCAGGAATAGTGCCAAGATGCTCATCCCCCATAATAAGAGAGTCCTTGGGATCCAAAGTTGGAAAGAATGATGTGATTGCAATAGACTGAGGGAGTTGAGAAATGATATCGCGCAAAGGAATATTACTCTCCTCGTCGTCTTCATCTTCGTCATCGAGCATGGCAGCCTTATTAAATAAGAAACGCCTTTGTGCTGCTCGTTCTTCGGCGAGTAAATCTTCCATAGATTCACCATGACGATCATCTTGGGCATGTTTAATAGCCAAATCATTAAGTGTATCCCTCACATCTTGAAATTTTTGGAATACATCTTCGAAAAACAACTCCTGGAGTTTATTCCTTTCATCTTGAATCTCTTGGAATAATTCTTGAGGAATTGGCTGAGATTGTGCTTGAATCGTTTTACACTGTGGAGGTTGGTCATGATAAGAATAGTCATAATTGTTAAAAAGGCCATGCTCATAGACAAGCGAGTCCCTTATTTGACAATCAGAGCTATAATGCGGACCTCCACAGTACTCACAACAGTATGATTGTTATGGTTGATTCATAGAAGTACATGGATATTGGTCATAACCGAGATTTTGACTGTTACAAGAAACCTGCTCATAGACAAGCATGTTATTTGCTTGACACTCAAAACTTTGGTGAGGACCTCCACAATTAGCACAAAGATCATTTGGCACATTCTGAAACGATGTATCAATGAAGTTTTGATAGCACGGTTCTTGCCCAAATGAATTCTGAGGGGGGGAGTCGAAATCGTTTTGAAAATTTGGATAAGAAAATGTATTTCCGATTTCAGACGTGCAACACATGCAAAGTCTATGAGTAAACCCACATTCTTTGCAAAAACATCGTTCACAAAGTGAATCATCCCCCAACGGATCTCCACATATAAAACAATTATGCTGAGTGAGTGAAGATGGTTGGGGTTGTGGAGGGTGTTCGGAAAAACTTTGAGAATTATCGATGGAATTAAGCTTTGTTTTGAGCGCTTCTTCACACCAATAACAAGATCCTGTTGGTGCATGATTTCCACACCGCTCACACTTACACTTTGAACAACGAAGATTATCACCCACTGGACCTTGACAATGAAAACAGTGATAGCCCAGTGACGACATGATAATTAAATATTAAGGAGGGTTAAGAAGATAGAATCAAACGGTTAAAGAGGATGAGGAAAAATATTTTTGGGGTTTTTTTAAAATAAGATAGTATTTACGAGAGAAAATGATAACTTCTCGAAAGAAGGGTCTTCAAAACACGAATCGCCAAACGAGACTTAAAAATTCGCTTCAACCTTCCTCGGCAGCGGCGCCAAAAATTTGATTGGTGAAAATCAACACTTATATTTTTCTCCAAAGGAAACACAAGTGAAGTATGTGTAACCTGGGTCGTTATCCCCAAAGAAGGTTTGAATGAAATTTGTGTTCTCGATTCGTGGAAATGTGTCGTGAATAGTGGAAACGAAGAGATTTTGGATTTTTGCTTTTCGAAACTGATAAGGTACTTAATTATAAGCACTTTTTATAAAAGACAATATTTTTGAAAACTTAAAATAAGCATAGAAAAAAGTAGAATAAGGTGGCCGCTTATAAAACACTTGATTGAATTTTTTTATTTTATTTTATTTTTTTGGTATTTTTCTTTTTTAAAACTTATAAAAAATATTTAACTTTTGAAAAGAGAATATTTTTTAAAACTCAAAAATAAGCCAGAAATAAGCTAAATAAGCAACAGTCACTTATCAGCTAACTTAGGACTAGTTTGAAGGAAATAAGCTATAGGGCTAATTTTAAGCTAAATGATTATTGAAATAAGCTACTTATGACCTAAATACAATGAAGGAACAGAAAAAGCCAAGAAAAGAAGCAAATAAGCACTGAAATCAAGGCAAATAAGCTGATAAGTCTGCTGATGCACTATGGTGAACAGGGCAAATAGGACTGTTCTCAAGGCATGAAAAAGCTGTGTATAAGTTAGATTTAGACTATTAAACTAAAACTACAACAACTTCATACTATGAACTTATTAAAAACCAAGAGCTAGACCTAGGGTTGGCTTAATTACAGCTTATAAAGAGGCTACAAATCAGCCAAATGGCTGATTAGGCTGCTGATCTAAGTAATGAGTAGGGGAAAAAGTGCAGTTTTCAAGCCATGAAAAAGCACTCCAAGAAAAATCTTAAAATTCTAAAAAAAATGGCAATAGCTAGATAAGCCAGCCAACTCTATTCTTGCCAAATTATAGCTTATAACAACTTATATTGAGCTGATTAAAAATCAAAGAAAATCGCTGAAAACAGCAAAATCCAAAAACTTTAGTCTGCTATACACTATTTGGCTGTTTTGAGTGAATTTTAGAACAAGGGTTTTGGGGATTCAATGCAAACTTGGAATAGACTATAATAGGTATGAAAAATGCAAAAGAGAGGCTGAAATAAGCATGAGCTTATTAATAGCTTATATGGGCAGTTAAGGTTCTAATGATGCATAATCCCACTCAAATCTATCAAAAGATTCAAAACAGCTTTAAAGCTACTACTAACACCTAATAAGAACTACAACAATCAATCACAAAGTTTGAGAAAGGGCAAATGAACAGTGAAATTCACTTTTTACCCATTTTCAACCATAAAGCCAAACAGTCCTTTATACTTACTGATTAGATTTAAAAACTAGGAACCACCAAATTAGCCTATGAATCTGACTTATTAATGAATGTCTAACTTGTTTAAGATGAGATAAGCAGTATTTATCTAATACTATGCACCAAATAAGCTAATGTCTATATCAAGCTAAGTTGACTGTTTTTAAAGTTTTTTAGTGAAAATGAGACTTAAGCTTATACTAACTAGAAAACTAATCCTACTATGTTTCAAATAAAACAGATAAGCAAACAAAAAGCAATAAGCACCAGAATAAGCAATAGTACAGTAACTTTGACTAACCTTGACTTTTTTGATTTCTTGGAACAGAACCGAGTACGCGACAATAAACTCGTAATAAGCTGTCACAGGCTTATATGAGCTTATTGAACAGGAAATAAAAGCTTTTGAACTATAAACAACAATTGTCTCAAATTACTGAATGAAATTAACTTGAATTATCACTGAAATCGTACAACTCTTTTAGAACTGAAATTGAAACTGAAATTAAGATTACAAAAACATGAGATTGACTAAACCTAAAAGCTTGTTCTACATTCGACTTAAAAATAAATTACACTACTCCTATATTAAATTAACTACTGGTCGTCACTGTGTGAGTAAGGGGGTATATATACCCTTCCCAAAAGCTTCCTTTGAGCTCCTTTGACAAATCCCAGCAGTTGAATTGGCTTTAAATTGATCCTAGCCGTCGGTTGCATTTTTGGCGCCAAAACACCACTTGGATAGCCAGCTGGTTATAACGTGTGAGGGGGAGGGTATATTGATGGGTTTTGGACTGGAGTAGGAGGACTTTAGTGGTTTTGGAGGATGGTGGGAGGTGCAGGGATAAGGATGCACAGGGGAGTGGGTTTGTCAGGGATAAGGTGAGGTGGGAGGTGGTATGGTTTGGCGGGGTGTTAGTTTTAGAAGAAAAGGGTTTGACTGGTTTTGTTGACCTTGGTATTTAACCAAAAATAGGACGGGGTGGGTTGGATGGGTTTATGATTGGCTGGGTTTTTAGTTTAGGATAAAAAGGTAGTTTAGGTTAGGATTAGAATTCGGTTTAGTTTTAAGTTTGGGGACCAATTTTTGCCAAGTCTGAAAAATATATCCAAGGGCCAATTCTGCCATTTTGATTTTCTTTGAAGGTTGACTTTTGACACTTGAGCAATTTCTCGGTCCAATCTTGTAAATTTCCTCCCCGTCCTCGGCTTTTCACGATTTTCCAATCTTGTGCTCGGTTTTGTCCGTTTTTGCCCCGTTTTCAATCCTTTTGTACCTGAAACACATAAAAACACAAACCACAAATATTTGCAATATATTTGATCTATTTGGGTGTTTTTAGTCATTTTTTTGTCTTTAATGGGTGTAAAATGATGAGTATTTACACACTCATCAAAGAGCTTGATGCAAACCATACAATGCTTTCTCCACCTTGTAAACTCTATCAGGATAATCAGGATCTTCAAAACCAGGTGGTTGTGAGACATAAACTTCTTCATCAATTTTCCCATATAAGAAAGCACTCTTTACATCCATTTGATACACTGTGAAGTTCTTATATGAAGCATAAGCCAAGAATAATCTGATAGCTTCTATCCTTGCAACAGGTGCAAACACTTCATCATAATCAATACCTTCTTCTTGAGTGTATCCTTGAGCCACTAATCTTGCTTTGTTCCTAATCACAATGCCTCTTTCATCCCTTTTGCATCTAAAAACCCACTTTATACCAATTCCCTTTTTTCCATTAGGCAAATCAACCAAGGTCCAAACTTCTTGAAGCTTAAACTGAAACAACTCTTCTTGCATAGCTTCCACCCAACTTAAATCTTGTAATGCTTTATAAGCATTCTTGGGTTCCACTTGTGATAGAAAACAAGCATACATGCAATTTTGAAGGTCTTTGTGGCTGTTTCTTTGATGAAGAGATTGAGCAAAGAAACCTTGTTCCTTCAAATCTTTAACCATTCTCCTTGTTTGAACATTAGACTTTGGCTCTCCAAGGATCTATTCCTTACGATGATTCTTGTAAACTCTTGTAGTTAGAATAAGACTTACTGGTACCTCATCTTCCATATTGGTTAAGTCAGCCTCTGCACCAAACCCATCCAAAGCTTCATCGTCAGTATCTTCATAGATATTAATCAAACAAGGCTTATTAGGATCATCAAGATAGACATCATTAGAAAAAGATCTTCTATCTTTGGCAACAGTAGGAAATTTTGGTGCAGCAGTAGAAACACAAGGCTTAGCAGTAGTAACTTTTGGCTTAGCAGTAGAATCATAGTTACTGCTGCTAGTGTTATTTCCTTTGTTTTCAACATTGGCTGATTCATTATTCTGCACTTCATCAACAATTTGTGGTCCTTCATTAACCACTTTTCCAGCATCAGAAGGTTTATCCCCACCTTCTGTATCTCCTTTTGGTACTTCATGAACATCATCATCTTCTTGTGAACTCTTTCTCTCTTTCTCTTTGGCTGTGAAAGTTGGATCAAGCTTCCATTTTTCAATCAAAATAAACTCCTTTGCAGATTCATTCACCTTAGCTTGTGTACCTGCATTAGAATCAACTTTTGTACCTGCAGACTTATTAGTTGTACCTGCAATCACTGGCTCATAATTCATGCTTTTGGTTAGTGAATCAATATCAAATAGCCAGTCAGGTCCACTTCCTGCAACATTAGTTGTGGTTTCACTAAACCTAACATGAAAGTTTTCTTCCACATGCCTAGTTCTTTTATTAAATACCCTAAAAGCTTTACTATTGGTAGAGTATCCAACAAAGAATCCTTCATCAGCCTTCTCATCAAACTTGCCTAGGTGATCAATGGTATTCAAGATAGTAACAGGACACCCAAATGGTTTTAAGAAATCTATCATATGTTTCCTACCATGTAACAGTTCATAAGGGGTCTTGTTATGAGGCTTAACTACTTTACTCCTATTTTGCACAAAACAAGCAGTGTTGACTGCTTCAGCCCAAAAAGTAATAGGTAATTTTGATTCCGACAACATAGTCCTTGCAGCCTCAATAAGTGTCATATTCCTCCTCTCAGCAACACCATTTTGTTGAGGAGTTCTAGCTACACTAAATTGTCTTAAAATACCTTTTTCCACACAAAACTGGTTCATAACACTATTCTTAAACTCAGTTCCAATGTCACATCTTATCACCTTAACTTTATGATTTACTAGGTTTTCGACTCTTGTTATAAAAGCCTTAAGAATGCTAGAAGTTTCATCCTTAGTTGCTAAAAAGAAAACCCAAGTGAATCTACTATCGTCATCTGTGACAACTAGGCAGTACATCTTCTTGTTTAAACTTTTCACATATGTTGGCCCAAACAAATCCATATGCAACATATATAAAGGCTCAGAAATAGTGTTCACAGCTTTGGACTTACAAGAAGCTCTGTGTTGTTTTCCCATCTGACAAGCAACACAGGTTTCAGGATTTTCAAAAACTTTTGAAGGTAAACCTCTTACAAGGTTTCCCCTAACCAATTTATTAATAGTTTTGAAATTTAAATGGCCAAGTCTTCTATGCCAAAGTTTGGATTCATCATTTGTGGCCTTTGCAAATAGGCAAGTTAAAGCTCTTTTGGGAACTATGTTCTTTATATCAACACTGTATATATTGTCTGTTCTAGGGACTCTAAGTAGCACAAATTTATCATCAGGCAACTTAAAATCAGGAGATAAGACAAGACATTCAGTGTCAGTAAAAAGAACAAAGTTCTTTTTGTCACACATTTGTGAGACTAAAGAGGTTGAACTTAAACCCTTTTACAAAGTACACTTTTTCAAAATCCAATTTTCCTGTTCTTATTGTACCTTTACCAATGATTTTACCTCCTTTAGGATCATTTCCAAAGGCAACATATCCACCATCAATGGCTTCAAAATCTTCAAGGTTGGACATGTCTCCTGTCATGTGTCCAGAGCATCCACTGTCAAATATGCATTTGTCATTTAATTCCTCTTGTAGATTGCCCTGCACATAAAGTAAGAGAATTAGTTTCTCTTGGGGACCCAAGCCATTACTGACTTGGATCTGCCTTGTGCATCAACATAGTCAAATCTCTTTAAATCCATTGATGCACTGTTGTTCCTGGAAACATGATCTAAAACCTTTATTTTTGGTTTCCAGACCCAGCAAGCTAAGGCCTTTACATAATAAAAATGGTTGCCCAAAATAGTGTTTGTTATCACTTTTGGCTCAGCAGTAGAAACTGCTGTTGCCTTGGCAGCAGAAACAGCTATATTATTTTGAAAAGGCCTTTGTGGTGGAGCAGTAGTAATTGACATAGTTGCACCAGATCTCATCAATACTGCCCTTGGAACCATGTTTTTGTTAGCATGAGGGTGAGTATTTTTAGAAAAGTTTTTGTGGTTGACCCTTCTGTTTTGGTTCCAAACTGGTTTTTGGTAGTTGAAACATTTTTCTTGTAGGTGCTCAAAACTACCACAATGATAACAAGCCTTTTTAACTAACTGAAAATCACTACCTAACTTTTGAGAAATTAGGTTGTTCCAGTTTCTTTGATTACCTCTAGGCCTGTTATTAAACTTTCTAGGTTGCTGTCTAGGTTCATCATTATATTCAACTGTTTTCCTAGAGATCTTGTCACCAAACACAGGTTTCACAAACTTAACTTGTTTAGCCTTTGATTCAACTGTTTTAGGAAATTCTTCCTTTTTAACCTTTGGTGGTAAATCAACCTGTTCCTCATCACTATCTGACATCCAATCTTCAACTATTGGTGCATCAGAATACGGCTTTTCAACCTTAGGTTTTTCATTACTAGCCTCACTAGTTTCACCTACAGGTTTGCTATCAAGTTCACTTATAAAAGACAATTCTTTTCCTGGGGGTGCAAAAGCACTTTTAACTGGAGAAGCTACATCATTATATCCTATTCCACTACCTTTCCTCATTAATTGACTCTCAATAGACTTATGCACAAGATAACATGCAAATTTTTGTTTTTCAACTCTAACTACATGTTTTTCTTTTTCAGCCAAAGCTGCATCTTTTTCTTGTTCAGCCTCTTCTAGCCTTTTATTAAGTATGTTTATCTCACTGTTTTTAATAAAAAGCTTACCTTCTAGTATATGAATCCTATCAACATACTCAATCTCATTCTGTTTAAGGAATTCAAGTCTTTGCTCTACATTTTTTATGCCAACTTTATAACCTAAGTTATCTAGTTTTAGCTTCTCAACTTCTAATCTTAGATTCTCATTCCTAGATTTAAGCTTTTCAAAAGTATCTAAACAAGATTTAAATGAACAACTAGAATCATTAGATACCTCTGAATCAGAACCAGATGATGAATAAGCCATAAGAGCAAAGTTGTGTCCTTTGGGTCCTTCTTCTGCCATAAAAGCAAAGTTGGGTCCTTCCTCAGCCTGATCACTCCAATCATAATCTCCTAGTCCATCACAAGACACCAAAGCTGTAGTAGTCTTGGTATTTTTAGTAGCAGCCTTCCTTGAACTTTCTCCATTCTTCTTAGGTGCCCTACATTCCCTTGCAAAGTGACATTTTCTTTGATAGTTGTAGCACTCAATCTTGGACTTATCAAATCCTGTGTTGTTTTTTCCTTTAAATTTGTGCTCCCTTCCTGTCTTCTTCAAAAACCTTCTGGCCCTCATTGTCAGCATAGCCATTTGCCACTTCAAATCAATTTCTTAAAGATCATCAGGATCAATTTGTTCCAAATCCTGATTCATAACTGGAGTACTGGTAGTAAGATCAGCCAAGTAAGCACAAATAGCAGCATCACTAATGTTATCACTGTTTGTTGAACCAGCAGTAGAAACATTAGTGCTAGCAGTAGAAACTCCATAAGCAGCAGTAGAGTGAGTTTCCTGAGTGTTGCCAGAACTTTTGTTGTTGGAGGACACAAAAGCTAGGTTTTGTGCACCATAGGATGAACTAGATGACCCTTTCACTTCAGATTCATACACTTTCAGGTTGTTGTACAAATCATCTAAACTCATTGTGTCAAAATCAGCTTTGTTTCTCCAAACCACTGTGTGCATACTCCATTCAGATGACAAACTTCTCAGAAACTTAAGATTGATATCTTCTTGAGGAATTGGAACCTTCATAAGTGCTAATTGACTTATAAGCTTCTGAAGTTTGTCATATGTAGCATCAATATTTTCAGAACTTGAGGCAACAAAGGTCTCAAATTGATGATTCAGAAGATTTTTCCTTGACTTCTTGGTAGCCTCATTCCCACCAAATCTTAGCTCAATTGCTTCCATTAAGGACTTAGCATCCTGAATATGACTAAAGTTCAACGGATACTCATTAGGTATGCCCATCATGAGAATACTATGAGTCTTGATCTCCAACCTTCTTTGAGCCTTGTCATCAGCAGATTTAATGGGTACAGGTTTCCCATCATCAGCTTTTGCTGGTAAAGTATCACCATTCAGAATGACTTCCCACACTGAGTAGTCAAGCATCTTGATGTATTGTTGTATTCTCATCCACTAAAGCTCATACTCTTCAGGCTTGAGCATGGGCACTTTTGATGCAGTCACCATGTGTGTTGACTCAGATTCCATGACTTGAGTAGATGTTGAATAGATCCGAGTTAACAAAAGTTCTTCTTGATCACAGCTTCTAGATCACAAGCTCTGATACCACTTGTTGATCCCAGTTGAGCAATTGATCTAGTTAGTTATCTTAGATGTGAATCTAAAACAACAAGTATAGAAACTGTCTTGACTTGTAAACTATTAAACACAATGCAAAATATTATGTTTAATCTTAAGAAGAACAATGAATGAAACAGTAGAATTCTCAACAAACACTTCAATATATTAAATATACGAATACTCAAAAATATTAGGGTTTACAACCTTGAAGTGAATCGACTCTAACAATGATACATTCTAAACTCTAACCCTAGAACCTCCTTTTATAGACTAAGGAGTCCTAGTCGGTTTACAATAGCTTTTTGTACAAGCAAAATCTTTTAGAATCTATTCTAAACTTATCTAACCGACTATACAAGTTATCTCATAAGCAGTAGTATCCATTACTCTAACAGCAGTATCTTTTACTCCAGCAGTAGTATTCTTGCAGCAGTAGAATCTTCAACACTAGCAGTAGTATTGAATACACTAGCAGTAGTATGATACTTAGAGTATTTTTCTTTATACACCATGAGTAGTTGTATCATTCAGAGCAGCAGCATCTCTAAACCCAACACTTTTAGCATGTTTATCTCAGGTCCATAATGAACGAGGCTGGCACAGAGAAGCACAGATTCGTCAAGAGGGTTATAAATTTTATTATCATTCGAAAACTCATTTAATGTAATTTGTAAACCTTGAAACTACTGGGACCTCATTTTGTAAACTCTGATATTTATATAATTCGAATGATAAATCTTTTAAAACGACTCCATTAGAGTTCGTTTTCTATCCTTATAACTGTTATACCGTCGAGTAACACCCAGTTTAAATTCCTGTACGTATCACAAAATTGGGGGTGTTACATTTTGTATGGGTTCTACAGCCCCCAAAACACATGTTTTATTAAAGATAAGTTATCTGTTTAATCATTCAATATGTCTATGTGTTGTTTGATTACTTGTGTATCTTCTCTTCTCTTTAAGATGGTAGCTTAGATTTATTTGTGTTTGCTTAGATCCAATGAAACCTAGTTGTTGTTAATTGATTTGTCGTCTCTTGTTTAATTGATTGCCTCGCGTTAGGCTAAGAAAATTGGCTGACCTCTTATATGCAACTAGCTTGAACATCTTAGAAACGCAACCGTAGAGTGCACTATTGGTTTTTCTCGTTGTATTTATTGCATGAATTGCGGCTTGTAGATTCTAGAAAACTTAATATACTTTAAGGTTTTTATGGGAGCCAAATTTTCATAGAGTTGGGGACTTCGGCACCTCCCCAAAACCAATATTAAGGAATACAACGCTTCAATTAAAACAAGGACGTGAAAATTCGACAAATCAGTAGGAGATAACTAGAGAGTAATTGAATCTAAGTGAACACGCTTTTCCCTATCATAAGAAGTCACCAAATTTACTTTTCTCATTATTAGTTTAATTTTAGTTTTATAATTAATTTTTGGTTAGTTGACTAGCAACTAATTCGGCCCACTCTTTCAAAACCCGAGATTTTTAGTTGCTTTCATAAAATATAAAAATACAAAAAGAATCACCCCTCACCTCTAGACCTATCTCGTCATACATCTTGACCTAACGACACTATTCCCCTAGAGAACGAACTTTCCTTCGAGTCTTACCTATACTACACTACAACGATTAGGTACACTGCCTAGAGGATTGTAAAACTTCCTTGTGAGGGTTACAATTCACGCATCACTTAGTGTTAAGCACGGGTTCTAATCTGTTGTAATTAGAAGCCATCGGGTTAAGAACAGGTTCTAGAGCGAGTCTCTTAGAAGCCATAGTCATGGTTGACATATCAGTTGTGAAGATCCACATGCAAATCTGTTGAATCTACACGTGAAGACATAGACGACGACACATTTGTTTTGGACTTGGATCCCCACATAAGAATGGGTTCTGAGTCGTTAGTTGTAAGAACATTATCATCTGATGTCTCGATCTCACATGAGGTCTCATCATCCCAATTCCCTTGATGTTCATTAGATGTACAAGAGGTGCAACAGAAGTTATGTGCCTGTTTTAGTTCTTGTAATGTTACTCTTGTTGGAACATGTTTTTGAGTAAGGTTGAGGGATTTTTTTAAGTGATTCCATTTAGACTTAAGATTTGTCTTGCTTTTGTTGCAATTTGAAAAATTCGATGTTTCATTCAAAGAGTTGCAATCATCTTACAAAAGTTCAGCAAGTTTGGTGCGAAGAATTGTATTTTCATATTGAAGAGCTTGTATTTTACTTAAGCTTGACTTTTGTTCATGTTCAAGTTCTTCACCTTTTTGAAACAAGCTAAAATTTAGATGATAACACTCATTTTCTTTTTGTTCGACATACGTTTCAAATTCAACTTGCTGTTTTTCTGACAGATTTTGATAATTTTCAACATGTGTAATGCCATATTGATGTACCATGGTCAAGATAACATCATTTGAAAGAATGTGTTGCATAAAATTATCAACGAGATTGTCATAATTTTGAGATTGGCAAGTGACACAAGTTTATGAAGGCAAATTGAGTTTTTCCGAAACTGATTTTTCCATTCTAACAACATTAGATCGTAATTTGTCATTTTCCTTCTCAAAATTGATAGAAATCTGTTTTTGATTAGCAAGATGTTTGTTTAGTTTCGAGATCTTTTCAGCCGCCCATTTAACAGTTCGTTTATGAAGATCTCTGTTATGTATGAAATAGGTATTGTAACCAATTTCAAGCTCTTTAACACTATCTTTGCACAAAATTTCTTTTGCCTTGTGTCGCTCAATCTCAATGGTTAACTTGACATTCGCAGCTTTTAATTTGCGGTTGTTCAATTTAACTTTTTCAATCTCTACCCTACATGTCTTAAGTAATGATTCAAAGTAAGCACCAGTTTGCTCATCGTTCACTACATTCTGGGTTTCTGAGATTCCATTCGAATCCATATATGGAGTGCTAGAATTAATATTGCTATTAATCTCCTCCTCCACATATGTGTTCATAACAGATTCTGTAGTCGCAGAATGCGGTGTCATGAGTATACGTATCATAGATATCATTATCATAACATGTGGTATAGTTACGTACCTATGAAAGTCCATCTGAGTCATAGATGGGAGGTGTGACTGCCTCATTGTCATACGAAGAAACTTGAAGGTTTTCCATGAAGATGCAGTTTGCATTGACTTCTTCTGTATCCTCTTCACAGTCAGCTAGTGCCAAATAATCATGTTCTTCAGTAATGTGTTGTATCCCCGCTTCTTCTTTATGAGCCAATAGCAATGCTTCCTGGAAGTATCTAGCATCCTTTTTGATTGTTCCAACAGTGTAATTCCTAGCATAGTGTCCGATACCCTTACAGTTATAACACCGAATCTGATTACCTGATTAGCATTTCCTATATTCCCAACTACTTGAGCTTCAACATTCCCATTCTGATTTCCCATATTCTGATTCCTTTGATTCCCAACAAACTGACCCACATTTTGCCTCTGATTTCCCATCTGCATACCCTGAGCATATCCTTGTTGATTACCAATAACTGCAACCAAGTGTCCTTCTTGACCCATATTCATACCCGGTTGTGCAATCTGCCTGTTACGAGTATTTGATGATATCCTTTGGTTGTTGTTAGTTAGTTTGTTGTAGCGAACATTGAATGCTTTGGATAGCCTGGCAAAAGCTTCTGTCAAGTCCTTTGTGCCTTCATCACAATCAAGTGTTTTGTTGACAACAACTTGGTAATGTTGTATCGGCTATTGTGGAATAAGTTGTGGAATGTGGTTTTGAGGAATTGTTTATTGCATGAAGTTATGATTGGAGTATGACGGTTGATGTGGGTTATAAGTAGGTATGGTTGTTGGTGTATTAGCAATCAATGCTAGTGGATCGTGATTCTTCAACATCTTCTCTTTCTTTACTTCATCTGCTTCAGCTTGGTTTTTCTTTAAGAAATCATAGAGTTGATCAAAGTTCACAGCATGCAAGTCCTTGGTTTGGTTAACTATAGTGACATACCGTCCCTATTCTTCTTGAAGGTTGTTAAGGAACTTGATGTTGCTAACTATCACTGATGGAGTCAACTTGTTTCTTGTAAGCTCATTCATAAGAGTACAGTAGCGATGATAGTAAGATTCAATGGTCTCTCCAGGTGTAGATGTGAATTTCTCAAACTCTGTTAATAGCTTATTCTCCATGTCCTGCTTACCAATTTCTGTTCCATGACATAATCTTCGAACTCTTTCCCACATTGCATTAGCACTTTCACAGCTATCTACCGCAACAAATATCTCTCGTGACAATCCTAGTTGGATTAAGTGCATAGCAAGATCATCAGCTTCTATTTGAAGTTTGTCATCCTCACTATATTCTGCTTCAGTTTGATCACGAAGGTGAGGTAAAACTGGTGGTGTAAGGTTAGGATATCCCTGATCATGAATTTGTAGGCTTAAAAGGTCCTTCCATAATGAATTTTATCATGAGTTTTCCATTAGGCTTGGTTTTTAGATAACGAAGCATTCGATTTTGCCATTGAAGATACCCACCTCTCTCAAGCATAGGAGAACGGTTTTCATTACCCGTTGCGTAAATATCCTGTTGAGTTGACATTGTGTAAGCTGATTTTGGATTGATGATGTGTTACCGGTTTACAAAAATTTCTCGAAGGATTACGTTTCTCGAAATCTTTACTTACTTATAAGTAGTGCTATAAACGAACTGAACGTTCAATGAAGATTTCATGAACCGTTTGGTAAAAAATTCGTTTATGTTCGTTTATTTATTAAATGAATGAACATGAACAATATTTTACGTTCGTTTAGTTAAATGAACGAAAATGAACAAAATTCGTGTCCGTTCATTTATGTTCGTGAACGTCCGATTATGTGTTCGTTTATGTTCATATACTTATTTATGTTCGTATATCATATCTTTTTATTGTATAATTAAAAAAATGGTTTGTTTAAACAAAACAACACTTATAAAACAATATATTATGCATAATTTAATAAAGAGTATGTTTGTTTGTCTATTTGCATTTATGTTCGATCGTTTATTTTCGTTTAGCGTTCGTTTAGTATCTTAATGAACGAACATGAACAACTCATTTTCTCAATAATGAACATGAACAAGAAAATTCGTCCGTTTAAACGTTCGTGTTCGTTTATTTGTCCGATTAAAGTTAAACGAACGAACATGAACAAGGCTTCGTTCGTGTTCGTCCAGTTCGTTTACAGCCCTACTTATAAGTTTAAGTTGGTTAAAGTTTCTTTGAATGCGTTTTAGATTATTATAAATTTTTGTTTTTAAGTTGTTAGGTTCCTTTTCTACAAAAGTCCAATAATTACTCGAAATCCCAATAGTTCTCGAAACGGTATGGTTCTCGAAGCGTAAAGTTCTCGAAGTCTAAATTTCTCGAAACGTTCTAAGTTACTAGAAAGGTATCTAATGATGGTGAAAATTTCTCGAAACTCTAATTTTCAGGTTGAAAAGGTTCTTGCCTAAAAATACTGGTTTTTTCTCGAAACTCTCTTAAAATTACTCGAAACCTAAATTTCTTGAAACTCTGAACTTTACTCGAAATGCCACGTTACCAAAGTAGTGGAATCTCAACTAACTAAAGTACTCGAAACTGCCACGTAGGATTACTCGAAATCAAAATTACTCGAAAGCCAAAGTATTCGAAAGCCAAATTACTCGAAAGCCAGAGTATTCGAAACTGCCACATTAGCCAGGTAGTGGAACTCCAACTAAAAAGTACTGCCACCTAGATTTTGAGGAAACTCGAATTTTTCGAAAACTTTTGAAGATTGCAATTTTTCGAAAAGTTTTCTTCTACAGTAATTTTCTACTAAATCCTAAAAACATCTTCTTTTGTGATTCTTTTTGAGTTTTTCTTAGATGGATGGCTAGGTAAGGACTAAAACTACTCCAAAGTTCAAATCTTTAACTAATCTAACTACTAGTTTTAAGATTCAAGCCTTATGCAGTTTTTCGAAAACCAGCGTTGTACTATCTTTTTCTAAATCGACCAAAATGAAACTGACAAACTTAATAATCTAACCAATAACTATCATTTGGCTCTGTTGCCAATTGTAGACTCCCATTTATATCAACTTACTACTCTATAAACATGGTGACTTGATGGTGTTCATGTTGGTGGTGGTGGTGATGGTGCGACGGTGATGGTAGAGGGAGAGATGGGGAGAGCTTTTCTATTATCACACACTATAAACACACACACAAGCACACACATGAATGAATCATGTATGGGTACATATATGTCTTCCAATGCCTTATGGGCTTGGGTTGGGCTTTATGTTCTCATGGGCTTTGGCCTAAATTCTCATGGGCTTTGGCCTATGTGCTCATTGTTCCTAAATATAGAATGACCATCACTTCTATTACTTTATCTAAAAGTAATGCTCACAATACGATTACATTTGCACATAGTTCTAGTATTGATATAATGGGAAACAAATGTATAGCATGCAGCCAACCCTAAGATAAGTGGCAAGTTAATCGGCAACGGAGAACAGTGTACAACATGCATCGAACACCAACAATAAAATGCCACCTAAGTATAAAACCCACTAATCTTTTCTTTAATCCCTCTAAGTTGACGGCTCGGCGTGTGAACAGTGCCGGCTCGAGCCGCGGCTCTACAATGCACCCAAGCCGTCCCACTCCCTCAAGCCGACCTCCCTATCGGCGGCTTCGTAACAGTGTTGGCTCACATTTCCACTTCAATGAATGTTATATAGTATAATTGAAATTAAACAATTATTTTGGGAGTAATTATTTTTCATATGCACCTCTAAATAAGGGGTGACCTAGTAAATGTCTATACGTTTTTTGATTTTCACCCTTTAAGTTTTGAATAATTACAAAGAAATTAGAAGCATTATTTTAATTTTGCACTTACATAAACGAAATGAAATCTTTAATATTTTCAAAGTTTACCGTTGAAAAGGATTTTAAATACGATTAAAATAAGACCAATATTAAAATACTTCTTACAGCTTGATAATTCGAATAAAAATATTGAAAAGCTATATATGTTTTGTATGTTGGTTTTGCAAGTTTTTTAACGTTGTGTTCTTGAGTTTGTTTTGTAGAGGAAGAGAAGAGAAGAGATAGGGAAGAAATGAAAGGAAGAGTATCAAATTATCTTTTCTTCCCTTCTTTCCTCTTCCTCTTACAAGTGGAAGAAAAATTTTAGAGTAAAAAAACCTCAAATCTTCCTTCCAGTTCCTCTTCTTTTCCTTTCTACTCTGAAAAATCTTGAGAACACAATATTTTTAGTTTCTTTCCCTTTCTTTTCTTTTCCCTTGTATATTAATCTTGAGAACATAGTGTAAAAGTTGTACTTTAACTATTTGTTGATAGCAAAAAAAGTTTTCAAATGTTATATAGATTTAAATCATACTTAATATGCTACCATGTTTTGAAAAAGACTGTCAATTGAATGTGTAGCTTTCTTATACTTATTTTTCATTAACAAAAACGTAAATTGTAGCCGCAACATGTATAATTTATATCTATGCTACTTTATAAAGCATTTTGGACTAACTTATAATGGAAGGCTTAAAAAATTAAAATTCAACACTTGCTTATAATGAAAAGACTTGTATTACTTTTGCTATTAAATCAATACAAGTCTATTTATACATTTTAAGTATTACAAGTAAAAATACTATTTACAACTATTTAAAGTACAATACATTAAAACATATAATTAATACACTATTTAAATCATACCCTCAATCAAATATGCAACCAATTTACCACTTTATACAATTTAATCAAGCTACTAATCAACTATTGTAAGCATTACAAGTAAAAAAAAAACACTACTTACAACTATTTAAAGCACAAATACATTAATACAATTAATATACTATTTAAATCACCCCCTCACTCAAATGCACAACTATTTTAGCACATTATACAATCTAATCAAGCTACTAATCATTATTGTAAGCATTACAAGTAAAAAAACAACAACTATTTAAAGCACAAACACATTAACACTTTAAATCAGCCACTCACTTAAATATACAACCATTTTACCACATTATACAATCTAATCAAGCTATTAATCATCTATTGTTAAAATCCAATAAGCCATACACTTAAAAAAAAACACGCATCTTAAAACACATACAACTATGTCAAATGCGCAAGCCCCATCAGCTATGTAATTGAATGAACAACTTTAATTACAAATTGTAGGAATGTTTTGTCACAAAATAAATAACTCATACTATGGTAATAGTACGTACCTCAAAAAGATTTAAAATAAGTGAAGCACTCGATTACTTTGGAGACACATATTATACATTTGCTACATAATGTAACTATATTGGCCTTACATGATTATCCCGTGAGATACAGATTCATATTAATTGCAGTACACTCTTTTTTTTATCCTAAACAATAAAAAACACAAAAATAAACGGGCAATGAAAAAAAATGAGAAGTTTAAAACTTTACAGAAAATATATTATAGCATCAACAAAACTCATGCATCCAAGATAAGTTTTATAAGAGATAGATAACCTATTACCTTAACTGTCATTGAAAAAAAAAAAAAAAAAAAAAAAAAAAAAAAAAAAAAAAAAAACAACTTATTGACTTAACTTTTTTAATAGAGATAAAGAGTAATATAGATGATAAGAAAAGACTCAATATCGTTAGAAATCAATAAAAAGAAATTTTCAAACCAAAAGAACAAGTGAAGTTTTAAGATAGAACCGGAGATGTCATTATACGGCTTAGAGGGAGAGAACTGAGAAGGATGATTTGATTTACACGACGATAAGGAAAACAAATTAACCCTAATATTCATGTATATGGTAAAAAAAATACAAGCCCAAAATTCAATATATATTTCGTTTATTTGTTAGCCCATTAGTAACAAAACAAATTTTACTGTAATACTTTTGTTTTCTAAGTAATTACTATGTATATGATAACAAGTTAGAGTTACCGACGATTATTATGTGCTCATAAATCATTTATATATGTCTTTTCATATAAAATAATGATGCAGTCTATTTTTAAAGTTGGTGAACATGTTAAGTGGGCGATTTGATGTTATTTCGGACTTTCAAAATAATGATGTGGTATATTACAATATATGTTTTTATCAAACTTAATAAATTCTTTTAGAGATTAAGTCGTAAAATAGCAATGTACTTTTCAAAGTGTACCGTTTTAGTTCGTGTACTTTTTTAAAGTTGTAGAATAGCAATATACTTTCATAAGTGTTCCAATTTGGTACGTGACGATGACGTGTCATGCTATAAATGGTGCCACGTGTCAGACTTTCGGGTATGGCACGTCACCGTCATGTACCAAACTGTAACACTTATGAAAGTAAGTTGCTATTCTACAACTTTAAAAAAGTACACGTACTAAAATGGTACACTTTGAAAAGTACATTGCTATTCTACGACTTAATCTCATTTTTTTATATAATAGTTGGCTAATCTGTAAAGTTAATTTCAATATATAGTTCTTATAAAATTATTGTTAAGAAAGACTTATACTCAAAAAATATGATTTGATGAAAATTTTAATTACAGGGTATCCCCGTCGCAACGTACGGGTACCCTGCTTGTCTTTTGTATATGTAGATAAGGTAAAAGTTCAATATAGATCTTATATTTTCCATTGATCAAATGAACCAATTTTAACCATTCATTTTTTTTATCAAAACAAAAAATATAAACTTTCACCCTTTTTTTAAAAATTAAATATCTCGCAAACCGTTAATCGTTACACAAAAAAAATCATACCATCGCGACGAGAATTAAATTATCTTTCTATAGATATGCATTATTATATACTTTCGACGTATTTTTTTTTCAAAATTTCCGCCTAGAAAAATCACACGTGATTTGTAAAAATCACATGTGATTTGATTTTTACGAATCACATAAATCATATGTGATGTTTCTGGGCGAAAAGTTTTAAAAAAAGTTCGTCGAAGGTATAGAGAAATGCATCTCTATAGATAGATAATTTAATTCTCGTCGCGAAGGTGTATTTTTTGTAGCTTGTAGATTTATTGTTTGCAAGATATATTGTTTAAAAAAAAAAGGGTGAAAAATTGTTTTTTTTATTAATCTAGATGAAAAATGAATAGCTAAGATTGATTCTTTTAATATATGACAAATATGAGATCTATATTGATCTCAACTCATGTAGATAAACTTTTACCAAATAAATAAAATACATGCCCAGTGAAGCGGGCACAAGCTTACCTCGTTATAAACAAAAATGTTGACACAAATTTTCATCATCTCAGGAAAAAACATTTAGGGTGCGTTTGGTTCGCAAGTGGGATTGGAATTAGATTTGGATTTGAGAAATGTTTGAAAGATGTGGGAAAGATTTGAGAAAAAAGTAGAAGAGAGAAAATATATTATTATATATAATTTGTGGTTGAAAAAATTATAAAATAAGAAAAAGAATAAATAATGTGTGGTTGAAAAAATTCTATCAAATAAAAAAAAAATTGATTGGGTGGAATAAAAAAAAACCCACCACATTGTGGTGGAATGAAATCTATCACATTTTTATTCCATCATTCCCAAATTGTGGGCCCTAGTTACAACCAAACAATGGTTTCATTTTTTCTTTGGGTGATACCTACCCAAAAGCATGAACCAAACGCACCCTTGGTTTTTTGTTCAATGATTCTTCATGATTTTAAAGTTTGTCTATATGAGACAAATCGTAACCCTGTATAGCAAATGCATACTTTGTTAACCAAAATAGAAACCTAATGGGCTAAGCTACTAACATAATTGTGCTATATCACAAAACTCTTATATCCACATGTTTAGAACATACAGAATAGGCAAATTACTCATATTTGTAACAATATATATTACACAACCCTGGTGCCAACAACCACCGTTCTAGTAATCGTATCAAGCTGATGATTAGTTGTACACTCGTACCACATAGTTTTTATAGTCAAATGAAGTTATGAACTATACCCGCATGATCATTATGGAGTACTTGTTTCTGGATAATGGAACCATCATGTAGCACTACTTTCTCAACATATACAAGGGTACTATTATTGGTACCCTTCCGGCCCGTTAAAAAAGTATAAAAAAGTAAAAAACATTCATTTTTTTTTCTCTTCTGTTTACAGTGTAACACAGTTTTTGATCAGTTTTGTTATGTATTTTTTGCCAATTTAATTCTTTTGACATGTTAAACTTTATATTGTATGTTCCGAATTTCCATTTTTGTAGTTTTATAATAAAAAGAAAATTATAAAAATTAAAAAAAATAAAAAAATAAAAAAATAAACAAGGGGAAGGGGGGGGGGTACAAATTGTATTTTAAAGGGGGCTGTGTTAACCGAACCCTCTCTAGTGAGAGGGACTAGAAACCCTCCCTAATAGTAGGGTACTTTTGTCCCCTTTGTCCTCTTGCTGTCTTTTGTCTCTTTGTGTTATAAATTTGTTAAATTTTTTTGTATTTTAACTTTTTTCTTTTGTATTATAACTTTTTGTATTTTAATTTTGTTGTCCTTTGTCTGAGTAGAAGTCACGGGAGTTGATTGTTTACTTTGTGAAACTCAATTTTTGTATTTTTTTTTCCAAGTATCACAACAAAGGTAGTAGTAGTGGTATTTTTTTGTTTTTGTTTTTTTTGTCTAAAGTATCACAACAAAGGTAAAAATAGTGTCGAAAAAAAAAACGTATGAGATTTTTAATAGGCTCAGAATTGAAGGTTGCAAAGTGATAAAATATCACTTTACCATCCATTCGGTTTTTAGTAAACCAATCATCATCGCCAAAATTCACACTGTAAGTCTCAAAATTCACTGTAAGTCTCAAAATTCACAAGTTACATAGTAAGATTCTCAAAGGTACAAGTTTCTCACATGTTAATAGTAAGATTCTCGAACTGCAGGCTTTCATCCATTATAAACATGTCACCATCTCAGTTACAAACCACAAAGCAAAGAAGCAGTGTCACAACAAAGAAGCAAAGTGATATTTAACTTTGCAACAAACTCACTAAAGTGAAACACAAGTGAAACACCACAAAGCAAAGAAGCAGTATCACCACAAAAGGCAACAATCTCAGTAACAAACCACAAAGAAGCAGATTTCACACAAGTGAAACACAAGCCGCAATTGACAGCCGCAAGTGAAAAACATTCAGATTTCACAAACTCGCGAGTGAAACACAAGCCGCAAGTGAAACACAATCAGTTGCACAAACACTACAACAAATATATTAGGCTTCCGAAAATGTCGAATTCACCATTTTACACACAATAGGTAATAATAAATTTTGCGCTTTTTCAATATTACATGTATAAAAACATTAAAAAGACATCGAGATAACATTAGGCTCAGATTATAAGTAGTTTCACATAAGCAAGTTTTATCATATATGGCTGCAACATCAAAGGTTGCAAAATCAAGTTTTTTTTGCCGTCCATTCGGAAATGCCACGCCAAAATCAAGTTTTTTTTTTAAATCATCATCGCCGTATCTCGGGTTTTTTAAAAAAAAAAAAAAAAAAAAAGTTTCAAATCTGCTTAAAATAACAAACTGCTTATCAAGCATATAAGCAGTTTCACATAAGCAGTTTCATCACAACCAAACTATCACAACCAAGACACCATAAGCACATAAGCAGTTTTATAACTGCTTTTGTCTTAAAACCAGTTTCACATAAATCATAGATCAAATAAATCATCAAGAAACCATCACATATCTAATAAACATTCAAGAAACCATGATTTTTTCCACAGATCTAAACAAATAACCACACATTAAAACTGCTTTTTTTCTTTAGATCTAAAACACGATCTAAAAACATGACAGAAACAACCATATTTTTTTATAACGTATAACCAAGATTTCATCACAACCAAACTATCACAGCCAAGAAACCATAAGCACATAAGCAGTTTTATAACTGCTTTTGTCTTAAAACCAGTTTCACAAAAATGATAGATCAAATAAATCATCAAGAAACCATCACATATCTAATAAACAATCAAGAAACCATGGTTTTTTCCAGAAACCATCACATATCTAATAAGCAATCAAGAAACCATGGGTTTTTCCACATATTTAAACAAATAACCACAAATTAAAACTGCTTTTTTTTTTTTTTTTTTTTTTTTTTTTTTTTTTTTTTAGATTTAAAACACGATCTAAAAACATCACAGAAACAACCATATTTTTTTATAACGTATAACCAAGATCAGAACCAAGAACCTCCGAACCCTAATTTTTCAAAATTAGGTCAAATACCAAGAACCACCTCCAATTGAACCAATAATACCAGAAACGTTGATTAAACACACATAATCAACACCAGAAGTCTTTAAAAATCAAAATCCCTAAAAAATACCAAACCCTAATTTTTCAAAAATTAGGCGTTTTATAAAAAACTTATAGATCTGATCAATTACTTAATAAATCTTTCAATTAACAAAGGTTAATTGAAATATATCAATCTAATTTTGAAAAACTCTCAATTTTTTTTTACCACAGAAACCACTATATATTTTTTATAACGTATAACCACCATCACCACAGAGAAACCACCATCATATTTTTATCAAAAAAAAAAAAAAAAAAAAAAAAAATAGATCTAAAAATTTATTTTTATACGAATGATATTTTTTTTTTAAAAAAAAAAACATCATCACAGAAGAAAAAAAAAAAAAAAAAAAAAAAAAAAAAAAAAAAAAAAAAAAAAACGAGTATCACAGTTTCACCCAAAAAACCATGGTAACCCATAACCATCACCATCATCAAAGCATCATAATCACCTTCAAAACGAGTGATTTTTTTTTTTTTTTTTATCTAAAAACAAGTTTTAGATAAAAAAGTAGAGAGAGAGATAGAGAGATTATTGTGAGAGAAAAGAGAGTTATGTGATAGGAGAGAGAGACAGAGATGCATGTGATAGGAGAGAGACAGCTGTACGCGTCTATTAAAACATATATATATATATTTATTTTTTTTAACTTGTAAATGTATAAAAGTTATAAAATGTTATAAATGTTATAAAATAATTATAAGTTATAAATGTTATAAAATATATGTTAAAATTTGTAATGTATTTTCAGGAGTTCGGTTCTGACAAGCAACTAACGGATTGGGTGCAAAATATAGCTCGGGGGCTCGGTTTTGTCATTGTTAAAAAAAGAACAAAATCAGAAAAGGGTTATTTGTACGAAATCAATTATAGGTGTTCAAAGGGTGGGATTTATGAACCTGAAGGTACTGGAAAACGGAAAATCAGTACCTCTAAAACCGATTGTCCATTCAAATTGGTGGCGAAATATCATAGAACAAATTTTTTTTGGAGGTTGAGGGTGAAGGATGATAGGCATAATCATCCTTTTGCAGATTCGTTGCATGGTTTCCCATATGCAATGCGATTAAAGAATGATGAGTTCGGTTTGGTCAAACAATTGACAGACTATAACGTACGACCACATCATATACTTTCGACAATAAAGGATCGTAATCCGGATAACGTGTCTAGCATTAGAACTATATATAACGCACAAAGTACGATCCGAGGAGCCATAAAAGGTGATAGAACTCCAATCCAAGTCCTTTACTCACATTTGATGCACTCAGGGTATACATATTACGAGAGGATAAATGAGCATAATGAGCTTGAGGAACTATTTTTTGTTCACCCAACGTCATATGCTCTATGGTGTACATTCCCTGAAATCATGCTGATGGACTCCACATACAATACCACGCTGTTTAAATTGCCATTTTTGGAAATTATCGGACTAACTTCAACAAATAAAACATTTTCAATGGCGTATAGCTTTATAAACAGTGAGAAAGGGTCTAATTTTCAATGGGTATTGCAACGTGTGAAGGATGTGATAGACGAAAGATATTACCCGCGTATCATCGTCACTGACAGAGATTTAGCGTTGATTGGGGCATGCAGAGCAGAATTTCCGAACGCTAACAGATTACTCTGTCGATGGCACATTTCACAAAATATTCTTCAGTATTGCAGAAATAGATGCGGTTCGTTAGAGGAGTATGAGTCCATTAAATGGACGTGGGATTGGATGGTTAAATCTCCGACACGCCGCATGTTCGAGCAATATTATGAACACCTACAAGAACTATTGGTCAACCATGCGGGTACTTAATTATTAATTCATTGTTTTTATTATTTAATAAATAAGCACCCAAATGACCTTTTATTAATTCATTGTTTTTTTCAGATATTGCTCGGTATCTGAATAACTGGCTGTGAGATTACTCAAACAACTTTATCTGTTTTATTACCGATCAATATCGCAGCTTTGGCCAGACAACAACGTGCAGAGTTGAGAGTCAACACGCGTTGTTGAAATTATATTTGGGCAGCACACAGTCCAACTTAGACACGTTGTTGAGTTCGATCGATAAGATTCTTATTTCGCAAGAAACTGCGATAAAAGATTCTTTTAATAGAAGCATAAACGAGAAAATAAATAACTGTAATATATCACTATTTTCAGAATTGTGGTATAAAGTTTCCAAATATGCTTTCAAACTCATGTTCAAAGAACTCCACCTGTCGATCGCCGCAGAAGATTATAGCCATCAGTTGCGGTCAGTTTATGGACTACCATGCTTTCACGAAATGCATTACTATGCAATTCATGGTAAGTTTATTAAATTTATGACTATCAAGTTATTTTTCCCCATTAATATCAGTAATTTATATAAGTCACTTTTAATGAATGCAGAACGGCCCATTCCCTTGGATGCAATTGATATTTTTTGGAAAACCCTATCTGTTCTGTGGCCTATTATCAATAGGCCACCGCCTGAAGATGGTCCTTCTCCTAAATCTGAAGATGATCTTTCTTTTGAAAATGACATGCGAGAATTCAAGAATGTTTTTACTAAAGCGACATCGTTAGTCAGGAAAAATATGATAAACAAGTTGAGAAGGATATAGAAACCTGAATCTGTTGACACACGTCAACCTGCTGTTCAGAAAAGTACCCGTGGACGTCCGAACGCAAAGGACAAAAATTCCAAGGCTACAAAAGTCCCGGACTTGAATGAAGTCCCGGACTTAAATGAAGTACCAACCGTAGATCACCGAAGAAGCACAAATTCAAGATCTACAAAAGTCCCGAACGTGAGCAAAGAACCTACAAGACATAGTTCTTACACGGGTCCTAGAGTTAAACAAAGTATAAGACACAGGGATTACGTTGGAGATAGTGTTAGCGACTATTTTATTGAGCATATTCCAGAGATTTTCCGTCCACACGTAATAAGTATACATAATGTGATAGGTGATGGAAATTGTGGGTTTCGGTGCGTTGCCCACGATATTGCTCAAGATGAAAATAGGTGGCCCGAAGTTAGACATAGGTTATTGCAAGAGTTAGACAGTAAGAGATTACTTTACATAAGTATGCGGACGGAAAATGACTTTAACCGACTTTGCTGGTCAATAAACTGGTTCGATGGAGGTGCACCTTTAGATCGCTGGATGATTATACCAAACACGGGGCTGGTTATTGCTTCACACTTTAACCGACCTGTTGTATTTATATCCCAGCGGGGTTGGAATACGTGTTTTCCGCTTTTTTCCAGTCCAAACTTATCACAAGGAACTGACCCCCTTGTGATTGCCCGTGTGGGGGAGGACTCCTGTGCTCACTACATTTGTCTGACGCTAGACAGAGATTCTCCACTTCCGCATAACCACCCACAATGGAGGAGGTTCAGAGAACCAGATGCATCCGAATGGGAAGCTTTATATCACAATCGATTGATGTTGTAAATAACTGTTTGTACATAGTGAATGATTACTGATTTATGTTGTAAATAACTGTTTGTACATAGTGAATGATTACTGATTTATGTTGTAAATAACTGTTTGTATTATGACACCGACAAAACATAGTAAAGGATTAAAAATTTATTTAAATTAATAATAACATTACTGATTTATGTTGTAAATTATTATACAAATTCTTTGGTCAGGTGGAACGAAAAAATCCTTTCTTGTGTCGCTGTCGAAGAGGATTAATTATAGAACGGAAATCCTGGACAGAAGCTACTGGTGGGCAATTGTATTATGCATGTCCTTATTCAGTGGTAAATAATCATACGTTTGCTTAGTTATGTAAATATGTAAATAATTTGTTTGTTAAGAATACATTTCTTATAATTTTCTTAACATGTAACAGCCAGGTACATATGACTATGGGTGTGGATACTTCAAGTGGAAAGCTGAATTTCAAAGGGAGCACTTTAATCAAGCATCTTCTTCAACGCAATGCTCAAACTGCGTTGCTAAAGATAATAAGATTGACCAGCTTGAAGCAAGAAACAAGACGTTATTGTGTCAAAACAAGCTGTTGATGACAAGAATAAAGACGCTGGAGATGGAGTTAGAATTGGCAAGGAATCCTGAGGATCACACTTGTCAGTCGGGTGCAAGGCTCCATGATCTTTTAAATGAAATGAATAATCTTCATATGTAGTAGATGTTGTTATTTTTAAATAATGTGTTAATATTGTTGTTTAATTGAATAATAACAGTTGTTGTTGTAGCTGTTTAATGTGGTAACGTTTAACGTGCTATTGTTGTTGTTGTTAATTAAATAAAAACACATTAGACGTTAATTATATAAACGTAACAAATAAACACAAAAAAAAAAACATTACACAAAATACATTAAACAAAATAAAATACATTACACAAAATAAAAAAATAAAAAAAAAAGACAAGAAAAGACAAAAGAACAAAAAAAACAAAAAAAAGTACACCTCCCATATAGGGAGGGTTAGAATATCGGAATAGGGAGGGTCAATATATCCCACCCCTTTAAAGGGGGTCTTTATAACCTATCCCTATGTAGAAATATGAGCCATATGTACTTAATTCTCGACCCTTTTGATGTTTTTAATATGGTGGAAAAAGATGATGAGATTGTTCCTAGTGATTCAGTAAACGCAAAAGGCGAGGATAGGAATTTAGGTCACTATCCAAGTATTACATCTCTAGCTGCAGGGATTAATGAACTAAGAAGTCAAATGTTTGATGGGAAGCTTGTGCTATTGAATAATTATGGGAAGCTGCTAAAACTTTGTAGATCAAAGCTTCCTATGCAAAAGGAGGCTACTGTAATATCGATATGTGAACCTAGTACTACTATAGAAAAGCAAGCAGAAGATTCGGATAGTGATGAAGTCGAGGATATTGATGATGACATGGTTCGATATATGGCTAACCCGAAACATGCTGGTGGAGGTGCTAATGATGCAAGTCTCCTTTAGTATAAAGATTATGATGGTTACGAGTATGATGTTAATGACTTAACTGAGGAACAACTTGCTTCCTGTGAAGCGTGGGACATCCGTATGCGTGGTAGAGTTTGGAAGTAGTTCTAGTTTTGTAGTTACCTTTTTATTTTGGTAGGTTCATAAGATTGGCATGTCTCTCTTATGATAGATTTTGCTTGAAGCACAATAGGTGCGTTTGTTTGCCTGTAACGGGCTGAGATGTGAGATTCACCCTCATCTTATGTACTAAATTGTTTTTTGGAGTAATATATTTTATCAAAAAAAACCCTTTACCTAAAAAATTGAAGTGGAAGAGGATGCTAATGATACCGTGAGATTCTTGGCTTCGACATCTAAGGCTACAAAATCTTCAAAAAGTGGCGTTGGAACCGGGATGAAAAGCTTATACGAGCGTTGGAAAGATGACTATGATGATAACCCTTATAATGATGAAGAGTGCGAAGATTTAACGGAAGTGCAATTAGCTTTCTATGATGCCTATGTATAATGGTTCATAGTCATACTAAGCGTAAGTAATTTATCATAAGATTTGTTTGTCTTTCTTATGATTGGTTTGGTTTGAAGCAGAAATTGTGCATTTGTATTTTGCCTTTATAATGGGCTGAGATGTAAGAATCACTCGCATCCTATGTACTTAACTGTTTTTTGGAGTACTAAATTTACCGGGTGTAACAACTTTTTGTTTTCTACAAAATTCATAAGCAATTGGTACTTGTAGATCTATGGGTATGTTGGCAAAACTAGTTGTAAACTGCAAAACTGTTAACATGAGCTACAAGCTGTATATTTTTTCAATAAAAGTGTTTGGTAAATTAGCTATTAACTATAATTATAAGCCGTTATTAGCAATTTTACGTTTTAACAGCTCCGAATATTTTAAAAGCTTCATGAATCAACTTTTTATTTTGGAGCTACTTATTTAAAATAAAAGCTTGAAGTTGATGTATCTAAACAAAACTACTTGTTTTGAAGGAGATTATTTTTGTAATAAAAAGCTTACAGCCTCAAAAAAGCTCCCTACCAAACAGGTTCATATATATATGCAATTCTGACCAAAAAGATTTGGCATATATGTGAATCCAAACAAATTAAATTGCTTTAAATTGTCAAAAAGTGAGCTAAGTTAAGCTAGAAGAGCTCAAATTTTATTCACTAGACTTGTTTATAGAGTTTTCTGAATGTGGCAGCTGAGGGACAAGACTTATATGCACCAAAATATCACACTACGAATTATCCTCACATCCATCTCATAGTGAAAGCGGAGGATTGAACCTGTTTTCTAAAGAGTGAAATCATGCCTCAGATCTTGAGGCTATCATAGATCAACTAAGCATATAGTACTATTATATATTAGGCCTTGTTTGTTTTTTCAAAATAATCACTTATTGCCTCTTTTCACTTATTTCCTTTGCGGGCGCGCAGAGGAACATGTTTGTTTTTTTTCAGACAAAGAACTTCTATCCTCTTCTTTTCTCTTCCAAAATTCAGACATCTCCTTCCACTTCTTACCTCTTCATTTGACAAACCCTACTCATTTTAGCACAGACACCTCCCATCACCAACCCATTCCAGCCGGCTCCACCACCCCATCCGCCGTCCACCACCACCCCATCCACCGACCACCATCATCTCATCCACCGGCCACCATCATCCCAGCCGTCGCCGCCACCATCTCAGCCGCCATAAAAAAGGTAAGGGTTTTCTTCCATTCTTTTGTTTGTGGGTATGTCAAAAAATGAGGTTTTGAACTTTAACCCATGATATTTTAGTACCCATTTCATCATTAAAGTTGTGGGTATGTTAGAAATTAGATCTTTGTACCTTTTTAATGTCATTTATTAAGAAATTGTTACAAGTATATGTCGTTTGAATAATATGTTTTACCATCTCAGCCGCCGGCACTACCTCAGTCGCCGGACACCACCTCAGCCTCCATATCAGCCGCCGCAAAAGGTAAGGGTGTTTTTTTATTACTTTGTTTGTGTGGTGTTGTTTTGATGTTTTGATCTTGTGGGTATGCTTAAAAAATGAATTGTTATGAATTTCTTCTTTATGCCTATCCCCATCTGTTATCAACTTATCGTGCCCCAATCCAGTTCATGTGGTTGTTGGCATTGTTGCTGTATGCAGGGCTGTTCCCTATAGAAACCCTCCTGAACTGATACAAACCATAAAAGAGTTTAAATTTCGGTTTGGGAAATTTGGCAATCTTCATTCGGTTTATCTTAGGTTCACAAAATCAAAAGTACCAATTAACTGAGTCCAACTAGTTAGAAACCAAAATTTTGTATCTGATCATGAAATGCCGATTATTATGTCTCTTGGAGTTTTGTAAACTTGAGATTTTTGATAGGCTGATAGCATTATATAAGTAGTAATGTTGCGCATAATGGAGGACACCATGAGGCGTTATGGGCCACTACGGGTTTGACCAAATTAATTTTGAGTATGAATGTACGAGTTTGTGTAGTTGGCTTGGTGGTCACCACTACAGGTATTTTGGCGGTTAATTTGGTTAAGGGAGTGAATGTTAAGGTAGCGGTGACGGTGTAGCCACCACTACGGCTGGTCTTATCTTACAGACATATGTTATTGCAAAACGTTGATAAGTGACCGGTCCATTCACGCAACCCTAAGGATAATATGTGGTACCTTTGTAACCCAGTGAGTTGCGTGACAGAAGGCTGGCCCTAAAGTTGCAATATGCATAGACCGAATTATAAGTAGTAGCTAATAAATAGGCTTATTTTATAACTAATGATGTCTTTGATTTTTGGGAGGAAATGTGTGATCTTCTTAGATGCTAGCTAACAAAACGAGTTTCTGTCTTTGGCACTAGTACTTGGTTAATTTCATGGAAAATACTATGGCTTCTATTTTAGGATGTTAATTGATCATTTTAAAGTACAATGATTGCTAAACTACCAATAATCAAATATGTAGTATATACTAATATGCTTGCCTGAGATGATCAAATATGTGCTATGGTTTTTGTTTTAATGTGCAGTCTCTTCTGTTATGGACAAACTTCACTGTTTTATGTTAAAGTTTTACTGATGTGTTACGAACTTGCTTAGGTTATGTGAGTATGCCCCTTATCTCAGGCTCTATTAGTTGAAGTTGATGAAGAAGATCAAGTTGTTCAACCACAAGGGAATGCATCGGATCGACAATATATGACTAATTTAAGAGATCAAATCGCACGACAATTAATGCAAGTGATTTAACTTGGGTCGTAATTTGATACATGTTTGTAGTATTTTGATAATTTATGTGCTTTGCAATATTTATGTTTTGAACTATTATGTATTAGTATAATTTGAACCATATGTATTGTCTTTAATACTCCGTCTTTTAAGCGATATTGGTATATTTTGAACCATTATGTATTGTCTTTAATACTCTGTATTTTAAGCGATTGCTTGTTTTGCACTAAATAGCACAAAAAACTAGTGAAAAAGAAAAAGGAAATGAAAAAAAAAAGTACTTCAATAGCACAAAAAAATGCTAGTGAAAAAGAAAAAAAATGAAGAAAAATGAAAGAAGTACTTCAATAGCACAAAAAACAAACAGTCTTCTTCTTGCAGATGAAGAGCTTTAGATGTACCTCTTCTTTTGCAGACATGGTTTGCAGATAAAGAGGTAAAAGCTCTGAAAAAACAAACGACACCTTAGTCTTGATATTAGCTCAAAGTATGGGGTATTATGTGTTAGTTTAGCATGTATCTTTAGTCAAATAGGAAGAAAGGTCGGTTGCATGTTACATGGCCAATTTACAACCAAATATAAGGTCTTGGCGTCACTTTATGTTCAAGTTTAGGTCGGTTTCGTTCTCCTTTTTTTAGTCGATTAGCTAGTTGGTTTAGGAATAGGATTACCCCTTCATTCCCTATAAAAAAGAGATAAAGGGTGAGGGTTGTGTACACCATTCTTTTCTTTATGAACAAATTAATAAAGTAATCGTTTGGGTATTGCGTGTTGTTCATTTCCGTTCTGTTAGTGCAAGTATGAAGATATTTAAACTAAACATTCTCTTGTGTTTTAATAATGACAAACATGTGACTTGTAATATATAACGTAAAATGCGCAAGTTACTCGTAACCGTATATCGTCTCAGCATATGTTTCTCAACACCTCTTAACGTCTCAAGTCTTCTCATGCTTCAATACGGGTTCAAATATGTTTGTTATGTTGAGTCATTTTATTTTGCATACTCTTATTTTATTGCTTACCAAGGGACAAATCCACACCATCGATCTAGTTTGATCTAATGCTGGGGATTAACCTAAGATTAAATATGGAAACCTAAGTCCATGTTTTTTTTTTTCCCTTTTTCTTTGACTTTTTATCTTTCTTATTATTCACTTTTTTTTTTCAATTCACGTTTTTTTTCTTCGCTTTCATATTTTTTCTTCTGTTTTCATACGTTTTCGTCCGTTTTCATACGTTTTCATCCGTTTTCATACGTTTTTGTCCGTTTTCTTACGTTTTCGCCCGTTTTCATATGTTTTCACCCGTTTTCGACCGTTTTCGTCCGTTTTCATATGTTTTCGCCCGTTTTCGCCTGTTTACATCCGTTTTCATACATTTTCGTCTTTTTTCTTACGTTTTTGTTCGTTTTCATACCTTTTCGTCTGTTTTCATACGTTTTCGTTCGTTTTAATACGTTTTCATCCGTTTTCTTTCGTTTTCGTCCATTTTTCATACGTTTTCGTCCGTTTTCAGACGTGTTTTTATGCTTTGATACATTTTCTTACGTTTTCATCCATTTTATTACGCTTTCGTCTGTTTTCATACGTTTTCGTCCATTTTTGTTCATTTTCATATATTTTCGTCCATTTTCTTTCGTTTTCGTCCATTTTTCATACGTTTTCGTCCTTTTTCATATGTGTTTTTACGCTTTCATAAGTTTTCGTCCGTTTTCATACATATTCGTCCATTTTCTTACATTTTCGTCCGTTTTCATTTGTTTTTGTCTGTTTTTAAATGTTTTTGGCCATTTTCAGACGTTTTCATATGTTTCTGAATATCACAAGTGATACTCTGAACATTACAAGTGATATTCTGTGATATTCAGAATATCGCAAGTGATATTCTGAATATCACAATGATATTCTGAATATCACAAATGATATTCTGTGATATTCTGATATTCTGAATATCACAAGTGATTTTCTGAATATCACATGTGATATTCTGTGATTTTCTGAATATCACAAGTGATATTATGTGTTGTGTTTTAAAGGTTTCTTGAAGTTACTGCTGCTTACATTGTTAAGACTGCTCAGGTACTACAAAGGAAATACAACAAGTCATTACTGCTGCTGGTTATGAAGTTAATGTTGCTTATGGAAGATTAATGTTGTTACAAGATTAATACTGCTAGAACACATAGTTAGTATTGCTAATACGTTATTAGTGTTGCTAGAGTATTAGAGTCGGTTATTATGTATAGTATGTTTAGATAAATATAGAAAAAATTCTATAAAGATTTATCTTGTAAAGAAAGTTATTGTAAGCCGACTAGGACTCCTTAGTCTATAAAAGGAGGTCATTAACTTAGATACAACATGTATTTAGTCTTACAGAACAGAGGGAAGAAGCTCAGATCAAGGGTCTGAATAAGAAGTGTTTGAAAGATCTTCACAATCCTCATTTAATTTAGAAAACATGTTGATTAAGGGAAATTACATGTTTAGGGGAGGATTATTGGGAATTAAATGTTCTGAAGATTAGTATTGGAAATTACATGTTCACAAGATCAGTTCTGCTCAAAGAAATACTCTAAGTATCATTCTACTGCTAGTGCATTTGGTTCTACTGCTAGCGTTAAACATTCTACTACAGAATGATACTGCTGCTGGTGAAGAAGATTCTACTGCTGAGTGGATAACTGTTGAAGTATTCTACTGCTGGTTGGATAAGTATACGAAGATATTATGTGTATAATAGTCAACAATACACGGTAGATAATATCTTTAGACAAAGTGTTCAGTAACAAGTTGCGTACACTGATACATGTTGTATCTAAGTTAATGACACACATAAGATAAGCTAGTATGTGTTCGATTAGACTTGACAATATTTGTAAAGATCTCTCTTGGACTATAAATGAGAGATCTTAAACTAGATATTGCATAACTTAGATTTGTAAAAAAAAAAAAAAGAACTTAAAAATATTTGTTAAGAGAAAAGAACAAACACAACAATATCACAAGTCATAATAACATTAAGATTCAAGGTTTTGTAACCCTAGTGATAGTGAAGATCACTCGTATTATTTTGAATAATATTGAATCGTTTGGTGATAAACTTTCTGTGTTCATTGTTCAAATAACAAATATAACTGTTCCATTTCCATATCCAAATAAACCTTCTAAGTGTGATTAAGTAGATTTCACATACTTAATCATATTAACTCAAGATATCATATACACACGTTATAAAAGGACTAACACCCTTCAAGTGTATCGAATCCTCTCATTTGGTATCAGAGCAAGGCTGATATCTTTGATTTAGAAGAAGAATAAGAAGAAATGGATGTTGAATCTATTCAGACCAATGTTGCTGCAAAACTACCCATGCTCAAACAGAATGAGTTTGAGATGTGGAGGCTGAGGATAGAGCAATATTTTCAAGTGTAAGACTATGCACTTTAGGAAATCATTGAAGATGGAAACTCTTACCAGCCTACAATCACTACATCAATAGTGGAAGGCAAAGTGGTGACAACTCTGCAGCTCCACCCAACATCTGCAGAAGACAAAATAAAGAAGAAAAATGATCTAAAGGCAAGAAGCATGCTGATGATGACCATTCCCAATGATCAACTTTTAAACTTCAGCAAGTTCAAAGATTCCATGTCACTATTTGAAGCTATTGTTGCCAGGTATGGTGGAAATGAAGCCACTAAGAAAACCCACAAGACTCTGCTCAAGCAGCAGTTTGAAAACTTCTCCTCTACCAACAATGAATCTCTTGACCACATGTTTAATAGGCTTCAGAATATTGTGAGCCAACTTGCTATTCTTGGGGTTGAAATACCTCAAGAAGATTTAAACTCAAAATTTCTGAGAAGCTTACCAGAAGAGTGGGCTATACATGCTGTTGTCTGGAAGAATAAGCCAGATCTTGACAACATGGAACTAATAGACTTGTATAGCAACTTTAAGATTGTGGAACAAGATTTGAAGAAAAATGGAGGTACTAGTTCTAATACTGGGAACATGACATTTATGTCAACTCCTAGTACCTCAAATTCAAGTGAAGAGGTGAAAGTTGTTGATGGTGTTGGTGCTGCTAGTTCATCAAGCAGTACCATGGGTATTTTGGATGAGAAGACTTGTTGTGCATTTCTTACAAGTTGAAATGATGGGTCCATGCTCACTTATGAAGACCTCCAAGAGATCAATGATGATGATCTGGAGGAAATAGACCTAAAATGGCAAATTTCTCTTCTTAGCATGAGGGCTAAGAAGTTCTATCAAAGGACGGGGAAGAAGCTCACAATCAGCAACAATGATACTGCTGGTTTTGACAAGTCAAAGATAGAGTGCTATAACTGCCACATGATGGGGCACTTCTCAAGAGAATGTAGAAGGCCAAGGCAGCAAGATAGCAAGAATAGAGGTTTTGGAAGCACATCCAAAACAAGGGAGGTTTCTGAGCCAAACTCAAAAGCTATGGTAGCTATTGATGGGCTAGGTTTTGATTGGAGTTTCATGGCTGATGAAGAAGAAGATTCTTCACAGATGGCACTCATGGCTTTCTCTACTGAGGTACAAAATCATAAAGTTTGTTCTAATACTTGCACAGCTCTTTCAGAACTACAAACTTTAATCAAACATTATGATGATCAAAAGAAAGTCCTAAGCAGAACTCAACAAGACTTAGTAGATTATAAATGTGGTTTAGAATCCCTAGAGAAGCAGATCATTCATTACAAAAAATGAATTTGCTTTTTTCTGATGACAAAGCTCTTCTTAGACAAGACATATTCTTTAGAGATGCTGAAATTAAGCTTTTGAGAGAGGCTTATGATAGGATCAAAAAGGAAAATGGAAACATTCACTTGACTGTAGAAACACTAGAACATGCTTCTAGAGGTGTAACAAACATGATTGAATGTCAAGTGATTAATAGAGCCAAGTCAAGGTTAGGATATAATGCTGTCCCACCCCCTTACAGAGGAATCCCTAAACCCCCAGGGATTGACCTAGAAAATTCAGGTGTAGCTGAATTTCAACAACCTGAGCTACAATATGGTGTACAGCCAAAAACAAAGCTAGTTGTTGATGAACCTAAGAAAGTAAGTGAGAGTTTATGTAAAACTTCACTTTCTGAGGACAAGGTGTCCTCTGATAGAAGATCAGATAGAGTAGTCATTGAAGACTGGGTATCTGATGATGTTGAAGATGAACAGGTTATGTCTAAACCTAAAGTGGTTAAGAAAGCAGGAACAAGTGTTCCAAAGATAGTCGAACAAAATACTGATAGGCTTAAAATCAATTCTAAACATGCTAGGCAACCAGTTAGATATTGTGAGCAATACAGAACCACAAACAAGCCTAAAGGCAACCAAAGGAATTGGAATGGCCTTAAGTCTCACCAACTAGGTGATGACTTTGACTTTTATAACAAAGCTTGTTTTGTATGTGGAGAATTTGACCATCTTGCAGCTTTCTGCAACCAAAGGGTATTTGGGTATACACACAATAGGGTTAATCTAAAAAGGCATACTCCTAAATTTCACTTTCACTCTAATTCTAAGAGAACAAAACCCAAAGCAGTTTCAAAGGCAGTTCCTACTACTAGGCAAGCAGTTCATACTGCTAGACCATTTCAGACTGTTTACCCAAAACAAATAGTTAAAGGTGCAAAAAAAACTTATAATCATGCATCTACAACTGTTAAAAGGCCCATTCAAACAAAAGCAGTGGTCCAAAAACAAGTTTGGAAACCAAAGGGAACAACTACAAAGCTAGCAGTTTCTACTGCTAATCATGTAGTTCATACTGCTGCTTGGGAAAATAGGGCAAATGATGTTAAGGCCTCAGCATGTTGGGTTTGGAGACAAACTAAATCCAATGGTGCATCAACCATTCTTAAGAGATTAAATTACATTGATGCACGAGGCAGATCCAAGTCAGTAATGGCTTGGGTCCCCAAAGGAAACTAATATTCCTCATTTTTGTGCAGGAACATTCAACTGATAAACAAGAGGATCAAGGATACTCAGATAGTGGATGTTCAAGGCACATGACAGGCAACAAGTCCTATCTTTCAGATTTTCAAACATTAGATGGTGGCTATGTTACCTTTGGAGGAGGTATTGGTGGCAAAATTTCCGGTAAAGGTACAATTAAAACTGGAAATTTAGATTTTGAAGATGTGTACTATGTACAAGAGCTTAAGTATAATCTTTTTAGTGTCTCACGAATGTCTTGTACTTTCTTCTGATTTTAAGATGCCTGATGAAAGTCAAGTACTTCTTAGAATTCCAAGAAAGGGCAACATGTACAGTGTTGATATGAAGAACATTGTTCCTAAAAAGGCTTTAACTTGTCTTGTTGCAAAGGCCACATTGGATGAATCAATGTTATGGCATAGGAGGCTTGGTCACATTAACTTCAAAACCATAAATAAGATTGTTAAGAATGGTTTGGTAAGAGGTTTACCTCAAAAACGATTTGAAAATGACCAAACATGCATTGCTTGTCTTAAAGGCAAACAACACAAAGCCTCTTGTAAGCCCAAATTTTTTAACTCTATTGATCAATCATTGTTTATGCTCATATGGATTTATTTGGACCTACTTCTGTTAGTAGCCTAAAGCATAAAAGATATTGTCTAGTTGTTACTAATGACTATAGTAGATTTACATGGGTTTTCTTTTTAGGTTCTAAGGATGAGACTTCTAGCATCCTTAAGACATTTATTACACAGATAGAAAACCAAGTAGACAAAAGAGTAAAAGTAATTAGATGTGATAATGGGACAAATTTTAAAAATAGAGTTATGGATGACTTCTGCAAGGAAAAAGGTATTAGGAGAGAATTTAGTGTAGCTAGAACTCCTCAGCAAAATGGAGTAGCTGAAAGAAGAAATAGAACACTCATAGAAGCTGCTAGAACCATGTTAGCCGACTCTAAGTTGCCTATCACTTTTTGGGCTGAAGCAGTCAACACTGCTTGCTATGTTTAAAATAGGGTTTTGGTTGTCAAATATCATAATAAGACATCATATGAGCTTTTTAGAGGTAGAACTCCTGCAATAGGATTTCTTAGACCTTTTGGATGTCATGTGACAATTCTAAATACCTTAGACCATCTTGGAAAGTTTGATGGCAAAGCAGATGAAGGATTCTTAGTTGGATATTCTCTCAATAGTAAAGCATTTAGAGTATACAACTTAAGAACTAAGAAAGTAGAGGAAAACCTGCATGTGGAATTTTTAGAGAACAAATCCAATGTAGCAGGTCAAGGTCTCAAATGGCTATTTGATCTTGAGACACAAACCCATTCTATGAATTATGTGCCTATTGTACAAACTAATGAATTTTCAGGTTCAAAAGCTGATGAAACATCAAATGAGGCTGGGTTAGAGTAAGATCAAGATTATATTTTGATGCCAATATGGACAACAAGTGTGGCTTCAACTTCAACAAATGATGAATCTTCTTCTGGTAAAGCTAAAGAAGATGTTGAAGATGAACACAAGGAAGATGGAACCAAGGAACAACAAAATGTTTCTACTGTTGATAGTGCTGCTGAGACAGAGCATTCTACTGCTAGGCTAAATTTTTCTACTGTTAGGCCAAATGATTCTTCTGCTAGCCCATCAGACTCAAATGAAGTAGATTTCTTAGAAGAAGAGGTGGATTTCAATAATCTCCCACCTAACTATCATGTTCCTACAACACCACACACAAGGATTCACAAAGTCCACTCCCTGGACAATGTAATTAGAGATGTACAATCAGGAGTGAAGACAAGGCAACAACTGATGTCTTCAGACCAACAAGGGCTTCTTGATGCCCTTTATGCTTCAAAGCAGCATGAGTTTTCAAACTCTTGCTTGTTTGTATGTTTTCTCTCACAGGCAGAACCAAAGAACATTCTTAAAGCCCTAGATGATTCAAGCTGGGTAGAAGCTATGCAAGAGGAGCTTCTTCAGTTCAAGATTCAGAAGGTTTTGGTGCTAGTTGATTTACCTAAGGATGAACAGGTAATTGGCACTAGATGGGTTTTCAAGAATAAAAGGGATAAAAGGGGCATAGTGATTAGGCATAAGGCTAGATTAGTAGCCCAAGGGTACACACAAGAAGATGGTATAGACTATGATTAGGTTTTTGCTCCAGTAGTAAGAATTGAGGCAATTAGGCTTTTCTTAGCTTATGCTTCATTTATAGGCTTCACAGTTTACCAAATGGATGTCAAGAGTGCATTTTTATATGGAACTATTGAAGAGGAGGTGTATGTCTCACAACCTCCAGGATTCATTGATCCTGACCATCCAGAAAAAGTGTACAGAGTAGTTAAGGCTCTTTATGGCCTTCATCAGGCACCAAGAGCATGGTATGAAACACTAGCTTCCTACTTAATAGAAAATGGATTTCAAAGAGGCAAGATTGATCAGACATTATTCATCAAGAAGCACAAGAGTAATCTTTTGCTAGTTCAGGTGTATGTGGATGATATCATCTTTGGATCTACAAGGAAGGAAATGTGTTTGGAGTTTGAGAAGCTTATGCATGATAAGTTTCAGATGAGTTCCATGGACTCTGAGAAGCCACTTCTTAAAGATTTAGATGGAGACAATGTAGATGTACACACTTACAGATCTATGATAGGCTCTTTGATGTATCTCACATCATCAAGACCTGACATCATGTTCTCAGTTTGTGCTTGTTCAAGATTTCAAGTAACTCCAAAGGTTTCTCATTTAACAGCAGTCAAAAAGATTTTTAGATATCTCAAGGGTCAACCTAGGTTGGGTCTATGGTATTCTAGAGAATCACCTTTTAACTTGGTAGCATTTTCAGATAGTGATTATGCTGGTGCTAGCTTGGACAGAAAGTCAACAACTGGAGGATGTCAATTCCTTGGATGTTGACTTATCTCATGGCAGTGTAAGAAGCAAACAATTGTGGCTACTTCAACAACTGAAGCTGAATATGTAGCTGCTGCAAGTTGTTGTGGTCAAGTCCTATGGCTTCAAAACCAACTTCTTGACTATGGGTACAATTTCATGAACACTGTCATTCATATTGATAATAGTAGTACAATTTGCATAATTAAAAATCCAGTGCAACATTCTAAAACAAAACACATTGAAATAAGACATCATTTTATTAGAGATTGCAATAAGAAAAAGTTTATTCAAGTTCTTAAAATTGATTCTGAACACAACTTTGCAGATCTTCTCACTAAAGCTTTTGATGTTGGAAGGTTTCAATACTTGGTAGCAAGTATTGGAATGCTTAATCCTTAAACTATTTAATCTGTGTGGTTTTTGTATATATCTTAAGATTGTACTGCTGGCTTTATAAAATACTACTATTAGTGAAAAGTTTGTGCTGCTAGTACAAATTTTATTTGTTTAAGTTCATTTTGTTAGTCATATTTATAATGCTGCTATAAGAAAAATGCTTTGCATTTTGTTTCTTGGTTTTGGACTAACATTTTCAGGTATGAACATTGAACAAAAAGGAAGTTTCAAGTGAAATGGAAGCAGCAGAATGATGATATCAACTGCTGACATAATAGGTTTTTTTATGGACTGAGTTTGGGAATTTATTAACAAAGGTTTACTCCTAAGTTAACTGATCCCTTAGAACTTATTTCTTGAAATCTGATTATGATATTTCACATTGACTTGATGATTCAGTTGATCAGATAGTAATTGATTCAACTCACTTTCTATCATTTTATACTTTAATTAGTATAATGAGCAAGTCTAAGGACATCTGATAGAAAGAACATCTAGTAAAAGTGAATCTAACACTTGTGTTAGAGGTAACAATTGCTATGAGCTGGAAAAACCTATCAAGAAAGCCTTTTGAATAGGTTTATCTTTACACAGGCAGTTATTTATAACTGAAAACATTGGTTCTCACACAACCAGAGGTTGCTGTAAACCGCATTCTTGATTAAGTGTCTGTTATACACTTAATCCCTTCAAAATGGTTGAAAGCAGTATGATTTTTCTATAATAAAATCATGAACATACTGCTAAGTCAAAAGTTTCTTAAAAAGGATTTTCAAAGGGACTCAGCAAAACCATCCATTGATGGATAATGAGTCAATGCCCCATGAATCACCTCTCATAGGAGTTAACACACCTAGAAGTGATGAGGGTAGCACATAAACTCTTAAGGAATTGATGGCTTCATGTACAACATTGTCTAAAAACAAGTTCACATTAGTAGATCAGATGATGATGGGATGATGGTGAGAGATCTTCCAAACAGGGGAGGATTAAATGTTATTTGCATCTCAGGGGAGGAAATATCTCAGGGGAGGAAATAAAGCCTAAGAAAGGAAGATTAACCAAATGTAAGGGAGGAAAAGACAAGAGCATACAAGATGATGGCACGGAGGTTGAAAATGACAAGGACAGAGCTGATTCTGGAGTATTATATATATTCAGAAGGGATGAAGCATTTTGAAATGGAGAAAGTTCTATCTAGGAGCTTTCAGTTTCAATTTCAGTTCACTACGTTTGTTCATCACTTGCAAAGGCATGCTGATAGATGATTTCACTTGTTGAAACAAGCATCCAAGATACATAGCACCATTGCCTCTTATAATTCCTCCATCCAAGGAAATTGCACCATCTTTTAGGCTTTGTTTGAAGCTTGAAGATTGGTACTAATATTGTTGAAGTCAAAAGAAAATGGCTGATGAGTTACTCAGAAAGATATTTAGTCTTACAGAACAAAGGGAAGAAGCTCAGATCAAGGGTTTGAATAAGAAGTGTTTGAAAGATCTTCACAATCCTCATTTAATTCAGAAAACATGTTGATTAAGGGAAATCACATGTTTAGGGGAGGATTGTTGGGAATTAAATGTTCTGAAGATTAGTATTGGAAATTACATGTTCACAAGATCAGTTCTGCTCAAAGAAATACTCTAAGTATCATTCTACTGCTAGTGCATTTGATTCTACTGCTAGCGTTTAACATTCTACTACTGAATGATGCTGCTGCTGGTGAAGAAGATTCTACTGCTGAGTGGATAACTGTTGAAGTATTCTACTGCTGGTTGGATAAGTATACGAAGATATTATGTGTATAATAGTCAACAACGAGGATTTCTACCCGCGCGTTGCAGCGGGGCGTTTATATACAATACTATTGTAAGCATCAGAACTCATCGTTTCCCGATATGACCGATTAACCCATTATCACTACAAATGTACAAATTTCTTTCTAGAAATTAATAAGTAGCTGCATCGAACCAAGTAGTTTGACAATAATTTTTTTTGCATTATAACATGTTGAACAACATAATCGAACAGTTTTATTAAAGGAAAGAATACAACCATTTAGCTGATACCGAAAAGCATAAGCAGTAATATTACATCAAAGTCAAAATGCATCATTTTAGCTGCCATTTAAATCTTGCTTAGTTGTTCAGCAGATAGTGATGTTGCAGTTTCTTGAGTTCCTGAGTTTACTTGTGTTTGAGTAATCTAATGTTTGTATCTTAGGTGAGGCCTTCCCTAGTTGAGGTATCTTTGCAGATGTAGAAGCAATAGCGATAAGGAGACCAACTCTGGCCCATCAGCATATCATTAAATTCTACGGATTACAGCCTAATAAGTCATTGACAAATTTTTACCCACCTATTAGCATGCGCATCCCCTCGTTGCTGCTAAAAAAAATGCATCAGCATATTAAATTGTGCACAAAAGACAAATACATAAGGTCTCGCTTTAATAAATTGAATAGCTGGTTTTTACCATATGATTAAAGCCTATACACAGCTTGTATCATTTATAAAATCAGCAGCCACTACTAATCATAGCAGCCTAAAAAAATCAGTCCATATAATTATGACCACAGTTTATACACAACACAATTTACATACAACTTATAACGACGACCCATACATAGCTTATATATTTATACACAATCAATATACATCTGATACAGCTTATGCACAACTTATGAAATCATCACGTGTGACAATAACTTTTACACAGCTTATAGTAAGTTGTAAAATTTTTACTTATGACCACAGCTTATGGCCCTTACGACTACAGATTACAGTAGGTCAATAAATCAGTTTACACCAAACACACCGCTAACCATTTAATTTATTTAGTTATAGTTTTAACATTTGTGATACTAAGAATAAAGAGAGATACTATATCTTTGAAAAACATTTATGATGATCGTAATGAAGTCCAAGGGGCATATATACATTTAAAAATAAATTAAAAAGAATCTATAATATCGAGTAAATTTTAACTAATAATAGACAAATTCATATGTTCATAGAGCATAAGACAAACCTTCATTGAATGGAACTTTTAGAATGGGGCAAGACCATCAGCCAAGTCTCGCGCCATAATTTCAAATGATCAAATATCAGCCCCCTGAAAAATACCAATACTGTAATCATTTCATCATATATTGAAATAGAAATAGTGTATAAGATCCTACGTCCAACCAATATAACATAAAGTTTATCGACCATCATAGAATCATCAGTACCTACTTCTACTGCTGCAGCAGCAGTCATCTCACTCGAAGACAACCACTTTCTGCTGCAAGTCTGGAGCCACATATCCAAACCCCCCCTGCTAATCTGCTAGAGCAAATGAATAGCTGATAAGAAATTAAAAATTATTATACATTTTGAAAAGGAATAAGTTATTAGTTTTTAGTTCATAGTTAAAGTACAAAAAGACTGTAAGACATTCAAACCTTAACATTTGACAAAATGCGATCCAATGCTAAACTAATGTTTGACAATATGTGCTGCACCAGGACCTCCACTTTGGAAAACCTAAAAAAGAAGAGTGTAATGAAAATGATAACGTGGCTGAAACAATGAACCTCCACCAGGATGTGACTGAAACTATTTCCTAAATAACTATAGCACGCGACTACTAAAAGAATGTGTGCCTCTTAAATGAGATGTCATAATATTATTTAGCCAAAATCAGATAAACCATGAGTACAGTAAGAGGGAAAGCAGCTACTCACGTAACATACTTTACATATACGAAAGTATTAGTTGATATACACACTATAAGTTATGACTAGTTCAATATCACGCACATAACATCAGTTATATTTAATCATATTACTACAGCGTAAAACAATAGGCACTGTTGGTATACGACATCATACTCATTATGAAAACATATCTAATCAATACAGATGTCACAATATAACTTACATTGCAAAGACGAAAGGGGCAGAAGATGGCCTTCCATCTATGTCCATATTTCAGCAAGCATGCCCCTCTTTTCAAAGAAGCAATATCCTGAAATACGATTCACCAACAATTATGGGTCACTTGTTATGGGTCATTTGTTGCTTAGGAAGGTATTTTTCTGTAATTAGAGAAAAGATAAAAGATAAAAAATACCCGTGATTAGCAGCCCATGATCAGCAACCCGCTAATCAGTAACCTGTGATCACCGTCATATCATTGCCTTGATGATTAATATAGATTGCACCTTTGAGGTTGTTCCATGTTGCTATTGCGTCAAACCCCTTAAGAAGCTGCAATATTTTCAAAGGAATGATCACATAACCGGCCATGCATAAGACAGGAGGCACTGCTCATAAATCTAATTATGTCAAGCACGTTGGATTGTGCATTAAATGCATACATTTCATATACGAAACAAAGTTATAGTAAGATATGGAATTTATTAAAAAGAGCAGCCACTTTATGAAGACAGCACCACGCACACCGCACTCCCGTCATCAAACGGCATTATCTTTACCACCACCTTATAGACAAGAATTTTCATTTATCTTTAACTTCAAATGCTCATTTTTTATTTTCAAAATTTCTAGAACGTTAATGATAAACAAAAATTGAAGAAAGTACAGTGATATGATTCTTACGTGACTGTGACTGTATGCACCAGTTGCCCTTCCAGGAATTTGATCAAGGATCTCCCATGCTCGATTGATGGAATCCGTGGTGTAAGGTATCAGACATGTAATGAGCTAAGTTTAACGATACACATCAGGTTACTTGAATGCATATAAAAACTTCAGGAAAAATACATAACCGACACTGGTTTATAATGTATCAGCACCTAAACAAACCCTGTGTTTCACTCTTGTCCAATATGGTTCTTACCTGATTGTGTACGGTGTTCATGACGTAATTATTCAATGGTTGCAACTTGACCTTCCAGTTGCTTCCTTAACTCTTACATATCGATTAAAGGTAATCGGTCAGACGATCTATTTCATCAATCACAATTTGGAGGTGAAAGTCACAAATAAGAATATGAGGCAATCAAGGAACTGGATGTAAGAGATTTAGTTCAGAATGTCGTATTCAAGTTTGTTTTTTTGCATTTTTTATAAATTGAAAGAGTCATAGACATTTATAAGTACCTGCTCGGTCTTTATGATAGAGTGACAACTGAATTGTGACAAAATTCCACTCGGGTGATTGCTGAGCTATGAGATTGCAATCGACCAACCGCCTTCCAGCTACCAACCTCCCATATGCAATCGACCAACCGCCTTCCAGCTACCAAACTCTATAGAGAAACTCGACAGCTCTGTGTACGACTTTCCTGGTAACAACTGATTCGCTAGAAACGTTCTGCAACAAAATATCAATAACAAACAACTTTTAGTTCGTAAATTTGTAATGACATTATTGCACCAAATAAATACACAAACTATATACTGGTAAGAAACATATACAACCTAACTCACAACTTTTAGTTCGGAAAATTGTAATGAGACCGATCCTGACTGCATTTTTCACCATTTTTCAAAGATGATTGCATTAAAGGAGCAACAGAACATACTTGCTCGACTTCATCTCTCCATCAATCAAGTGTGTCAACAAAAGGTATTGCTTCAACAAATTCTCGCGACTTGGACTTGCACCACGATACTCTATTCCTTATGCTCCTTTTCCTCTTTACAGCCTTAAAATGTCAACGACTATTCGAGTCAAATAAGATTTTTGGGCAAGATGTATTGCGATGTCGTTTAATTGAGCGCTAGCAACTTTTCTCAGCTGGTCATGAGAATTGGGTTTAAAGAAAGTCTTGACCTGTGAAAAATACGTGTTTGTTCAAGAACTCCATCCAGTATATATAAACAAACCTGGATAATTTAGACACACAAAATTTTCCGAACTACACTGCAAGTATGCATCTCTTTAAATACAGCATTGGGAGTTAGTGGGTGTATCCGAGTTCCTAAACAAACCTGCACAGCCAACGAAGCTGATGTAAATATGATACTGGCATACCACAACTATGAACCAAAAACCAATTGGGGCCAAGTCAAACGGGCTTAGATAAGGAGTGAATTGAGGAAAAGAGGATACACTCGCCATGGCTGCAAACCTAATAGGTTGCCCTGCCAAAGCGCAGATAATCGCAACATTAACCGAACTCCTATAATCTCATCACAGCCTCTTGTAATCCATGTCACCATGAGTCTCGTCTAATTAAAATTTATTAAAAGCGTAATCATCACGGCCATAGAAGCTTGCTCTGTTAGTTACTTATTTGGCTCAGATATTCTACTGCGGAGCAGGTAGAAGGTCATTTGACCTGCCATGGCTGCAAACACCATTTTCAAGGTGATGCCCTGCCAAGATACGGGTCCGTTTCACCTGGCACGAATGCACGACATCATAAGTATCTTCATCGCCTATAATAAATCTCAAGTAACCCATATCGAAACCTCATATTCCCAAATCCAAATCTGCAAAAAACAGCAACATCAAAAAACCATAAATATCCAAACTTTGTAGCAACTTGTCACTTAATAACATAAACGCATATGTAATTCATGATAACAAACCAAAACCAAAAATTATACCGATTCCAGCGTTCCTATTTTTTTTGTAAGCTAAAAATAACAAATTTAAGTATCAAAATTCAGTTTTTTATACCGAAAACCCATATCACAAAAGCTTAAAAATAAAAAACCAATAACCAAATTCATTGCTTTTACATCAAACAGAATTTTTATAATGGTTGACGGCTAAATTAAATTATATAGAATTTAAGATTAAACATAAGAAATACCTGCATCACCCGACGATGTCCTGCTCCATCCCAGAAACTGTAAGGGATTTCAATAGCCTAATATGCACTGCGATCAGAACATCACTCGGATGATATTATCTGGTGCAGTAGGAGTATGGTGACAAAATAGCTTAAAATAGCAGCAGTACCGAGGACGATTTTACTAAACAGTAAAACGCGTGCCTAGTCAATGGCAGACAACTAAGTGTCTACCGATTTCATATACATGACCAACCACCATTCTGTTAATGTAACATACAGTTTGACCATTTGATACAATGTAAAATCGTTTGGCTCAGATTTGCGAGTGCGAGACCGGATAAAAGGGTATTCGACCCGTCATGGCTGCAAACACAACATCGTGCTGGCGCGTGAAGATACGGGACGCTTTCACCCATCACAATCCAGCAACCTATTGTAGTTGCAAAAGAATAAACGCACAAAAGCAAAGTATCTTCATCGCCAACACCAAATTTCAAATAACTTCATAAGAAAAAAATAGGCTGATACTTCGTCATAATGTTCGAACGTCTGCCTCAAATAACTTCACGATGTCCGCTGTTTCATAGTTACCTGGCATGGCTGCAAACACTTTTCTTATAGTGATGGCCCGCCAAGATACGGGTCGATTTCACCCATCATGTTCCACCAACCAAGTATAGGACTATCTTCATTGCCTCAAACACAGAATAAATTCATAAATGCATTGATGGTCACATAACAAAGAACAGGGCAAAAGCATCGATATCAGAAACCTAGCAATAATAACAAAAAACAGCGGAAAACCAAGTAAAAATTTCAGGCCTAAAATCAATTGTTCGACACAGTTTCTGCACACAATATCCAGAACAATGCTTTCTGATCAGATAATAATGCAACACCTAACTTTTATAATCATCTAAGGAACAAACAAACAATATGTGGATGCAATTGATGTTATAGGTGTGGTATAACAAATGGCTCAAGCACTGAGTTTGAATACTAAGATAAAGCGGGATTAGCTATTTACAATTTTTGTGCAGACGCGTAACACGCACTAAACATATGACATGGACGGTACCCAAAACTCGCTTAATCATAAAGCAACATATCTAAATGTTTTGCAGCAACTACAAAAACTACAAATATGTATATAAATTCCAAAATCAGCTTCTTTTTTCTTTTTTCTTTTTTTAACCAGCTAACGTAACAATGAAAGTTATGAAAATCTAACTACTTGCACGCAGCAAAAACATCATCACCGTCATGTAAATCCATACATACCAAATAACAACAAACAAAAGTACTCCTGCACCAATCACCCTCAAAAACTCGCTTAATCATTAGCAACAAATTTTTCTATGTTTTTTTTTTTTTTTTTTTTTTTAAATCCTCAGTCCACTTTAGCTTTTATCCCTTTTGAAAAATACAAAAATAAAAATAAAAATAATCATAAAAATTTATAAAAATCCATAATCTACTTAAAATTTTTATAAATAATGATAATCAACAACACTAAGCAACTAAATCATCAAAACCCCAAATTTAAGGTGGAACCCTAAGTTCGAAATTAAACAAAAAAAAATGAAAACGCAAAAAACTTACATATTATCATACGGTATTTGTAGAAGAACAAATTTGTGGATGTTGGTAAACCGATAATGGGTGGCCGGAATTTGTCATAGATTTATGAAAAACTGCAAAAAAAATTAACAGATCTGTAAAAAAGATCTTCAAAAATTGAGAAACAGTCATAGATTTATCAAAAAAAGCGAGAAAAAAAATACCTCAAAACTTAACCACCGATAATTTTTTTTTGTGTGTGCTTGTGTGAATGGAAGATTCAGGAACAAAGTGGAAAGTAAAATACTGTTCATCGAACTGTAGTTGCACTCATATATTCCTGTAGCTGCAAAGCCCGGGTGTGTAATTAGCAAATACCCGGTACCCAATCTCTTAATGTGGAAGTAGCATTTTTGGGTACTATAGATTGAGCAGTAAAAAGGCGGGCCGGGTCGCGCCATAAATGTATAATAGATATAATACACGGTAGATAATATCTTTAGACAAAGTGTTCAGTAACAAGTTGCGTACACAGATACATGTTGTATCTAAGTTACTGACACACATAAGATAAGCTAGCATGTGTTCGATTAGACTTGACAATATTTGTAAAGATCTCTCTTGGACTATAAATGAGAGATCTTAGACTAGATATTGCATAACATAGATTTGTAAAAAAAAAAAAAAAAAAGAAAAAGAAAAAAAAGAACTTAAAAATATCTGTTAAGAGAAAAGAACAAACACAACAATATCACAAGTCATAAGAACATTAAGATTCAAGGTTTTGTAACCCTAGTGATAGTCAAGATCACTCGTATTATTTTGAATAATATTGAATCGTTTGGTGATAAACTTTTTGTGTTCATTGTTCAAATAACAAATATAACTGTTCCATTTCCATATCCAAATAAACCTTCTAAGTGTGATTAAGTAGATTCCGCATACTTAATCATATTAACTCAAGATATAATATACACACGTTATAAAAGGACTAACACCCTTCAAGTGTATCGAATCCTCTCAGTATACACCTTCTATCTATAAGCTTTGTGATCGTTTTGGGCTCATGGTTGTTTAGACCTTGATCTAGGATAAACTATAATAAGGCACGATGATAATATTGGCGGAATATTCAAATGACAGAAACAATATTATCACAACAAGGTTTTGCCAACTTCTCTGTTTGTTATAAAATCAGCCCCAATGCTTTGTGATCAAATATAGCACGATTACACTCTAATTAGGGATCAAAATATCCTTGAGGCTAAACAAACCTAACGACATCAGACCCCTTGTCTGATGTTCCCACACACACACTTTTAGGTGTTCAACATATTGACACACCTGATGTTTAATTTCTAAGCACACTAAGCACTATTTTGCTCTCTATTAAACACACCTTTTATTTAAGGCTAAGATCTCATTTTATAGAACTAAGGAGATTTTTACAACATTGATAAGTCTTGTCTACTACTTGCTTTGAGTGTGTCAGTCATTAAGATACAACATGTATCTGTGTTTACAACTTGTTGACTGATAACATATCTAGATATTATCTACTGTATATAATTGACTCATATACATAAAATATCTTTTTCATTCTTATCCATTCAGCAGTAGTATGACTCATTCCATCAGCAGTGTCTGATACACTAGCAGCAGCTTCTTTTGCCTAGCAGTAGTATCTTTGCACTAGCAGTAGAATAAAATACACTAGCAGTAGAATAAAATACACTAGCAGTAGAATCTTTTATACCTAGCAGTAGGATCTACTTGGTGTATTTTGCTTATCTTTTCAGCAGACTTTATGTTTCATTCTTTTTTTTTTATATCATCAAATCTATGAAATATATAAAACCCAACAATCTTCCCCTATTTGATGATGGCAAAACAAACACATTCTTGAACGAATTTCCCTAGACGAAGTAGAGAAATTGAGATAACTAAATCTCACCATGAATGAAACCATACTGTCTTCCCCTTAATCTATGCTACCACAATATCTCTTCCCCTTTTTGTTATCAACAAATAGAGAATATAAGCAGTAAAAACTTGGTGTAGCATATAAATGGTTAACCATCTGAACATTTTAAGCTTCCCCTGAAACCCATATGTTAACCGTTTGAATCTCCAATTCTATAGGCTTTATGACTGATGAAGAAAACCAATCATTACTAACTTGATGATGAAACAGAATAAACCAACCTTGTGTCTTATGTCTTGTACTAAAACTGACTTTGAACATATACCCAACTTTGATGTATAGGGAGACCGCAATCCCATGACAATAAACTCATCTTCTATGAGACACTGAGCACTACAATGTGACTCCTTTAAGTGTTTGTCATTTCATAGTCACTTGAACGAACGAACAAGTTATCTTTAAACGAAATGAGAAAATCGTTTAAGATATGATAAGAACACAACCTTGAAAAATTCCACTTCATCTTCAAATCTGTAACAAATAACTTTCTTCTCCAATGAAAATAAAAACAAGCCTTTAATCTTTTAAGAACATAAACCAACTCTCTTCTGTGTGTGTAAACCTTGAAAGAAAACCAAAAATTCAATCATACCTCAACTGTTTCTGCAGCAGTTTTCAACGATGCAAATCTTGCCATCTAAAGCTTAGATTGAAGATCCCTCCAGTGAGAATCTACCTTGATATGCCAAGAACCTTCAACAAAAATTTTAGCCCGATCCAACGGATAACGAATGAGCTATAGCCTTTGTAAAACAGCTCTGCAGAAAGTTGTGAAAAATTAAGCAAAAACGAATTTTTCTTCTTTCTTCTATAAAAACCTTGTACAATCCTAGATCTAGAGCCCCCCGCTCTGATACCAACTGACAAAACTTAATATACACCTTCTATCTATAAGCTTTGTGATCGTTTTGGGCACATGGTTGTTTAGACCTTGATCTAGGATAAACTATGATAAGGTACGATGATAATATTGGCGGATTATTTAAATGACAGAAACAATATTATCACAACAAGGTTTTGCCAACTTCTCTGTTTGTTATAAAATCAGCCCCAATGCTATGTGATCAAATATAGCATGATTACACTCTAATCAGGGATCAAAAGATCCTTGAGGCTAAACAAACCTAACAACATCAGACCCCTTGTCTGATGTTCCCACACACACACACTTTTAGGTGTTCAACATATTGACACACCTGATGTTTAATTTCTAAGCACACTAAACACTATTTTGTTCTCTATTAAACACACCTTTTATCTAAGGCTAAGATCTCCTTTTATAGAACCAAGGAGATTTTTACAACATTGATAAGTCTTTTCTACTACTTGCTTTGAGTGTGTCAGTCATTAAGATACAACATGTATCTGTGTTTACAACTTGTTGACTGATAACATATCTAGATATTATCTACCGTATATAATTGACTCATATACAGAAAATATCTTTTTCATTCTTATCCATTCAGCAGTAGTATGACTCATTCCATCAGCAGTGTCTGATACACTAGCAGCAGCTTCTTTTGCCTAGCAGTAGTATCTTTGCGCTAGCAGTAGAATAAAATACACTAGCAGTAGAATAAAATACACTAGCAGTAGAATCTTTTACACCTAGAAATAGGATCTACTTGGTGTATTTTGCTTATCTTTTCAGCAGACTTTATGTTTCATTCTTCTTGTTTTGTATCATCAAATCTATGAAATATATAAAACCCAACAGAATGTCATAGAGATTGATAATCAACTACCTAAGACTGAAACTTCTGCTGAGGGTGTTATCACTGTTATGCCTATCAAGACTGCTAAAGACAAGGCACAAAGAAGGCTTGAAGTAAAGGCCAGAAGTACTCTTATGATGGGGATTCCTAATGGTCATCAGCTTACCTTCAATCACATCAAGAATGCTAAACAGTTGCTACAAGCAATTGAGACAAGATTTGGAGGGAATGTTGCAACCAAGAAGACAAGGAAGAAACTCTTGAAGCAACAATATGAAAATTTTGCTGCTTCAAGTTCTGAAAATCTTGATCAAACTTTTGACAGGCTTCAGAAACTCATCAGTCAATTGGCACTTGTAGAAGTCTCAATTTCTCAAGAAGATGTCAATCAAAAGTTTTTGAGAAGCTTATCACCAGAATGGAATACACACACTGTGGTATGGAGAAACAAGGATGATCTTGATACTATGAGTTTAGATGATCTGTACAACAATCTTAAAGTTTATGAACCTAAAGTTAAAGGGTCATCTAGCTCATCAACAAGCACACAAAATTTAGCTTTTGTGTCCTCCTCCAACAACAGTTCTAGCAGTCCTAATGAAGTAGTTAATACTGCTCATGGAGTTAGTACTGCTGGCACACAAGTTAATGCTGCTGGATCTACAACCCTTGATAACTTGAGTGATGCTGTTATCTACGCTTTCTTGGCTGGTGCATCTACTAGTTCTCAAATTATGCATGAAGATTTAGAGCAGATCCATCCAGATGATCTTGAAGAGATGGACTTGAAGTGGCAGATGGCAATGTTGACTGTGAGGGCAAGAAGATTTTTGAACAAGAGTGGAAGAAATCTCAAGGTTATTGGGAAGGATAACTTGGGTTTTGATAAATCCAAGATTGAATGCTACAACTGTCATAGGAAGGGTCACTTTGCAAGAGACTGCAGAGCTCTAAGAAGCCAAGATTACAAGACTAGAGAAAGCTCTAGGAAAGCTGTGGAAATAACAACCTCTACAGCTTTGGTGTCTCAATGTGATGGTCTTGGAGCATATGACTGGAGTGATCAAGCAGCTGAAGGACCTAACTTTGCTCTTAAGGCCTACTCTTCTGCATCAAGTTCTGATTCTGAGGTATCTAACAGTTCTAGTTGTTCATTTAAGTCTTATTTAGATACTATTGAAGAACTTAAGGCTAGGAATGAAAAGCTAATGGAAGAGGTAAAAATGTTAAAATTAGACAATTTAGGCTATAAGGTAGGTCTAAAATCTGTTGAGGAAAGAATTGAGTTTTTCAAAGAAAATGAGTTAGAATATGTAGAAAAAGTAAATGTTCTTGAAGGTAAGCTTTTTGTAAAAGAACATGAAGTTAATGTACTTTCTAAAAGATTAGAAAAGGCTGAAAAAGAAAAAGATGCAGCTTATAAGGAACTAGAAAACCATCAGGTTAAGGTTAATAAGCTTGAGTTTGCATCTGAAAGTGTTAATAAGACAATTGAGTGTCAGTTAATGAGGAGAGGTAGTGGAATAGGTTATAATGAAGTTCCTCCCTCAATAACAGGAAAGTATGTACCTCCTATTCCAGAATTGTCTTGTTTGAGTGAGTCAAATGTTAAGTCTTTAGGAGAAACTATTGAATCTAATAAGGAAAAACCTAAGACTGAAAGAAAGTATTCTGATGCACCTATTATTGAGGATTGGGTGTCTGATGATGATGAGGAACAGGAAAAGGATAAACTTAAGGTTGCAAGTGTAACAGTAAAACCTAGTGTTGAGCAGACTAAATTTGTGAAACCTAGTTTTGGTACCAAAGTGACTAATAAATTTCTTAAGCACACTGAGCAACCTAGGCTGATCACAAACAGGCCTAGAGGTAACCAGAGGAGTTGGAATGGAATGATATCTCAAAGGTTAGGAAGTGACTTTGAGATGATCAATAAGGCTTGTCATCATTGTGGTAGTTTTGAACACTTACAAGATAATTGTTTTTACTATCAAAAACTAGTGTGGAACTATGCTAAGAGGGTGAATCATAAAAGTTTTTCTAAGAATACTCACCCACATGCTAAAAGAAACATGGTTCCAAGAGCAGTACAAATGAGATCTGGTGTAGTATCAGTTACAACTGCTAATCAAAATGTTTCTAAACAAGCAGTAGTAACTAATACTGCTAGATCAGTTAGTACTACTAACACCAAAAGGACAGTGAATGATGCAAATAAATTGTCCAAGTTTTCAAACAAAGCACATTCCTCTGTAAAATAGCCCATTCAAAAGCCAACAACTATTAGCGCTGCTAAGGCAAAAATAGCAGTTTCTACTGCTAAGCCAAAAGCAATAACTGATACTGTTTTGGGAAATCATTTTTATGCTGTAAAGTCCTCAGCTTGTTGGGTCTGGGAACCAAAAGTTAAAGTTTTAGATCATGTTTCCAGAAACAGCAGTGCATCTATAGTTTTAAAGAGATATGATTATGTAGATGCACAAGGCAGATCCAAGTCAGTATTGGCTTGGGTCCCCAAAATGAACTGATTTTCTTACTTTATGTGTAGGGCAATCCACAGATGGAATTGGAAGATAAAGGAGTATTTGAAAGTGGATGGTCAAGGCACATGACTAGAAACATGTCCTATCTTGAAGATTTTGAAGCTATTGATGGAGGATATGTTGCTTTTGGGAGTAATCCCAAAGGAGGGAAAATCACTGGTAAAGGTAAAATAAAGACTGGTAAATTAGATTTTGATAATGTGTACTTTGTCAAAGAGCTTAAGTTTAATCTCTTTAGTGTCTCACAAATGTGTGACAAACAGAATAGTGTTCTTTTTACTGACACTGAATGTATTGTCTTATCACCTGACTTTAAGTTGACTGATGAAAGTCATGTTCTACTTAAAGTTTCTAGAACAGACAACATATACAGTGTTGATTTAAAGAATATGGTTCCCAAAAGAGGTTTGACTTGTCTCTTTGCAAAGGCCTCATCAGATGAATCTAAACTTTGGCATAGAAGACTTGGTCATTTGAATTTCAAAACAATGAATAAATTGGTTAAGGGAAACCTTTTAAGAGGTTTACCTTCAAAATTTTTTGAAAATTCTGAAATCTGTGTTGCTTGTCAGAAGGGAAAACAACATAGAGCTTCTTGTAAGTCCAAAGTAGTGAACTCTATTAGTCAGCCATTACATATGTTGCACATGGATTTATTTGGACCAACATTTGTAAATAGTTTAATGAAAAAGATGTATTGCTTAGTTGTCACAGATGATTTTAGTAGGTTTACTTGGGTGTTCTTTTTAGCAACTAAGGATGAAACCTGTAGCATTCTTAAGGATTTCATAACCAAGGTAGAAAACCTAGTTAATCATAAGGTTAAAGTGATAAGATGTGACAATGGAACTGAGTTCAAGAATAGGGAAATGAACCAGTTTTGTGAGATGAAAGGTATTGAGAGACAATATAGTGTAGCTAGAACTCCTCAACAAAATGGAGTGGTTGAGAGGAGGAATAGGACACTTATTGAGGCTGCTAGAACAATGTTAGCTGATTCTAAATTACCTACTACTTTTTGGGCTGAAGCAGTTAATACTGCTTGTTATGTGCAGAATAGAAGTAAAGTAGTTAAGCCTCATAACAAGACCCCTTATAAACTTTTACATGGTAGAAAATCATTGCTTGATTTCTTAAGACCATATGGGTGTCCTGTTACTATCTTGAATACCATAGATCACTTAGGCAAGTTTGATGGAAAGGCTGATGAAGGATTCTTTGTTGGATACTCATTAAATAGCAAAGCTTTTAGAGTATTCAATAGTAGGACCAGGAAAGTGGAAGAGAACTTGCATGTTAGGTTTAGTGAAAGTACACCTAATGTTAAAGGGAGTGGACCAAGCTTGCTTTTTGATATTGATTCTCTAACCAAGACTATGAATTATGAGCCAGTTGTTGCAGGAACAGAGTCTAACAATTGTGCAGGTACAAAAGCAAGTAATGATGCAGGTCAAGCTGGAAAGAAGCCAGGACATGACAAAGATTATATTTTGTTGCCTATTTGGACTGCTGATCCACCCTTCTCAACCCAAGAGACAAAGAGTTCACAAGCAGATGACTTTGATGAAGCTCCTAATGATGATAAAGAAAAGGATGATGTATCAGATGATCAAGAGTTGCATGAAGAAAAGAAGTCTGATGATCAAGCAAAGGATGATGTATCAGATGATATTAACACTGGCAGTTCTAACACAGTTAATACTGCTGAGCCAAGTGTTAATGTTGCTGGCAAGCAAGGCATATCTTTTGATGCTAATGTCTACCCAGACGATCCAGAAATGCCTATATTCAAAGACATTTATCCTGATACTGATGAAGATGTACTTGGTGCAGAGGCTGACTCAACCAAATTGTATGCAGAATTACCTGTCAGTCCTATTCCAACTACAAGAGTTCACAAGAATCATCCTAAGGAACAGATCATTGGAGAACCAAAGTCTGCTGTTCAAACAAGGAAAATGGTTAAAGACATTTATCCTGATACTGATGAAGATGTACTTGGTGCAGAGGCTGACTCAACCAAATTGAATGCAGAATTACCTGTCAGTCCTATTCCAACTACAAGAGTTCACAAGAATCATCCTAAGGAACAGATCATTGGAGAACCAAAGTCTGATGTTCAAACAAGGAAAATGGTTAAAGATTTGAAGGAATAAGGTTTCTTTGCAAGATCCCTTCATCAAAGAAACAGTCACAAAGACCTTCAAAATTGTTTGTTTGCATGTTTTCTATCACAAATAGAACCCAAGAATGCTCAAAAAGCATTACAAGATACAAGCTGGGTGGAAGCTATGTAAGGAGAACTTCTACAATTCAAGCTTCAAGAAGTTTGGACACTGGTAGATTTGCCTAATGGGAAGAGGGCAATTGGTACTAAGTGGGTTTTTAGATGCAAAAAGGATGAAAGAGGCATTGTGATTAGAAACAAGGCAAGGTTCGTAGCTCAAGGATATACACAAGAAGAAGGTATTGATTATGATGAAGTATTTGCTCCAGTTGCAAGAATTGAGGCTATCAGATTATTCTTGGCATATGCTTCGTACAAATACTTTGCAGTGTATCAAATGGATGTTAAAAGTGCTTTTCTGTATGGGACTATTGAAGAATAAGTTTATGTCTCACAACCACCTGGTTTTGAAGATCCTAATTTTCCTAACAAAGTTTACAAGGTGGAAAAGGCACTATATGGCTTACATCAAGATCCCAGAGCTTGGTATGATACATTGTCAACATATCTGTTGAACAATGGTTTTAGTAGAGGGAAGATTGATAAAACTTTGTTTATCAAAAGGCACAAAGATGATATCTTGTTAGTTCAAGTTTATGTTGATGATATCATCTTTGGATCAACACACAAGGCTTTGTGTGTTGAATTTGAGAAGCTTATGCATGAAAGATTTCAGATGTGTTCAATGGGAGAACTTACATTCTTTCTAGGACTACAAGTTAGACAAAAAGAAGATGGCATATTTATCAGTCAAGATAAATATGTGGCTGAAATTTTGAAGAAGTTTGGATTTACTGATGTGAAGCCTCCAAAGACAACTATGGAAACATCCAAGCCCTTGCTCAAAGATGAAGCTGGTGAAGAAGTTGATGTTCATTTGTATAGATCAATGATTGGATCATTGATGTATCTTATAGCTTCAAGACCTGACATAATGTTTGCTGTCTGTGCCTGTGCAAGATATCAAGTCACACCAAAAGTTTCACATCTTAATGCAGTGAAAAAGATTTTTAGATATTTGAAAGGTCAACCCAAATTAGGCCTTTGGTATCCAAAAAATTCACATTTTGACTTGATTGCATACTCTGATAGTGACTATGTTGGAGCTAGCTTGGATAGAAAATCAACAACAGGAGGTTGTCAGTTTTTGGGGAGCAGGTTGATTTCATGGCAGTGCAAGAAACAAACTGTGGTTGTAAATTCCACAACTGAAGGTGAGTATGTTGCTGCTTCAAGTTGCTGTGGACAAGTGCTCTGGATTCAGAATCAGTTGCTGGATTATGGGTACAATTTTATGCATACTAAAATATATATTGATAATAGCAGTACTATGTGCATTATTAAAAATCATGTTTATCACTCAAAAACAAAACATATTGAGATAAGACATCATTTTATAAGAGATTGTTATGAAAAGAAGTTAATTTAAATTGCTAAAATTCATACTAATGATAATGTTGCAGATTTGCTCACAAAAGCTTTTGATGTGGGTAGATTTCAATTTTTGGTTGTTAGTAATGGAATGATAAATCTTTGAAAAATTCTTATCTCTTTGTGTTTTTGTAAAGTTTTATAAGGATTAGTACTGTTATTAGGACAATAAATTGTTTCTGCAGCTAAGTTATACTTAGTATTGCTAGTTTTCTTACAACTGCTATGTTAATGTTGCTAAGTTATATTTAGTATTGCTAGTTTACTTAGTATTGTTGCGTTAATGTTGCCAGTTATACTTAGTATTGCTAAGTATAATTGATGATGTGGTTATTGTAAATTGTGTTATGTTTGTGGTTTTGTGTTTTTAGGACTAATCTTTTGCAGGATAAGCTGAGAAAAGTGCAGGAGTGCTGATTAAAAAACTGTTTAGAGTGGAAACTGACTTTATGCTACTAGGCATAAGTTAGTGCGGCTAGACCTAATTTAGTGCTGCTAGGTTTCTGCTGCTATGTTTGAAAGAACAGGGTATTGTTTTATAAATGTGAACGATTAAGGGTTTATATCCTCCGCTCGTTCACAAAAGTGTCTTTATCCGATCAAAACTCTATCAAACATAAACCCTAACTCTTTTTCTCCATTAATTGTAAATCCCAGCCAAATCCTACCAAAATTTTTCAAAATTCACAATGTCGACTCTGACATTTGCCGATCAACATAACATGATTGCATTCTTGCAAAAGCCCAAGGAAAGTGAAGGTTTTACTGAAATCATTGATTTTCTTAATGCTACTCATATTAGGTACGCATTAACAGTAAATCCTACTATATATGTTTCCAACATCAAACAGTTTTGGGCTACTACAAAGGTCAAAACTATTGATGAGGAAGTGCAGATACATGCCCTTGTGGATAGGCAGAAGATTATTATTACTGAAGCTTCTGTTAGAGATGTTCTTCATCTAGCAGATGGTGAAGGTATTAACAATCTTCCAAACTCTACAATTTTTTAAAAACTTGCATTGATGGGGTATGAAATGCAGAGTACTTCTTTAAAATTTTCAAAAGCTGCTTTCTCTTCGGAATGAAAATTCTTAATACACACCATCTTACAGTGTCTTAGTCCAAAGATAACTGGTTGGAATGAGTTTAGTAGTAATATGGCTTCTGCTATCATCTGCTTGGCTCAAAATCAAAATTTTAATTTTTCAAAATTAATTTTTGATAGTGTGGTTAAGGGCTTGGATAGTTCATCAAATAAATATTACTTATATCCAAGGTTTTTACAGCTTCTTATGGACAAACAATTTGTAAAGAAAAAGGTTCATAAAAAGGTTATAAAAGGTTCATAAAAAGGTTCATAAAAAGGTTTATATCCAAGGTTTCATACTAAAAAGATTTTTGCTAATATGAAGAGAGTGGGCAAGGATTTTTCAGGCAGAGTTACACCATTGTTTCAAACAATGTTGGAACTAGGTCAAACTCAGGGTGAAAGCTCAGAAATCCCAGCTGATGTTTATCCCACACCCACTCTTTTTCCATCCCCATCAACAACACAAAAGACCCATACCCCTAGGATCACTAAAAAGGGCACTCAACTACCTCAGGTTAGTGCTAGTATGGCTGCAGATGAGCTTGTGCATAAGGAGAGGGGTCACAGATTAGAAAGGGCTGTCACTACTGCTACTAGCTTAGAAGCAGAGCATGATAGTGATACCATAAGTAAGACCCGATCTAAGGCAACTTCTAATGAATCTAGTTCCTCTGGAGCTAATTCAGGTGAAGGTCCCAGCCAACCGGATATTATGGGGGTTGTAGATGCTCAGGCTAGGTCTGAGGCTATACCTAACTCACCCAATGATGCACCACTCGGGAGAGGTAACACACTCCGAAGTGCTGAGGGTAGTATTAAACTTATTCATGAATTGATGGCAACTTGTGCAAAATTGTCAAAGGATGTTCTTGATCTCAAGAAGGATCTCAAGCAGCTTCAAACTTCTTAAGGTACTGAAATCACAAGGATGAAAAGAAGGGTTAGGTATCTTGAAAGTTAACAGAGGTCAAGAACACACAAAACTAAAAGGTTATACAAGGTTGGAACTACTTCCAGGGTTGAATCTTCTGATGAAGCACAGAGTTTGGAGAATGATGTTTCCAAACAGGGGAGGAATACAAGCAAAGCTTCAGGGGAGGAAACTGGGGTAGATGTTGATACTGGGATAGATGATGAAACTGGGGAAGATGATGATGTGAATGAGTTTGTTGTTACTGATCAACAGGGTAATGCAGTTGTTATGGATGATGTTAAAGTAGCTAAAGTGTTACTTGATGCTGCTACACTTAAGACTGCTAATGATGAAGTTAATATTGCTAGTGTTGAAGTTAATATTGCTAGTGAAAAGGTTAGTGCTGCTGAGACTGAAGTTAGTATTCCTGCTACTCAAGGTGATGAGGATATGACAATAGCTCAAGTATTAACAAAGTTAAAGAGTACAAGACCAAAGGCAAAAGGAGTTGTGATTAAAGAGCCAGTATCAGTATCAACAACACCATCAACAACTATTTCACCATCAGAAAAAGGCAAAGGTTTGTTGATTGAAGAACCTAAGAAGAAATTTCAGTCACTCAGTCAACAACAACAACAAATTATTACAGATGAAGAAGTTGCAAGACAAGTGCAAACTGATCTTTTTGCTGAAGAAGAAGAGGCAAGAAGAAAGCAAGCTCAAGAAGAAGAACAAGCAAGTCTTAAACTTATTAATTCCTGGGATGACATTCAAGCCAAATGTGAAGCAGATCACAAGGTAGCCCAGAAGATGTGGGATGATGAACAGGAAGAGCTATCTATGGAAGAGAAATCAAAGCTCTTTATGGAATTCTTAGCTCAAAAGAAGAAGTTCTTTGCACAGAAAAGAACTAAAAAAAAGAGGAACAAACCACCATCTAAAGCTGAACAGAGGAGAATAATGAGTACTTACCTGAGGAGCATGGATAATTGGAAGCTCAGTCAACAAAAGAATCTCAGTTATGAAAAGATTAAATCAGAGTTTGATAAGGTGTTCAAAAGGGTAAATACATTTATTGCCATGAATGAAGAAGAATTGGTGAGGAGATCTAACAGGTCTGGAGAAGAATTAGCAGCTGATAATAGCAAAAAGCAGAAAACTAGCGATGAGCAAGAACAAGAGCAGACAGAGCAGATTCAAGAGAGTGAGGAAAATGAAGCAGCTGATCTACAACAAATGATTGCAATTGTAAACAATGATGATACATTTGTTGATGCTGTTCCTTTGAAGACTAAAGTTCCTATCATTGATTGGAAGACTGGTTATAATGGTAAAACTCCTTGGTGGGAGATAATCAGAGTTGGTGGAAAGTCTCAAAGGTTTGTAACATTTCCTCAGATGCTCAAAAATTTTGATAGAGAAGATTTAGAGACCTTATGGGCATTAATCAAGAAAAAAATATGGAGATTCAAGGCCAGAAAATATTTTGGATACAGTTCTTTAGGGAGACTTGAAGATTATGTTTGAAGTTTATCATGAAGATAGAGTTTGGGATGAGCAATACAAAAGTAAAGTTATCCTCTGGAAACTTTTTGAATCATGTGGAGTTCACACTGTAATGATGAGAGGACTTCAAATCTACATTCAAGTAGAAAAAGACTATCCTCTGGCAAATAGTACACTTGATATGATGCTTAATGGATCTGTTAAACTTCAAACTGATTATTGGAGTGAAATGGTATATCAACTTCTCAAGAAAATGGAGAAACAACTTTATGGGGCTGATTACAAGAAAATGAGAAAGTAAGTGTTTGGAAACATCCTCCTGGTGAAGGTTCAAGCTTAGATTGAAACTTGATGATTTTGGAAGAAAATATCAAGTTTAGGGGAGGATTGTTGGGTTTTAAAGGTTTCTTGAAGTTAATGCTGCTCACATTGTTAAGACTGCTCAGGTACTACAAAGGAAATACAACAAGTCATTACTGCTGTTGGTTATGAAGTTAGTGCTGCTTATGGAAGATTAATGTTGCTACAAGATTAATACTGCTAGTACACATAGTTAGTATTGCTAATACGTTATTAGTGTTGCTAGAGTATTAGAGTCGGTTATTATGTATAGTATGTTTAGATAAATATAGAAAAGATTCTATAAAGATTTATCTTGTAAAGAAAGTTATTGTAAGCCGACTAGGACTCCTTAGTCTATAAAAGGAGGACCTAGGGCATAGATGAACATACGACTTTAAGATAGAAAACTTCAAGGTTGTAAACCCTAATACTCAGAGAGTATTCGTATTATTAATAATATTGAAGTATTTAGTTTGATATTCATTGTTCATTGTTTCAATCGTTATAAAGTTCTTCTTAAGATCAAATACAAGATTCCGCATTGTGTTTGATAAACTACAATGGAGTTTGTGGAAACCGTAGAGGGGGGGGGGTGAATACGTTTCCATTTAAAAATTTAAAACTTTTGTATCAAACTCCCGATCAAGTGTGATGTGATATGAAAAGTGTCAACTATGATCATATAGCATCAAGAGATGAATATAGTAAACTACAACATATGCACAATCAAACCACGACACATAGATAATCAACATAACATAAGCAACTAGCCACACCAGCAAAAACGCAATGCAAATATAAAGCGATAAAGAATGAAATGAAAGTAAAGAGACAAGTAAGAAAGCGCAAACCGGACACGGTGATTTATAGCGGTTCGGTCACGAAGCTCCTCTTCGCCCTACTCCACTCCCCGAGTACCCAACTCGAGAGTTACTTTACTAATCAACAAACTCCCTTCAGGCAGAGAAAACCGTACACGTCGCTTAACTTGTTTTCCGACACCAGTGTTCTGAAAGGCTCGAGGCGCACTAAGGCGCAAAGGGGGTCAAAGAGCCACGAGGCGAGGCGCACTCCAAGGCGCGGGATTCATGAATACGAGGCGCACTAAATACATTAAGTTTTTTATAACATATATGACCATTTATGTAGCTTAAATAATACAAAATAACATAAAATACTTAATACATGACACATATTGTCGTTATAAAGATTAAAATGGACCAGTTGTCACTTCTCAAACGGATCAACTCTTTGGCTCGATGACCTATATAGAGATTAAAATTCATATCAGACTAAATATGCTTGTTTCCTACACTTGCAAACTTACATTTAACAAAGCTCACAATTTGACCCAAAATATCAAGCAAGCAACGTATTTATACTCAAGTCATAATGCCACATTTTCATGATAATATGTAATAAAGAAAAATACTTAATGAAACAAAGTAATTTCTTAAAGAAAATTTCAATCAATAAAATAAACATAAAATCAGTTCAAATTTACAAATCATACAAATACTCACCCTATGAATTAAAAGGCCCATGTATCTTATCTTAATATTTAGAAAAAAAAAAAAAAAAGAAAAAGAAAAAGCCCAAGGCGCAAAGAGCCCCAAGGCGCGCGCTTTTTGTGGGATTCATGCATGTCATGAGCCTCGATCTAAAAAAAGCCCCAAGGCTGGAGCCTCGTGCGCCTTAGCGCCTAGGCACGATTTTCACAACTTTTTCCGACACTAAGCTAGATGTCGAGTGCTAACCTTAGCTAGCACCAATCTACCACGATCTACCCGATCTACACCGTACACATCGCTTATCCTATTTCCGACACTAAGCTAGATGTCGAGTGCTAATCTTAGCTAGCACCAATCTACCACGATCTACCCTTGATCCACTTGATCAATACACACAAGCCCAATGGCTTCAAGAGATCTCCAAGATCTTGACAAGATCACAATGATCTTCACTCACAAACTCTCAAAAGAAAAATGATCTTGATGTATGCGATGGTACAATCAAGAGTGTAACAAATGTTACAAGACCTAACAACTACAACTCTTGTATCTTCTTGGATACTTTGAGTTCTTCTCTTGCAAATGAAGAGGAATGACAACACTTTGTATCTACTTGGATACTTTGTGTTCTTCTCTTGCTAATCAAGAGGGATGACAACACTTTGTATCTACTTGTATACTTTGTGTTCTTCTCTTGCTAATCAAGAGGGATGACAACACCTTGTATCTACATGGATACTTTGTGTTCTTCTCTTGCTAATCAAGAGGAATGAAGAGGATCACTTGAATGGAGGATTGGATCACTCTTAGACAAACTAAGACTCTCCAAATGATCAAAGAAAGTCATCTAAGTGAGGAGGGATTAGACCAGAGAAAAGTGACTAGAAAAATCAAGTTGGAAGTGTGAAATGGTCCACTATTTATAGGCAAGGGAAAACTAGCCGTTACAGACCCACGGCTCCACTAATTGTCAGACGGCTCCACTAAATTTAGTGGAGCCGTCGGTACTTTAGTGGTACCGTGGACGCTACTTCGTTTGTCTTTAGTGGGGAAGGTTTATTTGGGAATGTTGGAGCTATTTTGGGGGGGAAATTGACTGTTGGGATTTTTAAACTTATTTTTCAAAATAAAACATTTCTTTTTAATTCAAAAATAATTTGTAAAATATATTTTTGAAAAAATGTTTTGTCACATTAAAAATGTGAAGTTTAGAAAAATATAATACTTTGATCATTTATCAAGTAGTAGATTTGTTTGTCCATACCTTGAGTGATTTACGTCGGGATGGAAATCTACGACTTCATTGAAGCATACTTGAGACGTCGGGAGGTGTTGATGTAAGTATGCAATGATGATTTGTGTTTACAAGTAACTTGCACATTTTACGTTATGTATTACAAGTTACATGTTTGTCATTATTAAAACCGAAGAAATCGTTTAGTTTAAATATCGTAATATTTGCACTAACAATCTCCCCCTTTTTGATGATGACAAATATGTAAACCGTAACACATAGTAAAATGTAAAAGTTGCCTGTTTACACTCCCTTCTCCCCCTTTTGTCGAATCAAAAAGGTAGTTGCCTCGAGCGCTCCCTTGAATTCATTCCATACTCCCCCTTATTGAACTACTTTCCTTTCTTCCCAGAAAGGCGAGCTTGCATCATCCCAGTGAAGTCTTCTATCACCACCATTAGAAATACTCCGTGCTATGTATTCAAATTCTCCCGAGCTCCCCCTAGCTTAATGCTCCCCTATGGTGACTTAATCCTCTTATTTATTTACCTTAGTATCTAGCGGATCCATGGATCAAATTCATACAAAGGCTTTTCCTACATCAAGGGTTAGCTTCGTGCAACATAATATATAACAGTATAGGAGCAACATGATAGGGATAGAATAAACATGGCAAGACATGCAAGGGTTAATCTATGTTAACACGTAAGTGTCACAACCCGACCGAAAACCTAGGATGTAATTGTTCAATCAATCACACTAACAAGAACGAGATTCGTTCGTTGACTGACACACAAAATGACTTCTTCCAAGTTGTCATTAGGAAGGTAAGTTCTAACAAACCTTTTAAACAACATAATCATCTACCTAAGATGATTGGTGTTGGGATGGTTTAATATATCGTTTGCACTGACAATGAGATGCATGATATATTTCAAGGGAAAAGAAAATTGTGTATGTGATCCTAACAGGATTGGGGTTGGATATCTCTAACGGGGTTTAGGTAACGAAGTTCTGGATTTCTAGTTTGGATGATCCTAGGTGTGTGTTAGAGATAATTTGGTGTATGAAGGGTTTAGTGTGATTGTGAGGATTGAAGGTTGTTTAACTAACTATCACTTATCCAAAGTGAGGAGTAGTTGTAAGGTTTGTGTGTGATGATTGATGAGTTGAAGGTTGTAAGGTTTGAGTGTGATGATCTATGGGTTGAAGGTTCTTAGATTAACTATCACTGTCAAGAGTGAAGTGTAGCTAAAAGGTTTGAGTGGGATTGATATAAGGGTTGAAGGTTTTGAAACTAAATATCACTATCAAGAGTGAAGTTTAGTTATAAGGGTTGAGTGTGATGATGAATGATGTAAATGTGAGGTTTGAAGATGAGATGCAAGATAAGCTTGCAATGGTGAGGCCTTATAAATGCAAGAGTTGTGGTTGTAGGGGATAAAGAATGGGATGACCCATTAGTGATTGTGGTGATGGTGATAGTGATGAGGATGATGTGTTAGTGCCAAGTTCAAAGGGTGATGAAGGTGATAGGGTTAGTGTAAGAGCTAAAGGTTGTGGTGAACTTGGTGGAGGTAAGGATGTGGAAATCCTAAAGGTGGAGGATGGATTCAAATTAAGGTTGGTGGTAGTGTCCTATGGTGTAGTGAGGGAATCCTAGGGTGTATGTGAGTTTGCAAAATTTTGCAGGTTTGAGGTTAGGGATGCAGGGATCAGGAGGGAACAGTGAAAATTCGTCAAACATTGACACGGTACCACTAAATACCACACGATACCGTTAAATTTAACGGTACCGTGGCCTATTTAACGGTACCGTGACCTGAAAGTCACGAATTTTCTTGTGCAGCCTAGTTCTAGACAGCTAAAGGGAAGTTTCCTAGGGAATAAGAACCACATTTGTGTGTTCTTGAGAGTCTTTGGTGAAAGACTATATGAGTGTGTTTTCGGTCCCCCTTAATCTATGGCCATCCGGACATGATGTAAAAGATAAAGAGGAAAACAAACGTTGACGGAAGCGATGAGCTTAGTAACGTCATGTCAAGTGGTGGATAGCATACGATAAACTTCACCTTTGAAGTCACGTAGCTCTTTTCAATCATTGTGAATATTCATAGAATATTATGATGAGGCATGTGATCACGTGGAGATATCCTAATTGTTTAGAAGATAAAATCTTCAAGGTTGTGAGGTTAGTGATAAGGTTCTAGTGGGGTTATCTATGTTGATGAAGAAGGGTTATCTCAACGTATCCTAGCGGTTCTTCGTTTGAAGTGTGTGGAAGATGAGTGGGATGCGGAAGCATTGGTAGTGTTTAGTACCATGCGGAAGTGAAAGGGAAAAGGCTAAAGAATCAGATGATAGATAGAATCTATTCTGATAGGAGACGGCTTTGGTTCAAGACTACATCGAGTGGGTTTTGATAGTGTTGGTGAGAATTGAAAGCAAGATTTTTGACAAAGAAATTTCACATATATTGTGATTTTTCAGGACCTTAGATTAAAAGAATTTATACCTAATAAATTCTTCTATGAATGAATCCAACGGGATTTGATGAACGTTTATCGAGAACAAGAAATGACATTTAATTACATTTCGCAAATTAAATAAACTTTAAATATTTTGGATGGAATATTTAAGTTGTCATTGGAGTTTAAAAGGATTTAACGAATAAATCTCGTTGATTTAGGGAGATTTTTTGACACGAGGAGAGAATTTATACCTAATAAATTCTTTGAACGGTACTGGACGAGAAGAGATGACTTTTATATTTCCGAGGAAATACATAGGTAGTCATTAGAGCGATGTGAAAAATGACTTGATATTTCCAGTAAAATATCTAAAAGTCATGACACGAAATAGAAGAGATGATCTCAATATTTCCAGTGAAATATTCAAAGAGTCATGAGACGAGACGCACGAGATGACTACAATATTTCCAGTGAAATATTCAAGTAGTCATAAGAGGGGTACGATAGATGACTTTAATATTTCAAGTGAAATATTTAAATAGTCATAAGATTTATGGAATATGTTCCATCATTCCTAGACCTAGAGGGTTGATGTTAGCTTTTAGCTTTTGGATGAGCGTTTTAACATATGTTGTTAAAAGGCTTGAATATGATGTTTCGGATATGACATTTAACAATTGCGATCGCAAGTTAAACTTACTTGAATATTTCGGATGAAATATTAAAGTTGTCAACCCTACTCCGAGTTCTACTAGGTTTGTATCTAACCTTCCCATGACAAAAGGGTGTATTACTTGGAAGAAGGCGAAGTGATGACTAGGGAATTAGGACAACTTCGCGACTCCTTTTACTAATAGGTTTTGACACTAGTGTATGACTCTATGACTTCTAAGGGTTCATAGTGATAGGCATACCTAATTCCTAATGTGTCAAAAGGACATAGTGTGAGTGCAAACTTTACAAGCAAATCATGTAAAATGCACATAAGGAATAAATGAAAACATCATGCAAAACATGATAATCATTTAGCATTTAAGATCACGAAGACATTTAATCATATCTTACGAGAACATGTTATCATTTTAAAACACATATGTGGGATGCAAGCAATCTAGGTTTGCTAAGGAAGATCCTAGTTACTACTTGTTCAAAATGAAATCCTAACGGGAGATAAAGTTCACCGATGTAAACTATCTCTAGTCAAATGTAGGAATGAAGAATTTTCAAGTTAGAGAATGAGTATGAGACTATCACTAGTGGTGCTCAATTAAGGCTAAACACGACCATTTTTACGGGTTATACACGAACCCAACTTCTCTCCTGGAAGCAATTCAACCGTTAGGTCAAATTGAATTTCTAGTGCGATAGGTTCTCCAGTAGTCATTCTCATGTTATAAAAATTCAAATTCCCATATTTGCCTATCAAAGTATAGCAAAGATGATATTAGCTTGTTTCGCTAATACATGGCCTAATGTGACTCAACTAACCATACTTTGAAAGTTGGTTAAGAAAATGACATGTCTTACACAACTCCTAACAAAGGCAAGCGAGATGTTTTAATTTCGTGTTTGAGATTTAGAGGTTATTTGATGGAGATGGTGTATTTTATGATCTCTTGGACAACATCTTTGTTTGTTGAGTTGTTACATGTTATTTTAACATGATTTGGTTTCCTAGAACCAAGAGACACTCTAATGTGATACAATGTAGAATCTACTACATCGTGTGTGTTTCAAGAATGCTCCTTTGCATATCTTGAGGGAGAATCTAGTAAAGGTTACTTACCTCAATAGATCTTGTGAGTATTTTATTTAAAATGAGACATTCTGTTTATTTAAACAAGTATGTTTTTCTAAGAGGAAACTTATCACTCTTACGAATGCTTTGTGAAACAAGTATTTTAGTGTATGACCAATTTTACTTGTTTATGCAATGCCACATGTCATATTAGCTTATTATTCAACTCTAATATCCTATATTTGTTAACAAGATGCAATGTACTCTCTTGTAACATAACCATTCATGTTACAAAGGGAATAAGATGCATAGGATATAACTTATCCTTTTTCAATCTTTTGATAAGAGAAATACATGTGATATTCTCAAAGATTGATGACTTACATAATAGTTAATAACATATTATGTGTGACACTTTTGCTAGACATGTGATTTTGAGTGTTGAGTCATTCATGAGCAAAGTTTACATATGTTGTTTGTTTGCTCGTGTTTGGTTTTTCAGAAATGACACATTTACTAATTGCATTGCAAAATAAATTACTTGAATATTTCGGATGAAACATCCAAGTTGTCAATCCTACTTAGTTGTGTATTTTATGCATCTTTTAAACATATTAGTTTAAAGTTTGGAACACAACCATTGGACAAGAAGACTCAATATGGCATCTTCAACACAAGTGTGAGTTATGATTCGATGCATATTTTTTTTGTCTTGAGAAGACGTCATTATATTCATAACAATCGAGTGTGATTGAGTATGTAGATTCAAGATAGTATATTTCATCATATTTTGATGTTATCTTGAAGCTAGATAAATAATGACTCCAATTTCATGTCCACACACAAAAACTTGTCAATTAGATTCGATAATGATATCAATCATAGTTTGAATAATGAATTGAAATATACTCGAGATCTTTCCTGACCCTCACAATCACTCCTTTTAAAAAAGAAAATAAAAATTTAAGGAATGTGTTCCATTTATTCTAATACTAGTTGTATGTGTGAGGTTAATGACATATTAAGTTACTACTTTGATATTGTCATTTATCTTTATTTGAGAAAAGCTATTTATATTATTAAGTATAATATTCTTAGTTTTTCGACACCTCATTAGTATAAAAATAATTATCTTAACTATTTTTATACAACATACGTAAAATACTAAATGTTTAAAATATTTTGTATGTGTGTTAGATCAATGCAAGTTTAATACATTTTCTTTTACATAAATACTAATGTATTAATATGATCTTTTATCTTGTTTAGACAACCCATGGTCAAGCAAGACAAAAATGATGTAATGATTTAGAGATCATGTTACGGATTTTATGAAAGTGTTAAGTGTTTTGGGTTGATATACTTTTTACACTTAAGCCTTTGGAAAAATAATTGTGTAAGACAATATCTTTCGACACACATGATCTACCAACTTAGTTTATATTCCTAAGAAGGTTACTAAACCATTTTAAAAGCTTGCAACAAATGCAAGAAAAATGGTCTATGTCTATATGCAATGCAAACTAATTACTTAATATAGTGCAAGTAATTTAGCATGAGCCTTATAAATGCATAAATCGAAAAGCTATAATAAACAAATAGCAACATGGAAATAACGACACTTATGCTTATAGATAAAATTTGCTTAACTAAAGATAACAATAAGCATACACAAATATTAACCAACAATACTAAGACACAAATAAAAACACATAGCCAATTAGGTTAACACACAAAAATACTTATCGTCATTTTGTGTATTAAGTATAACAATGTATACTTAGCTTGATTTTATTTGAAAATGAATTATTTTCCACCCCATTTAAAAAATTTGATCAAGTTCACCACCTTGAAATCATGAATACATCAACGTGTGATGTTCACTTTGTGATTTGACAAAAAATTTGTGCAATCGGCATGACCGGAAAAGACTCTCTTTTTAAATGAAAGTAGACTCAATTACGTTTAAAACGATAGGTGGCACGACTCCTACGGACTTACGGTTGATTTTATACGAATTTTTGAAAATTACCAAATTCTGAAAATCAGACGAAGGTACCGTTAAATTTAGCGGTACCGTCCATATTTAGTGGAACCGTCCGTTATATTTAACGGTGCCGTACCTGTTATTTCAGTTTTGAACAGAACCAACTTTTATTAATTTAAGAAAACCTTCAAGCTAGTATGACAACGTATACTTAACAACAAAACTTGTAAGTATTAAGCAACTAAATACTTTTCATATTTTTATCACCTTCATGGGTAATTTGATACATGGATCGTACTTAATTTTGAAAACCATTTGTTTTAAAATTTTGAGCAACCTGGCTCTGATACCAATTGTGGAAACCGTAGAGGGGGAGGGGTGAATACGTTTCTATTTAAAAATTTAAAACTTTTGTATCAAACTCCTGATCAAGTGTGATGTGATATAAAAAGTGTCAACTATGATCATATAGCATCAAGAGATGAATATAGTAAACTACAACATATGCACAATCAAACCACGACACATAGATAATCAACATAACATAAGCAACTAGCCACACAAGCAAAAACGCAATGCAAATATAAAGCGATAAAGAATGAAATGAAAGTAAAGAGACAAGTAAGAAAGCGCAAACCAGACACGGTGATTTATAGTGGTTCGGTCACGAAGATCCTCTTCGCCCTACTCCACTCCCCGAGTACCCAACTCGAGAGTTACTTCACTAATCAACAAACTCCCTTTAGGCGGAGAAAACCGTACACATCGCTTAATTTGTTTTCCGACACTAAGCTAGATGTCGAGTGCTAATCTTAGCTAGCACCAATCTACCACGATCTACCCGATCTACACCGTACACGTCACTTATCCTATTTTCGACACTAAGCTAGATGTCGAGTGCTAATCTTAGCTAGCACCAATCTACCACGATCTACCCTTGATCCACTTGATCAATACACACAAGCCCAATGGCTTCAAGAGATCTCCAAGATCTCGACAAGATCACAATGGTCTTCCCTCACAAACTCTCAAAAGAAAAATGATCTTGATGTATGTTATGATACAATCAAGAGTGTAACAAATGTTACAAGACCTAACAACTACAACTCTTGTATCTTCTTGGATACTTTGAGTTCTTCTCTTGCCAATGAAGAGGAATGATAACACTTTGTATCTACTTAGATACTTTGTATTCTTCACTTGCTAATCAAGAGGGATGACAACACTTTGTATCTACTTGAATACTTTGTGTTCTTCTCTTGCTAATTAAGAGGGATGACAACACCTTGTATCTACATGGATACTTTGTGTTCTTCTCTTGCTAATCAAGAGGAATGAAGAGGATCACTTGAGTAGAGGATTGGATCACTCTTAAACAAACTAAGACTCTCCAAATGATCAAAGAAAGTCATCTAAGTGAGGAGGGATTAGACCAGAGAAAAGTGACTGGAAAAATCAAGTTGGAAGTGTGAAATGGTCCACTATTTATAGGCAAGGGAAAAACTAGCCGTTACAGACCCACGACTCCACTAATTGTCAGACGGCTCCACTAAATTTAGTGGAGCCGTCGGTACTTTAGTGGTACCGTGGACGCTCCTTCGTTTGTCTTTAGTGGGGAAGGTTTATTTGGGAATGTTGGAGCTGTTTTAGGGGGAAAATAGACTGTTGGGATTTTTAAACTTATTTTTCAAAATAAAATATTTCTTTTTAATTCAAAAATAATTTGTAAAATATATTTTTGAAAAAATGTTTTGTTACATTAAAAATGTGAAGTTTAGAAAAATATAATCCTTTGATCATTTATCAAGTAGTAGATTTGTTTGTCCATAGCTTGAGTGATTTACGTCGGGATGGAAATCTACGACTTCGTTGAAGCATACTTGAGACGTCGGGAGGTGTTGATGTAAGTATGCAATGATGATTTGTGTTTACAAGTAACTTGCACATTTTACGTTATGTATTACAAGTTACATGTTTGTCATTATTAAAACCGAAGAAATCGTTTAGTTTAAATATCTTAATATTTGCACTAACAGAGTTTCTATACCTAGTTGTGTTAGATTTATCTGGCATAGCTAAACCTTTACAAGCTAAGGGATTCGATCAAGTGCTTAACTAGGATCAACATTTTGTGATATTCAGAATATCAGAAGTGATATTCTGAGTACCACAAATGATATTCTGAATATCTTAAGTGACATTCTGTGATATTCAGAATATCACAAGTGATTTTCAACTAATGTTTTGTAACATGAAAATCACAAGTGGTAGATATTCAGAAAATCACAAGCGATATTCAGAATATCAATTATGATACTCAAAAACATATGAGAACGGACGAAAACATAAGAAAACAGACGAATACGTACGAAAATGAACGAAAACATAAGAAAATCACAAGTGATATTCAGAATATCACAAGTGATATTCTGAATATCACTTGTAATATTCAGAAACGTAAGAAAATAGACGAAGACGTAAGAAAATAGACGAAAATGAAAGAAAATGGATGAACACGTATGAAACGGACACAAACGTATTAAAGCGTAAAAACGGGTATGAAAACGGACAAGAACATATGAAAAGCGGACGAAAACGGATGAAAACATATGAAAACGAATGAAAATGTAAGAAATCGGACGAAAACGTATGAAAATGGACGAAAATAGGCGAAAACATAAGAAAACGGATGAAAACAGATGAAAACGTAAGAAAACAGACGAAAATGTATGAAAGTGTAAAAACACATCTGAAAACGGACGAAAACATATGAAAAATAGGCGAAAACGAAAGAAAACAGACGAAAACGTATTAAAACGGACGAAAACATATTAAAATGGACGAAAACATATGAAAACGAATGAAAACATTAGAAAACAGACGAAAACGTATGACAAACAGACGTAAACGTAAGAAAACGGACGAAAACGTATTAAAACGGACGAAAACGTATAAAAACGGACGAAAATGTCTGAAATCAGACGAAAATGTCTAAAAATGGAAGAAAAGGTATAAAATGGACTAAAACGTATGAAAACGGACAAACACGTCTGAAAACGAACGAAAACGTATATAAACGTATGAAAACGGACAAAAACGTATGAAAACGGACGGAAACGTATAAAAACGGACGAAAACGTTTGAAAACGGATGAAAACGTATAAAAACGGACGAAAACAGACGAAAATGTTTGAAAAGAGACGAATAGTTAAAAAATGACGAAAACGTATGAAAACAGACGAAAACGTATGAAATCGAAAAAAAAAACATGAATTAAAAAAAAGAAAAACGTGAATTACTAAAAAAAGAAATGAATTAGAAAAAAAAGACATGAACTTAGGTTTTCATATTTAATCTTATGTTAATCTCTACCATTAGATCAAACTAGATGGATGGTGGAGATTTGTCCCTTGGTAAGCACCAAAATAAGAGTAAACATTTGAACTTTTCTTTTGTTATGTTGCGTTATGATTGGGAATGTCTAAAACATACTTCGGAGTCATTAAGTATTTACAATCTCAATCATTACTTTTCGAACCTCATTTTTACATTTCATACAAGGTATGAACATGATTTTACAAACTTGGTTAAAGATCATGCATATTACTTTAAACATTTGTATCACTACATAAATCATTGCATGACCTTTTTATAAACATTTATATAAGTTTACTTACACTTTATTTAAACAAATGATTGTAATGTAAGTAAAGTGTTTTATATAAAAATAACCTTCTAGATGATATCTTCCATATTAAGAAAAGTATCAAATGAGATCCTACACTTAGGAAGTAGTTAACCACTTTTGATAATAAACCAAACTAGATTACTTGATCAACTTGCATGAGATCTTCCCCTTTGGGAATTTATCTTACAAGATCATTTCATATTTAAGATCTTAAGGCGAATCAAGAGGTGGAAGGTCTTTATTACACTTCCATACCCGAATCGGATGATATAAAAATGTACGTCCAAACTCCTCGAATTGTCCATTCACGTACAAAACGAGATGGAACTATCGAATATTTTGATCCATATTGAATATTTTGATCCAAATCGAATATTTCTCAAAGAGTCCTCCCCGAACTGAGAAACTGGGAAGCAATCGTTAGGGAAAACGTTTTCAGTCTCGCGGATAACCGGGATCATCTTCCGGCTTGTTGTGCCCATATGCTTTATTGTCTTGTCATCGAATATCCATACAATCTCGCCTATTACGTTGTAAAACGTATGGACAATATCAAAGGTCGGGGAAATAAGGTTATGCTTTATGGGATGTTGTTAACTCGTTTTTTTGGGTATGTCATGGACACATTTCCACATCTTCAGAGTCCACACTATGTCTTCGTTGATCGAGTCATGAATCCATTGGGTGGGCCTTACGTTCGAAAACCTAGAAAGGATTTAGGTGAAAAACGTAGCCGTAAATCCACTTCTACTTCTTCTACTTTCCATCATGGCTCATCCTCTCATCCTAACGATAATGATGAAGATATGGATGATGAAGGTACTTCTCGTCAGGGTACTCTGTCTCCCACTTCTTATCACGATTCTCTTCCTCGTCTTTCACCCCAAAGATATCTTGATCCTACTCAAGAAGGAGAAAACTTGCGGGAAATGATGCGTCGACAAACAATAATAATGAACCTACAAGCTTTGATGCTTGTGGAGCAAAGGGGTGGACTTAAGTTAATTGGAAAGGCGATAAAAAAACTATGGAAAAGGCCTAAAAAAGGAGTTTAAGTAAGTTTGACGAAAGTGTTTAACATTAAAACAGTTTAACTAAATTAACTTGGTTGGTTATGCACTTGGTACTTTCATTTTTCTCTATTTAGACTACTAGCTTATAGACCCGGGGAATCCACGGGATTTTATAGGGTTTTTTATTAAAAAAAAGTAAGTACGTGAATAAAGTAAGAAAGAACAACGAACTTAAACGCTATAAAATTTTCTTGTAACGGAATAATAAGTTATAAGTGACTGATAGTATAAAATACAATGCTTGTAAATATCTGTGTAATAAACGTTCATTGCCTCGTGATCTCCAATATGTTTGTCTTCATAAGCAAATGTATGTAGTGACTATTTTAACACTTCAACAAAAGTTCTATTACGTGAACACCTAATAAGTTTAAAAAGTATGTAAGTAAAAGAAGTTTGGGATTTATAATAAGTGTAAATAAGAAAAATGCCACAAAACATGCAATATGTATATTGTACATACCTATTGACCGTTTGATCATATACCTTGAAGAACTTCTTTATATACCACATTTATAGTAGTTTTTGATAGGTTACCATTCGCATCTAAAACAACAACCTTAAAACCTTTTTTGATTTTGACACATGAAAGAGCCACATATAGTTGTCCACGTGTGAAAACAGGACGTGGCAGATACAATCTGACTTTTGAAAGCGATTGCCCTTGGCTCTTGTTTATTGTCATGACGAATAATGGTAAACATGACATAGTTACCTTTAAACTCAACTTAGGGATACGTTCTCATGAATCTGGACTATGGTCTACACTCCAAAGTACAATACGAAAGACATAAATAACAATACTCCACTATCCACCAAGCTTACAAACTTCTATATACATTAGATATCAATGTAATGATTGATTTAAAAATGTGATAATTTGCACAATTTAACTAATAGTTCACCACAACCAAGTTATCCCTGATTAAACAGTCTTAAAATACTATTTTGAGTTCAGCAAGACTTGAGTACATAGACCTAAAACAACCAATAAATCATGTCAGTCATTCATACTTATTAAAGCGACGAAATGCACCGTCTAAAAAAGGAGTTCATTGTCTCCTCACAATTAGCAACCACATCAATTTTGATCTTTCACCAGTCCTATGCATTTCCAAGGGCGGCCGCATACAATTATGCCATTCTGATAGCAACCATTGACTTACCCTTAACCAAATCATGTCAATAGTTACATGTACGTCAACAACTTTACCTTACAATGACAGACTGTTTCGACATGTGCACAAAGTACTTTACCTACACCCTACTCCCTTCCCCCTGTTTGACCTGTTTCCCAAATCCCTCCAGTTGACCCATATGATAATACTTCTCATAGTCTAAATTAATAACATTTAAATTATAAAAGAAATAACACAAGTATAGAAGGCTGGCAATCAAAATTGTTTTGCTCATTGACCCATTTAAGGCACCCTTTTAAGCTAAGCTCAAGATCATATATTGTATATTCAAGTGGTTTATGAGTCTTTATGAAACATCAAGTTTGGATTTTTAAAGTTGTGAAAAGAATAAAAATCAATACAAAAGATGGAATATTAGAAGACTAACATAATTTGTTGCAACTATTTATCCCTGGTGACAGTTATAAAGGAGACCACTCTACATAATGAAATTAACACCTAACTATTATACCTTGAACCCATGGTTTTTCCCACCAAGATCAAAGGGGTACTTGGCAGCGACCTTTCGTACAATATCCGAGTGAAACCCAACCAATTTTTCTGGAGCCTTTCTTCTACCATTAATATCTGTCAAAAACCAATAACAATTATGCCAATATATGAAAAACTTTGGTCCAACCTGCCTAATAATGTTATTTTTCCTGTTTTCATCGAATTTCAGAATGAAGCGACTTACCCAAATTATTATAAAAAACAATGCAACTGTTGATATTGATTCACTACTGATAGCTTTTTTAAATGATTTTTCAGGCTTAAAATCTAAAATTATTAACCACTCAATGATTTTTATGAAGTATTAAATAGTTCACATCATTCACATCACAACAAATCAAGATTTTAATAACTAAAAACATACCTTAGTGCGGCTACGGATATTCCTGGTGTGCAATTATGGGAATATAATGATGGACATTTCAGGGTCGCAACTTGCTGAAGGTATATCACAAAGGTTGACATATGATGGCTCACAACGCCATTCAGATTCTGTATCAAGAGGGCATATTGGTCTTTCATTAGCCACATTCCAGACATAACCACTGGTGAAGTTTCCTCCACAATTAAGTGGTTGAGTAAGTCGATTTCAAATAACCTGTAGCTATTGTATGTCACTTTTCACCGCCTTCTTTATCAATAAGGGATTGAAGTGATTTTGTAACCACTTCTCTAGGTTTGACTAATGAATAGAAGTTGTGGATCCTGCATGTAAAGAACCATTCTCATTGTAGCTGAGAGCAATGTTATTAACCTAATTCATACATTGGCATGCTATGGCTCAGAAGCTTTTATTTGAAATATGATTTCATTTATGTAAAAAAAAAAACCATACACATATTTGCTAATAAGTTATAAAAACTTAAATATTATATGACAACTTTAGTTACACACTCTTTGATAAACACCATACTTTTACTTTGCAGAGCATATATTTACAGACATGATAAACAAATTTATACAATGTTTTGAATAATAACCCATGTAGCTCGTGGCGGGCCTAGATAATTCGAAGCTATAACTTGAATCCAAATTCGTTTGTCAAAATACTTCATAAAGTGATTCAAGCATTGCCTAATATTAATTTCTAAATACACTATATGTTCTAGTCAAGTGTGTACTTATCTTTATCATCCGCGTAATCTAAAATTTTGATGTTTTTAACTCTATCGAGATTATTTATTAAAAGAGTTAAAATGTGCAGTACCTTGATAAGATTTGTCTTTTATCATAATTCCTTTGCCTCTGCAATTCGAAAAAGATCTTCCTCCGCCTCTAAAACCCTGCAGAACATTAAAAAAATATCATTTACCAACACGTGATATATACAGTGAGAATCTATCATTCATTAGACACTATGGGTCTATGGATAAGCTTATTTAAGCATCTTATTGGCTTATTACAATTCATAAACAACACCGAAACAACTTATTTGGATAAAATAAGATCTTTTTCAGAAGCCATTGTGAAGATGCTTCAATTTTAATTGTGCGTCAAAACACAAAAGGCCAAAAACACAATATAGTTTATGTATCGCTTATGACTTTAGATATGATATGATCCATTTGTGTATAATCATGATTGTACCAAAGCACCATTTCTAAACCATATCTTCATACCTATCTGACTTTCGTATCCATTAATGAATTCCTTTTAAGGATTTCCATGCTCCTAAAGGCCAGCACATCGATGAGGGAGAGGTGACGGGTAGCCACCTTCGATGTTGAAATTTGGAAACAGTCGATGTAAACTCAGCTTAGACTATTCCCATTACAACTTCTTCGTTGCTCTCTCTATCAAATTACCTGCATAAATTCACATACATCGACTTTTCAGGTCAAACAACTTCACTTTCCAAACAAAAATCGATACCAAATTTATGCAGAATTTACCATTTTTTCTGTTTTTATCATTAAATGTCATAATGATTAGTCAGCATATCAATAGTATCAAAATTAACTAAAGCATTATAATTATTCAAGTTAAAAAACTTTTTCATTTTTGAACCTTAAATGCCAGCCTTTACTATACCAACCTGTTTCATGTCAAACTTTTTATTTTTTAACCTTAATTATTATCTTTTCTTTATGTCATACGAACAACATTCTGGAATGAAGTCACATGAGCAATTAGTCAATGATAAAAAAGGGCTACTCTTCAAATTTGATCATTTTTTGGATAAGTTAAATTACCTTCATCCAGGTTGAACACACTCCTTTGTGAACACGACCTAAAAGTGTTTGGTCATAAACTAACACACAAGTAACATGAATCATGTCGGGTGCCATCCTGTGATAATGAATAATCACACACAGTCAATACCTTAGAATATACATTAGTTTACTAGTTTGTTACCAAGCTCCCTGTCAATAAAATTAGGTAAACTAACATATTTTAATTTTTAGTTTTGACATTGACACCGTTATTAAAATACAACTGAATTATTTTAACATACTAAAAAGTAAGAACTTACGGTTCCTTCAAGCATCTTTAGTAATGCATGCTGCACACCTTCACCCGATAAATCTCTACTACATGATCATTTATGAACTCTAATGAGCCCGTGATATAACCGTTTGACCATAAATGTCAACTATATATAGCCTAATTAAATAAAAGTACCTGGAGATGGTAGACTAATTAAATAAAAGTACTTGGAGATGGTAGCCTAGTTTCGTTGAAAAAATCGCAATGCAAAGGATGTCTCATTTTGAATGGAAATCTTGTTGACTTTGAGAAGACAAAAGTCAATTTCTCCCAACGATCCCTCATTTTGTTATAAGCAAAATAAAAAATCAATATACCATCGCCTTCAACGACTTTCTTTAAAAGCTTCAAAACTCTTAATTGTGTGTCCTTTGAAATTCCCAAATCGGCAACTGAAGTATAGTTTAAGACCTTATAATATACATCTTTATCCTTTATCACCGCCCTACTATAACATATATAAAGTGAGCAAAATGTTAGAACCATAAATATGGTTAGAACCATAATGTATAACCAAGATAATAAAATATACCTACCTGAAATGTGTTCCGGCATGACCAGTATGAGATAGTAGTTTAGTCTACATATATACATGACAAGTATGAGTTAATAAAATATACATACCCATGAATATTGTTTAATTTTATTCCTTTGGTTACTGCATTTCCTACAATGGAATGCATATTACAAATGTATTTGGGATTGCTTATTGAGATAGTAGTTTAGTAAGCCTACGGTTACTCATGCGATGCCACCCTTATATGACGACTGCACTATCCGCTGCATTTTGCTTCCAAAATGGCTCCATGAATATAGGGTCCCCGCTGCATCATAAATGATATGTGCATATATATAAGGAGTAAAGACCAGTTCTTAAGACCAACATGATATGGTCATTTTGTGTTATGTTTGATATATATTGGGTCAAAATGGTTTAAAACTGAATCATTCTTTCAAGACGGTTTAAAACCGAACTGAACCAATAAAAAACCATGGTTTATCACTGCCTCTTAGAGATACTCACATGTAATATTCAAATAAGCAATCCCATATAACCCATATACGAAACAGCCCCTATATTCCTATAAGAAATAAGTTCGGATAATGATAAGATTAATGGAGAAAAAATCGTACCTGGTACAACAGAATATCAGAAGCCATCAATTTTGCTCCGCACCTTCCCCATCCCTATTCTTCTTATTCGACTTAGGCCTCGTAGCAACACCCGTATCACTGTCATTCCCCGCTGGTTTACCCCATCGTCTGTTTGAACACACATGTCTATTAGAGAGAATACCTACAAATCATGAAACAAATCAATTATACTTAAGAAACAAATCATGCAACCAAAAGTGACCACACATTCATTGTAAAAACAATTATACTTAAAAGACTATAAAAGAATTGCATAGTCTCTTGGCAAACAGATCACACCATTATAAATTCCTCTATACGTAATGCTGTTAGTATTCCACTATTAGCTACTGATCAAAGGCAAAAGAATCTTATAAGCTAAAAACCTCACATTCATTAAGAATACAAAATAATGAAATTAAAACTTATTCTCACATAACAGTGGGCATACATAAAACTTTTATAACTTACACGATTTATATTTGATTGGCGAATTCATGACTTTGCTGTCAACAAAATTCGAATCCACCCTCTTAACTTTCTGAAAAAGATTAGGATGTTCATCAAATAACAAAATGATTATAAGAAATCAATTAGAAATAATCATCAACGAAAAGGCAAAACCACAAAATAATGAGATATAATTTTTAAACCTACTAACCTTGAATCGAAGGGAGAATGTAACTTTGTGACTCAAAAACATGAAATCCTGCAGAACTAAAACAAAGGAACTCAAAACAAAACCTAATTAAATAAAAACTTGAATAGATTATATACTTACCAAATTTATGGTGTGGAGAGGATACAAATCACTGGCAAATCAAGAACAGTTTAAAACAATTCCAAATGTAAAAACGAATCGGATGAATTTTGAGATTTTGTATATAAGGGGTTTTTGAATCGATTTGGGTTGATGATAAAGACAGAGCAAAATATATGATTGTTTGAATGCGTAAACATTAATTGCTCAAATTAATTGGTTTGAATGAGTTAATTAGTTACCAAGAATATGAGCGTTGAATTATAAAGCGTTTTTGCTTAAGAGTGTTGAAGAAATGATGGCATTGCTGTGTTGTACGCATTAACTATCCAACCAATCAGAATCGAGACACGTAAGAAAATTAATTGCATTGGATGCTTCAACGGCTTTTAAATTATTTATGTTTATTATATAGTATAGATTAGTGTTAGACTTATTAGTATTAGCAGTATTATTATTAGTACGATAACTATTAGTACGTTAAATATTTAGAATGCTAATAGTAACATAATTGGATTTGGGTGATTGGTTCAAGTTTATCACCTTTCGGTTTATATCTATGATCATCTCTTGCATGCTTATTTTTTTTCTAGCAACTTGCATGCATGCATGCATATTATTTATTGCTCATTATTGGTAGTTTACTTGCAAAACATTCTTCATAGTATTTACCTATATTTAGAACTTCTAAGATTTGATTCTTGAGTGATTTGAGGCATTAGGATTTGTAGTAAACGGCCTCTTAAACACCATCTTTTTCCCTTATGGACCTTTGGATAAAAGAAGGGATGGAAAAATTCGTCTGCAACAGACGAAGGTTCCCTGATTTATGGGACGGTTCCCTGATATATATGGGAACCGTCTGATAAATAAGGGAATCATCCCATGTTCTGACAAATTTTACCATTCCCTTATTCTCTTTTGACTACTTTGTCCACCATTTTAGGATACTTTCTCCACTTTTCATAACCTTCCTCTTAAACGTTAGGATAACCCACTATCACAAATTCAAATTCATATAATTGACTCCATCATTTTTTGCTGTAAGAAGCATCTTTCATCCACCATTTTATTTGCACCTTCAACACATCTTCAACCTCACTTCACCTATAACAATGGCCTCACCACAATGCTCTTCCACCACTCTTAGGAGAACCGCTAGGATAACCATCCTAAAACCCATCTACATTGATTTCACTCAAGATGCAAAACACCACCACCAACTAGGATGTCTCATTCACTAACACCTCCAAATGCACCAATCAAAACACCTTTCACTATGGGATTTTCATCATCATCATCATCATCATCATCATCATCATCAACTACATCACCTGAAAGGCCTAACTCATCACCATTCGACTCTTCACAACCATCAATCCTTACATTAAGGATCTCATGGACATTCCTCCAAGAGTTGCTAATCCACCACCTCCACCAACACAAAGTCATCAACCCATTCCTATGGACATCACCATTGGACTTTCTCCAACTAGTTCCTTAGACTTCCATTTCACTTCTCCACCATCACCACCATCATCATCACCAACTCCCATGGCTTATGCAACTCAAATTCAACTAGTTGATGTGCATGGTGCCAATTTCTTGTGTTGTCTACACAATCGCAACCTCATCCTTGCTCTAAGGGATGAACTTCACTTTATGTTTTCTTACATTGAACAACACCTCACCCCAACTTTCGCACCAAAATTCCCTCATCCATCTAAACATTTAGTATGTTTAGAATGTCATCTTAATAATCCTTAGAACCACCATTTGTTGAAGAAGCAAATCCTAGGGCTTTTCAAGTCATCTAGAATAGTGTATGCTTCTGGTTTAGTTTTGTTGTTATCTTGTAATCATACTTTTAAATATGATGTTTATTTATCTATAATGTATGGGATTTTATAATATAATCTTATGGTTGTTGTGCTTATTGTTGGTCCACGAATTGTATGTGGATCACTAAGTAGTCTTGAATACCTAGTAGATGGTTAGGATAAATCCGAACCAATCTAAGTGAGAAACCCTAGGTGATTGTTGTTGTTAATGCGGAATCTTAACAAGAACAATGAAGAACACATAGAGAGATATCACTAACTTCGTATATTGATTATAATCACAATTGTGAACTCGTACAACTCACACACTTTACTAACAACCTTTAGGGATCCTTTTATAACACAAGGAAACCCTAATACTAACCGACTCAGAAGATATTCACAAATCTTCTATAAAGATACTTACACGTTTTGTATCTTTTCCTAACTTATCTCTAACAGACTTTCCTAACTTCACAACCAGACTTAACTCTATAAGTCAACCAGACTTAAACATACTACCAGACTTAACTTTACATTACCAGACCTAATTACAAAGACAGACCTAACTCTGATATACTACCAGACCTAAGTTGTCTTCTCTTGATTCGTATCATAATTCCCAACAATCCTCCCCTAACTTGATCTTCATGCTCCATGAACTTCAAGTTCTTCTGATTAAGCCTTCTGAGGATTGAATCATAAACACTTTGAACTGTATTTTGGTCTTGATCTCTTCTAGCAGCTTGAATCTTGATAAGCTCTTCTGATATGGTCTTTGCAGCAACATTGACTATATGTACATCAAATTCATTTAAGTTCCAGACTATTCTCATCACTTCCAAATGTGTTACCATCTGTGAGAAGTGAATTATTGAAAATGTAATGGATTTAAAATCTCTTTACCAATAGCCATTACCACTGGAGTAGCCAATGTTTTGGTTTGTAAGACCATGGTACATTAATAACCATATGATTTTTAGCAAATCATCAGCTTATCAACGGATTTGTTAAGTCTTTACCAAAAGCCGTTTGCTTCTGGACTAGTCAATTCTTTGATGGAAAAGCACCTCATCATGGTGAATTGATTACCATTTATGGTTTTCCACAGCCTTTACCACAAGCCATAACCTTGTGGGCTAGCCAACTCTTCACTTATCTTAGATATGGTGAGTTGAATACCATACAATTTTTGGCAAATTGTCAGCCATAAACGGATTTGAGCAATCTTTACCTGTTAGCCGTTTGCTCAGGATTAGCCAGTCCTTGTGTTGATGAGACAAGTTGGACTGATAACCTTTTGATGTGTTAGTGCAAAGCACCTCCACCAAGTGAGAAGTTCCAATAGTCTCACTTAACAACTTGTGAAAATTTACTTAATCCAGCATTATCTATACAAGAAATAGAAGACAAAAATCAATTTTTTATTTATTTTTTATTTTTTTATTTTTTTTTATCACAAACAGGCCTAAAAACAAAACTACAAGACTTAAAAATAACCTAAATGCTGGTAAGTACTCATACTTAACATACTTTACAGATTGACCTCCCCTTAACTCAAACTAGGGGTTCATCATACCAATGTTAACTACCAGATAATTGAATCTAGGACCATCAAATGCCTTAGTTAACAGGTCAGCAACATTAAAATCTGTATGTATTTTCTCCACTCTAATCAACTTCTTTTCAAAGCAATCTCTAATGAAGTGATGCCTGATTTCTATATGCTTAGTTTTAGAGTGATATATTGGGTTCTTAACAATATAGATACTACTCTTATTATCTATGTGGATAACAGTATTCATAAAATTCAAACCATAGTCCAGCATCTGATTCTGAATCCACAAAACTTGTCCACAGCAATGTGCATCTGCTACATACTCAGCCTCAGTAGTTGAATTGGCCACAATTGTCTGCTTCTTGCATTGCCAAGATATCAACCTCCTTCCAAGGAATTGACAACCTCCTGTTGTGGATTTCCTATCCAGACTTGCACCAGCATAGTCACTGTCTGAATAAGCTGTCAGGTCAAAAGATGACTCCTTAGGATACCAAAGGCCCAAATTTGGTTTACCCTTTAAGTACCTAAAGATTCTCTTCACAGCATGAAGATGTGAAGTCTTTGGTTGAACCTGAAAACGTGAACAGATACAAACTGCATACATAATGTCAGGTCTAGAAGCAGTAAGATACATGAGGGAACCTATCATGGATCTGTAGAGATGCACATTCACATCAGCAGCATCTTCATCCTTTGTTAAAGGCACCTTGTTCTCCATGGGAGTGACTGCTGTCTTCACATTTGAGAACTCAAACTTTCTCAAAATTTCTACAACATACTTGTCTTGAGAAATAAAAAGTCCATAATCCTTTTGTTTAACTTGCAGTCCCAAGAAAAATGTAAGTTCTCCCATTGAGCTCATTTCAAACCTGCTCTTCATTAAACCTTCAAATTCATCACACCAAGACTTTCTTGTTGATCCAAAAATGATATCATCCACATAAATTTGAACAAGAATGATATCCTTCTGATCTCTCTTAATGAATAAAGTCTTATCAATTACACCCCTGATGTATCCATGTTCTTCAAGAAACTGTGAAAGAGTTTCATACCAAGCTCTAGGAGCTTGATGAAGACCATATAAAGCTTTAATAACCTTATACACTTGATTGGGGTTAGCAGGATCCTCAAAACCAGTAGGTTGATGTACATACACATCTTCTTCAATAGTGCCATAAAGGAAAGCACTTTTGACATCCATCTAATACACCTTGAATCCCATGTATGATGCATAGGCCAAAAATAATCTGATAGCCTCAATTCTTGCTACAGGAGCAAAAACCTCATCATAATCTATGCCCTCCTCCTGTTTGTATCCTTGTGCTACCAACCTTGCTTTGTTCCTTACAACTACCCCTCTTTCATCCCTTTTATTCCTGAAGACCCATTTAGTACCAATAACTTTAGCTCCATTGGGTAGGTCTACAAGAACCCATACTTTCTGTAGCTTGAACTGAAACAATTCTTCTTGCATAGCTTCTACCCAACTTTCCTCCCCTAAAGCTTCAGAAACTGTAGTGGGTTCACTTTGAGAAAGAAAGCAAGCAAATAAGCAATGTTGCTGGTCCTTATGATTGACCCTTTGTTGTTGCTTGATCAGGCTAATGAGTGCAAGTGAATCAGACTGATGTTGCACCCTACTTCTTGTTTGAACAGCAGATTTGGGATTACCAATTATTTGACTCTTGGGATGAATGGTGTGAATCCTGAGAGTGGGAGTTGGACTGACCTCCACTTCAGTGGGTAAGTTGTTGAAATCAGTGACAATGCCTCCTTCATCATATGAAGCCCCTTCAAAGATACCTTCATTAGGATTTGGAAATACTTCAAGTTCTGGCATCTCAGAATCAGCACAAGCAGTACTTGAAGAAAGGTCTGGTTGAGCACTACTACCAGACTTAAAATGAGAAGTACTGGTAAGGTTAGGGGATACTACTTTGCCAGAAACTTGAGATTTGAATTCACAATCCTTTTCTTGAGAAGAAGAAGTCTTGATTTCTGCTTCAGCTGCAACAGACTTGGTCTCTGTAGATGGAATCACAACAAGCTCAGCCACATCATCAGTGTTCCCTGCATTAGAAGGATCTTTGGTACCTGCATTGTTAGTAACTTCTTTGGTACCTGCATTGTTAGTAACTTCTTTGGTACCTGCAATAGGGTTAATTTGATTCTCCTTGGAGACAGGAATATAATTCATAGAATCAGTTAAATAATCAATATCAAACATCCATCTATGACCAATTCCCTTGACATTGGGTTTTTCTTCAAGAAAGTTTACATGCAGATTTTCTTCTACTTTCTTGGATACTAGATTGTAAACCCTAAAGGCTTTACTGTTTAATGCATACCCAAGTAAAAACCCTTCATCAGACTTTCCTTCAAATTTTCCAAGAACACTTAAATTATCAAGAATGGTAACATGACACCCAAAAGGTCTTATATGGCTAACAACAGGTTTATGGCCAAACATAAGTTCATAAGGGGTTTTATTTTGAGGCTTGGTCACTCTAAACCTATTAAAGATGTAACAGGCATTACTGACTGCTTCAGCCCAAAATGTTGTAGGTAAGAGAGAATCTGCTAGCATAGTCCTAGCTGCCTCAATAAGTGTCCTGTTCATTCTTTCAGCAACTCCATTTTGCTGAGGAGTTCTTGCATTACTGAATTGTTGCTTAATTCCTTTATTACCACAGAAGTCTAGCATGCTCTTGTTTTTAAACTCAGTGCCATTATCACTCCTAATGATCTTAACTCTTTTATCAAGAAGGTTTTCAATCTGCCTAATGAAAGTTTGAATCAAAGGAGTAGCTTCATCCTTCCTAGACATAAAGAACACCCAACAATATCTAGTACAATCATCTGTAATGACAAGGCAATAGCATGCATGATTTATACTATGGACAGATGTAGGGCCAAAAAGATCCATATGTAAGGTATGTAAAGGTTCAGTGATTAATCTTTCTAATTTAACCTTACAGGATGCCCTATGTTGTTTTCCCTTGTTGCAAGCCACACAAGTATGATCATTTTTAAACAGTTTTGAAGGCAAACCTCTCACAAGGTTATTCTTCACAAGTTTATTCATGTTTTTGAAATTTACATGGCCTAACCTTCTGTGCCACAACTTAGATTCATCCAAAGTAGCTTTTGCAATCAAACAGGTAGCACCTTTTGCAGAATTAGATGCTTTCATATCAAAACTGTACATTTTGTGTTGTCTGGGAACTTTAAGAAGAATCTGATGTTCTTCAGGCATCTTAAAGTCCGGAGTCAACACAAGACAATCAGTTTCAGTAAAAAGCACCTTATGCTGAGTATCACAAATTTGTGATATTGAGAAAAGGTTGAACTGCCCAAGTTCTTTCACAAAGGATACATTGTCAAATTCTATGTTGCCCACAATAATTCTTCCTTTACCAGTTATCTGTCCCTTGCTTCCTCCAAAAGTAACAGAACCTCCTTCGAATTCATGAAAATCATTTAGATAGTTCTTGTTACCAGTCATGTGCCCAGAGCATCCACTGTCAAGAATTCCTCTATCTTCCATATAGCAAAGTGGATGATCCTGCACAAAAAGAAGAGAAATTAGTTTCTCTTAGGAACCCAGGCCTGAGTAGGCTTGGGTCCGCCTTGTGGATCAACATGCTTAAATTTCTTAATTGAACCTGATCCACTGTTGTTTTGGGATTTATACATTGATTTATTTTTGGTTGAATCCCAAGACATACATGCTGAGGTCTTAACAGCAGACCCCCCATTCCCCTTTAAAGGTTTTGCTTTTTGCTTTACAGCTTGTCTTCTCACAGGTGAATGAGTTTTATAAAAATTATTTCTTTGAAAATTTGCATTCACCTGAGGTTTTTGAAGAGGTTGTTTGGGTCTCACAAAACCAATGTTCACATTAGATCTCAAAGAATTAACATAGCCAGTATTCACATTAGGCCTCATAGAATTAACATTTTGCCTATTCACATTAAAGTTCCTGTAGCCAGACCTAAGATTTTGTCTACCAGAATTAACATAAGAGTTAGGTCTGGCAGATTTATTGAGTTGGACAGGTCTAGGAACAAACTGGTTGGCATGATTAATTCTACTAGCATTATTCCAAACTGGTTTATTTGAACCATGACCCATATTAACATTCCTTCTCTTTAGCTCAGCCTCTCTTTTCATTCTCTTTTCATGGAAGTCACAATCTCTTATTAAGTGACTCAAACTTCCACACACAAAGCATCTTTTAGGAGCATGAGTATAACTACTCCTACTTTCTCTGTGAACACTATTGCTTCTAGGTGACTCACTCATTTTAACAGATTCCCTAGGAGTTTTTATGTGATTAACACAACTAGGTTTGACTGTCTTAGCCTTTGGTTCAGTCACTACAGGTTTAGTAACAACAGGTTCACACTTCTTAATAACCTTAGGTTCAGGATTCTCTTTTATCTCACTTTTTGACTCAGACTTAGAGTGATCAGAGGAACCATCAATAGATCCTTCAGAGTCATTGGATTGACAAGAAGAATACCTACTGGATTTGTCCTCTGAGGTGTTTGGTTCAGGCACTTGAGGACCTTTCTTACCATACACAAAGAGTGAATCATCCAACTCTTCTTTTTCAAGAGGAGTATAGTCATCACTCAAAGGTGGTGGTACTCCCTTAAAGTCACCAGTCTTAACAAACCTATTATACAAAGGCTTATCAGTATAGTCCTCTTCTTTATTTTTAAATATAGCCTTATTCTCATTTTCTTCATATCCTAAGCCACATTTTTTATTTGACTTAATCTGAGAATCCCAACACTTAAACAAGTTATTATTTGAATTGTTCCACTGATCTACCCTTTTTCTCAACTCATCCCTCTCCTTCTGAATTTTAAGGCCCAACTGTCTATACCTTTTAAGCTTTTCATCTTGTTCATATATTTTATTAGCTTGAAAGTATAGTTTTTCATTTAAAGCAGCATGTTGGTTTTGAAGGGTGACCTTTTGTGCCTCTAAAGTTTTTACAGCATTTTTATGTGCTAATAAATTTACTTCTAGATCACCTATTTGTTCTAGCTGCTCATCACACAAAGCCTTAACATGATTATATGAGTCGGTGCATAATTTAGAGCATAATGATACCTCATTACCAATGGCCATGAGAGCATGATCAGACTCCTCATTCACTCTTGGATGCTCACCCCAGTTGACTCCTCCAGCTTCCATTGTCAGCAGGCTCATCTGATTCCTTTCCATCTTTCCATCATCATCTCTTTTCCCATCAGCAGGCTTCTTCTCTGGACAATCTCTTGAAAAATGTCCATGCTTGTGACAATTGTAGCATTCAACTGTCCTCTTTGTGTATCCCACTGGTGATTTGTTGTTGAAGTTGATGGTCCTTCCATATTGCTTCTGAAATCGTTTGACCCTTAAAGCAACCATGGCAATGTGCCATTTTATGTCCATCTCCTCAACTTCAGCATCATTAATCTGTTCTAGGTCTTCACTAATAAAGCTTTCATCTTCCGTTTGATTGGCAAAGAAAGAATGTATCACCTCATCAGTAAAACTTGAAGCAGACCGTTCACTTGAAGGAGTTTCAAAGATACCAGACCTAACACTACCAGATTTAACCTTGTAAGTACTGCTTTTGTTTTGTGACACAAAAGCAACATTTGATGAACTGGTTGAAGCCTGAGTGTTGTTACTGATGTCCCTTTCAAACATCCTGAGATTATTGTATAGGTCATCAGGTGTCATTGAATCGACTTCCTCCTTAATCCTCATCGCCACAGATACATTGCCCCATTCTGATGGTAAAGATCTAAGGAACTTGTGGTTTGCATCCTCATTTGAAACTGCTGCACCATGAACTTCCAGTTGTGTTAACAGATGTTGAAATCTGTCATAGCCCTTCTCCAAACCTTCAGTCTTTGAAACACTGAATGTCTCAAATTGCTGTTTAAGAACAGCCTTTTGCATCTTCTTGGAGTTTGCATTGCCTCCAAATCGTTTCTTGATAGCCTCCCACATCTCCTTAGCATCAAGGATGCCATGAAACCTTTGTAGATGCTCCTTAGGAATAGCCATAAGAAGCAAGGTTCTGGCCTTCTTTTCCTTCTCCACAGCCCTAATCTCTTCAGCAGATACTGGTGGCATTATTCTGATCTGCCCATCATTCCCTTGCGAAATTCTTTTCTTAGAATTTCCCTTTTGAATAACCTTCCATACATCACTATCAATGTATTCCAGATAATGTTCCATCTCCATGGCCCATATATCATACTCTTCTCTTTTCAGTAATGGAAGTTTTATGTTTGAGATTGTGGTTGTGGAAGGGATGGGTTGTTGTTGTGTTTGGGAGTTACTGGTTTCGGTTTTTCCTTCATCTTCATGGTTTGACTTCTCATCCTCACTGTTATGGATTGAGAAAGTTTCAGGCTTATCGAATTCAGACATTGTGAAGGGTGATTTGAGTGAGAATTAGGTTTTTGGGATTTAGTGTTCTTCGAATGCAGAGTCTCTCGCCTTGCTCTGATACCACTTGTTGGTCCACGAATTGTATGTGGATCACTAAGTAGTCTTGAATACCTAGTAGATGGTTAGGATAAATCCGAACCAATCTAAGTGAGAAACCCTAGGTGATTGTTGTTGTTAATGCGGAATCTTAACAAGAACAATGAAGAACACACAGAGAGATATCACTAACTTCGTATATTGATTATAATCACAATTGTGAACTCGTACAACTCACACACTTTACTAACAACCTTTAGGGATCCTTTTATAACACAAGGAAACCCTAATACTAACCGACTCAGAAGATATTCACAAATCTTCTATAAAGATACTTACACGTTTTGTATCTTTTCCTAACTTATCTCTAACAGACTTTCCTAACTTCACGACCAGACTTAACTCTATAAGTCAACCAGACTTAAACATACTACCAGACTTAACTTTACATTACCAGACCTAATTACAAAGACAGACCTAACTCTGATATACTACCAGACCTAAGTTGTCTTCTCTTGATTCGTATCATAATTCCCAACACTTATTTTATATTGGTTGCCTTATTTTTCTTTTTGCTCATCTTTTTAGCCGCTTTTTGGTTATGAACTTGCTAGTAGTTAGATATATTGCACTTGTACTCTAATTCGTTTTTGTAGCACGTCACCATAGCTTGATTCCTTAATGCCCTCATCGAGGGGAAGCATACATCAAGGGGGAGCATTTTCATCGTCGTTTTTTATTTCTACGTCAATGATACTCTTTTTGCTTCGACAAAAGGGGTGAGAAATGGTTAAACTCACCAACTAAAAACTTGTTAATTAAAACTTTTACATACAATGATTTTATATTGTAATCATCAAAATGGGGAGATTGTTAATTCAAATAATGCATAAAAACGTTATTTATATTTTTCGGTTCTCTACGTTTTGATAATAACAAAATGTAAAAACATTCTACGTCAAATTTTACGTAAACAAGTTATTAGTCCTAATTTCTATTTCGACGTAAAATCACTAAAGGTATGAACAATAAACATTAAACTTGATAGATGATCAAATAAATATTTTTGTCATACACTTTATATTTTTACAAATTGAATTTTTAAAAATGTGACAAAACATTTTCACCAAAATAATTAGACAAATTATTTTTGCATATTTAAAAAATAATTTAATAGGAATATATTTCAAAATCTGGTTTCCCACCAAAAACGGATACACCTCTACCAGATAAACAAGCCACCACAAAAAGACAAAAAGGGAGTGTCTGACACGTCAAACGATTCCCAGATATATCTGGGAACCGTGGAACCGTCCTCCTTAATGGTCAGATTATCTTTGCGTACAAATAGTGGCTCATTTTAACCATTAAATCTCACCTTTTACACACCGTTTTCTCTGCTTATTTCCAGTCTTATAAACTTCAATTTATTTAATCATTATGCTTGTTTAAGTTTGTTTAAAGTGATCAAAACATCCATCTATCCAAGTGCAAGAGAAGAATACTAGTAATCGTCAAGAGACAAAGTGTTGTAGTGTAGTTATTGCATTCGTAACATTTGTTGCATATTTGCTGTATAATGTTGTAGATCGACTCCATAACCTCCAAACTTATTTAGTTGTTAGATCGGGTTAGTATTTTGGTCTTGAAAATACATGATTGATCGGGTTATTTTAGTTCTGAAAAATACGTGTGTGTGAGAGATTGGTTCTAGCTTGATTAGAACTGGACATTTAGCTTAGTGTCGGAAATTGGTGCGTTGTACGGTTTTCTCCGCCTGAAGGGAGCTTGTTGGCATAGTGAAGTGAGCTCTCAAGTTGGGTACCTGGAAAGTGGAGTTGGGCGACAAAGAGGAGCTTCGTTACCAAACCACTATAAATCTTCGTGTTGTGGTTTGTCTTTCTAACTATCTATTATTGTCTTGCGCTTTATCTTTCGTAGTTATTATTGTTTATGGTCTTGTGTTTATTTATATTATGTTCATATTGTGATTGATTGATCTCACATAAACTCGGATCTAAAAATTTTGCAAGTATAATTTTAAAACCTTAAAAACGGTAAAATTATTCAACCCCCTTTAAGTTTTTCACAGTTTTATATAAAAAGAGTTTGTGGTACTAAAAAGTGTTTTATCAAATTTGGCGTTATATGAGCACTAATATTCATCGCACTAAATTTGGCGTGGTGTTTGGTCTACTCATTGAATGAGAATTTTGATCATTTACACTAAATATGTAGGAGTGGATTTAGCGATGCTCTTATATGAGTAGCGATCCTGTAAAAAGGAAGGGGGAAAACCCAATTATAAAAAGTGTAGAAAGTAACTACAGCCGAACACGTGTCTCATACCCTTCACTTTGACTGTTCATTCTTCTTCATCTACCTTTCATCACTGATGAACATCTTTACCCCCGACTCATTAAATCATTCAAAAATCACAAAATCAAGTTTTTCATGAATTATGTTCAATTTCATCATATATTCTTTAGTCGCTACAAAATACAACTTTTTTCATGAATTCAAAGTTCATAGATTTATAAAAAAATAGGGTTTCGTTCAATTTGAATCAAAACAAAATTACCATGGCAATTCTTGATCAACAAACCCTAATTTAACATCCATTATACATTTTTTTTTGTTTTTCTAAGGTTTTTCTTCTAACTTTTCAATCAAATCAAGTGTTCATGAATACACCTGTAAGGTGTTCGATGAAATGACTCAATGAAGTAATTTTATGATTTTAGAGTTTGAAGATGTTAATTAGAATATAAATATTTTAGTAATTCATAAAATCTTAAGTATCTAATGAAAAAAATCATAACTTTGGCGAACAATACATTGAATCTGTAATTGTTCATCATAGAACGTTCATCAATTAAGTGTTTATCAAAGAAAATTTAGGAAAGAAGTTGTTCATCAAATAAGGTGAAGAAGCAAAATTGTTTATCAAGTAAATGTTCATCAAAAACCATTTAGGAAGGAAGTTATTCATTAAATAATATCAAGTAAATGTTCATCAATCTCTGTTCATCAATATTCTATCAAAATGTTCATGATTAGAAAATGTTCATCAATACCAAATGTTAAAAAAAAATATTCATATTTGTTACGTTCATCAATAAAAAGTGTTCATAAGTTTTTATTTATTTATTTATTTATTTATGTTCGTCAATACTTTGCAATTAAGAATGTTCATTATCAATACAAAATGGTTATTAGTAGCAAATAATCGATGCCAAATGTTCATCAATATTTCAGTTGTTTATCAATGCTCAACTTAAGAGTATGGGGACAAGGAGTGATGACTATAAAATTTTCAACTCTCCCAAAATTGTCCAATAACATTATGCCAACTCAGCTCAACCCTCCAGCCCTCCCAACCAATTTCACTCGCGCCCATGATTTTCCAGCCCTCCCAAATTTTTTATTTTTTGCCCCTAAACTATTAAACTACACAATTTATAACTAAAACACATAACATTTCATAAAAGTTCGTTACATAATATTAAAAATAAAAGTTCATTACATAACAATTAAAATAAAAGTACGAGAAAGTCCATAACATAATAATAGAAATAAAACAACGACAATAGATATCTAAAGATCACAATGCCATCCGTACTTCGCCGCGATTTGTTTTTTTTTTTGCTCAATCATCCACGATAACATTGCTGGGTCGGTTATGTGATCGTGTGGGACGATAGTATGGATCGACAACCGGTCGCTGCATTTGAGTTTGGGGCCGAAACATTTGTTGTCGAGAACCCTTTCCACGTCCGGGTTTAGCAACCTATTTTCCTTTTCTTGAATCCATGGTGATTAGGTTTGTTGAAGATGAAGAAGGGAGTTAATTTTTTTTATTTTTTATTTTTTTTGCTTCAAAATGAAGCTGTAAAAAAGGAGTGTGTATATATATTTTTTGATTGCTTTCAATGCCCAACGCTCCTTTTTGACAAGTTACAAAAGAAATAAATGTTACATTAAACCCCCATATAACGTTCAAAACAACGGCTTCACCAACGGGTAATATACCCGGTCACCAAACCGCTCAGCCAACCTGCTGGGCAACGGAGTGGTAATACCGGCGGTATGGGCAAACCGCTGGGCAACCCGCCAGCCACTCCGAGTCCCCTAACAAAAAGTGACACTTGTCAACACATGCTAAAATTGTAGACTTGCTAGAGGAGAGACAATTTGATCCTCTTCCGCTTTAATGTATGTAGCTTTGTATGAAGATCAATTTCTATCATGTGAGTCTTCATCGTATATATGTGAAAATATTTCAAAACTTTAGAACTAAAACTTAGATCGTATGGAACGAGTATCTTTGTTGCTCGCGTATTATTACGACGAGTGTTTAAACGAAACTATAAAATATATATTCAGAACAGTTTGATTTTTCATTTTGGGTGGTTGACAGCCATAATTGTGATTACTAATAAAATGTAATAAAATAAAGATGGGGATATCAGTCTTTACAAAATAAAATAACTTCTCTATCATACTTTGAATTATAAAACCAAAATATTTGTTGCTCCTTTTTAATCTAAATGAGACAATTTAGATAGAGCTTTCATTTTATACTATCCATTTATTAGAGTAACAGTAGTAAACTAGGTTTTGATAAATGTTAGTACGTAAATATATCATTTTCTTAGTAGCACATATGCCTTAAGAAAACTAGCTGAACCGGTTGAAAAGATTTTGTAGGATAAGTTAAAAGGAGAATATAGAATTAGGTGAATTAAAGAAAGAAAAAGAAGATCGAGGGGTAGGAATCCGATATGGATTTCAATAGTTTGATTCTACATCTACTCTTCTCTTTTTCTTTATGTTTTGCTGCTTTTACTTTTGTTTTGTTTGAACTCAAAAAATGCGGATGAGAGAGTGAGAGAAATGAGGCTATTTTTTGGGCAGCTGTTGACTAACATCTTTATTTTTGAGTAACTTCTGCCCCCACTATTTCGGGCAGACCTCCTTGAAAACAATAAAAATAAAAATAAAGTCGTGAACATAAAGAAAAAGACTACCCTTTAATTTATTCCCTTCAAAATCATCGACACTGTTTTGCTCCAAAGAACGTGAGAAAGAGTGGGTCTAAAAAGAGCACAAACACAGACCCATTTCATAGATTTTGTCTCCATCTCTTTTGAATATTACTACTACACTTTGCTGACTGCATTGTTTTATAAACTCAAACTCAACATTGTTTTTTAGTTTTGTTGGTGGTTTTGACGCATGAAAGAACAATGAGAGATGAAAACTCCAAAAAGAACAAGGTTTGTAGGTTTCTTCATTTGATCTAATATTAAGTTTCAATATACTAGACTTTTGCTTGTTATATTTATTTATTATGTTTATGTATAGTTTTGGTGGTACTTACAGTTCTCATGGTCAAAGTCACTGGTTAGAAAATGGTTCAGCATCAAGACCAAACCTGAAACTGATAAAAATGTTGTACATGGAGGTATCTATCTCATCACATTTCTCTGTTTGTAACTTATATTATTGAAAATCATGATTTTAAGGATATCATCATGGTACTTATATTTTGTAATTATAGGTGTTGTTGATGGCGAATGGAGGAACACTTTATCCGAAAGGGAGGTGCCTGCTATTAAAAAGACTAAAACAGGTACCATTTTTAACACTGTCATCGAAATTTTATAAAGATTTTAAACTATGTTTTAGTCATTGATTAATCCCATTATTTCACTTCAATGTACAGAGAAATCTAGTAAGAGTGGAAGGCGGAGTAGAGTTGATCTTGATCACCCTCAGATTATAAACGTCCACAATTACAGGTTGGCTAATATAATCTATTCTTCCGGTTTAAAACATTGTTTTAAATGATGGAAATTTAACAAGTATCTTGAAATTGCAGTATTTTTGCAGCTACATGGAATGTGGGAGGAAAATCTCCTAGTAGTAATATGAATCTTGATGATTGGCTACACGCAGCTCCCCCTGCAGACATTTATGTACTTGGGTATGTTGTCGTTTTTATTTCTCGTATCATATTTCTACTAATTTATTGAATTTGTCTTTTGATATGATTATTGATAAACCATGTCTGTTGTTTCAGATTTCAAGAGGTGGTTCCACTGAATGCTGCTAATATTCTTGGGGCTGAAGACAACGGTCCTGCAAAAAAATGGTTATCCTTAATTCGTAGGACACTCCACAATCGGCCTGGTACAAGTGGCGGAAGTGGTTGCTACACACCTTCCCCAATTCCTGACCCTGTTGCTGAATATGATGCTGATTTTGAGGGTACATCAAGACAGAAAGCCTCTAACATGTTTCATAGAAAGTCGTTTCAGGCTCCACGAAGCTGGAGAAACGAAAACGAAACACCAATGAGTCAACCTCGTCTTGACCGGAGATATAGTGTATGTGACCGTGCCATCTTTGGTCATAGGCAGAGTGACTATTCCTCAAGTCACAGACCAAGTGATTATTCATCTTCTAGTCGCAGGTCTTCAAGTTATAGGCCGAGCGACTATTCTGTGAATTATAGGCCAAGTGACTTTTCCGTGAATTATAGGCCGAGTGACTATTCGTCGGGTAATAGACCGAGTGATTACTCATGGGGTCAAAGACCAAGTGACTGTTCAAGATGGGGTTCATCAGATGATGATTATGGACCCATGGAAGACTCACCTAGCACCAATTCATTTTCACCGGCATCCGATGGATCTAGATTGCCAGGTCATTCTAAATACTGTTTGGTTGCAAGTAAACAGATGGTTGGCATTTTCTTAACAGTATGGGTGAAGAGTGATTTGAGGGAGCATGTTCGAAACATGAAAGTGTCTTGTGTTGGCAGAGGATTGATGGGTTATCTTGGTAATAAGGTAAAGATGCCTGTGCTGTTTCTTATTTTTAATTTAGCTATGTTCACAAGATTTTTACACAAAAAGATTCACATGATGATGTGGCTTGTTCATTTTTCATTCAAGCCAATTAGAAAATGAGAGAGAAACTATTTGAAATGGACAAGAACTATGTGAATTTTATTGTGTAAAATTTATGTGAGCATAGCATTGCTCTATCTAAAATGCACATATCATGATTGAAAACAAGTGTATGCTTTTACATCGTTTTGCAGGGATCTGTATCTGTGAGTATTTTGTTGCATCAAACGAGCTTTTGCTTTGTTTGTAGTCACTTGACTTCCGGCCAGAAGGAGGGTGACGAGCTAAGAAGGAACTCTGATTTTATGGAAATTGTTAAGAAAACAAGATTTCCACGTGTTCAAGGCAATAATGATGAAAAATCCCCAGAAACAATACTTGAACATGAGTAAGATTCATTTAGTAATCTATCACATCATTTTTATTAAGTTAATTTAAGATGATAAAAAAAGGAAAAGACACATTGAAGGTTTTTTAATATATTCTATTATAAGAGTACGAATGATTAACAAAAAACCATGTTTGAAGCCTAATAATTTTTTATTTGCACACTGTTCCAGTCGAATTATATGGCTTGGGGATCTGAATTACCGAATTGCCCTCTCTTACCGATCAGCTAAGGCTCTTGTTGAGATGCAAAACTGGAGAGCCTTGTTGGAGAAAGATCAGGTATACCATTTATTGTCTAGATAAAAGTATGTGTCTTTATATTTTCAGTAATTTTTGGGGACAACCAACAAATGCATTAGGCTAACTTGTGTATCTTCTTAAAGCTGCGAATCGAGCAAAGAAGGGGCCGCGTTTTCCAGGGATGGAATGAAGGGAGGATATACTTTCCACCAACATATAAATACCTCACTAATTCAGACAGATATACAGGCGACAGTTTGCACCATAAAGAGAAAAGACGAACACCTGCATGGTAAGATTTCATCGATTATTTACTATTAAAAAAAAAAAAAAAACTAAAGAAATAAGTCATCTGTTTTAAAAATATGGTGATTGACATCAGTATTGTTTGTCCCAATGAAGGTGTGACCGGATTTTATGGTATGGGGGAGGTCTTCATCAGTTATCATATGTGCGTGGTGAATCAAGATTTTCTGATCATAGACCAGTGTTCAGCATATTCTGGGCTGAAGTTGAGTCGGTTCATAGTCGTTTTAGAAGAAGCATGAGCTACTCAAGCTCTAGAATCGATGCTGAGACATTGTTGCCATACTCACATGGCTATACGGAACTCTTGTTTTTCTGACCCACCGACAAAACGGTCCACACAGATGAAACCTGGCTTGTTTGCAACTGACTTATCCTTCCTTACAAAGGTGACAAGGACACCCCACTGCCTGTGAACAAACAAAGGTTTGTAACATTTCTGCTCGTTAGTAAAGGTGGCAAAATGAGCGGGGTCGGGAAGGTTGGGTAATGGGTCAATATGGGTTGAAGTGTGTCGGATCAACCCGCAAATACATTTCCAATTGCATTTTCTTTGAGTTTATACATAATCAATAATATAAATAAAAAGAAAACTACGATTATTAGATGATAACCGATTCATAAATTTTGTCCGACATTTTACCTAATTCCATTTTAGCTAAACAATTAATTTTTGCCCATTTAAGCAAAGACATTGTATAACTCAAATAGACTCGTTTATCCATAAACGGGTCGAAAATTAGCACCTTTAATTTGTTAGTCTCACTAGAATATCGCTTTTGTTATCTAACTATCAGCTTATTATTTTATGCAGCCAGGTCTAGCTAACCAAAACTAACTTCAGAGCAGCTTTGCTTGGTCATTCATTTGCTGGTACATCCTCAACATATCTCATTTCTTCTTAGAGTGAATACTATTTCAGTCCCTTTTTTCTGGCTTGCACGTTTTGATTAGCTTCTACAAGAGTTATAATGCAAAAAACATTATAATCCACAAGAATGTGAAACAGATCTTACATAGTAAAATGTTTAATTCTAGCTTACAAAAATTGATTATTATTTAACACGTTTTGAAGTTAGACCAAATCCAAGGAATGGAAATGCTAATCACTCTTTGTTTCTTTGTTCTTTGGTATTTGTTCCTTGCTTTGCTAACAAACTAAAGTTGTATGTGCAGATGACATAATAGCCAAAAATGGGAGATAGAGATGAAGATTATTTTATTAAAGATTCTTTAACGTGACAACAAGTGAATGTTAGTGGTCAAAATAATCATTCTGCTTTCTAGATTTTTTATTTTTTATTTTAATTAGTTTATAGAAGATGAGTTGAGTGACTTAAGTAAAGAATATATTAAATTACTGAAAAAGTTGGTCTCATTGTTTACTCACTGTTATTATTTTCATGCTTTTGCTTTATTTGTGAGAGATGTAAAAAGCAGCAGTTATTGATACAAGAGCATGAGACATTATCTGAGGCATGCCAGGTAAATAGGATGGGAATGAAAGTGACCATGCACACTCCATTATCTTGTTTACTTTTTAGAGTTAATTTCAAAAATGGTCCCTATACTCGACCGGGTTTAATACTTTTATTCCTCATACTTTTTTTTAACGGATCTGCTCCCCAAACTTGCGACCCATAACGGGTTTAGTCCCTCAAAGGTTAAGTTAGTAAAAATTGAGGGGTAATTAGGTCTTTTAATCTACAAAACACTACACACACACCATTTCTTTTCTCACACAAAACACTACACACACTCATTTCTTTTCTCACTCTTAAAAATCTATCATCTCCAGTTTCAGACCACAACCACCACCCTACCTTCACGTCTGATTCGCCATAATCACCCGCCACCACGAGAAAAAAAAGTAATGATCTCGAGGCCACCACTATTACGAACGACAACCGCACACAACTTACGCCAAATCCACCATCATCCGCCACCAGCACCATCATCCCTTGCCACGTGCACCATCCTTAGCCACATCACTATCAGCTTGAACCAACACAACCATGACCGCTGACGACTTGAAGCTTCTTGAAGGAGATTTCGATTTTGGGTTCTTGAATGTTTTAAGTATTTAAGATTTGGGCTCTTAAAGGTTGTAAGATTTGAGTGTTCGATTTTAGATGTGGCATTTTGATTATTCATACATGTGGGTTTGATTATTGAGTTTGAAGATTATTGAGTTTGAAGATTAGAAGTTCTAGACAAGCTAAGGAGGCTGCTGGGTTGTGGGATTTTAGTGTGGTGAAATGTAATGTTGGTAAGAATTTTAGTTTTTGTTTGAATGCGTAATATATTTTGCTGGTGTGCTGTACTGTGTGGATTTTGGTTTGGTGTTGTTCAAGTAAAAGTTTTAGGGTGCGTTTGGTTCGTAAGTGGGATTGGAATTGGATTCGGATTTAGGAATGGTTTGAAAGATGTGGGAAAGATTTGAGAAAAAAGTTGGAGAGAGAAAATATATTATTATATATAATTATATATAATTTATTAAATTTTATAATAAAAAAAGTTAACAAAAAGACAAATAAATTGGAAGGAAAAAATAAAATGTATGGCTGGCAAATCGTGTCTTAACAGGTCTTAACAGGTTCGAAGCGCGCGAATAACACAAGTTTCAAACCTCAAAATGACTCGTTTAACACTTGGCTTTGGTAGTTTGAGTTTGGCAGATATACGTTTTATATATCAAAAAAGTTAAATATTGAATCCTCTAATACTGAAAACAATTATTTTAAAAAATAAAAAAATTGCATAGTACATTTTTTCCTTTAACAGGTCTTAACAGGTGTTAACAGGTACCCAATTTGCCAGCTCTAAATAAAATGTGTGGTGAAGATGGGATGTCAGATTGCATGTCAGTGGTATCACTGGAAAGATAGCATTATGGCACGGAATGAGTTTTTTAATTTCATTTCATTACTTTTTGTCAAAGTTGACAACCAAACATTTGTTTCAAGCCTTCTTTGATTCCATACCCGGTGACACCCTCAAACCAAACGCATCCTTAGAGAAAAAGATGGTTTTGAAATTTTGAGTTTTCATCTTGTGTTTTGTGTATAAAGAAGTATGATTAAGAGGGTGGCCAAAAATGGTTGTGGAAAAATTTCTAAGGTGATCGGATAAAATGGTGGTGGCATGTGGCCGGAATATGTGATGGTATAAAAAGTGTATAACTACAAGAAAAAAATGGGGGGTTTGTAGAAATTAATAAAAAAGGGTCTTATTATTCTTTTTCTTAAAAATAATACTGGGTAATTTTGTCATTTCATTGGTCTGGGCATGGGTTCACTGTCAAACAAGCGTAATATATAACTTGAGGGACTAAACCCGTTATGGGTCGCAAGTTTGGGGAGCAGATCCGTTAAAAAAAGTATGAGGACTAAAAGTGTTAAACCCGGTCGAGTATAGGGACCATTTTTGAAATTAACTCTACTTTTTATATCTTTGTCAAAAACTTTTTATCTATAAACTAATTTTAGAATTCGTGCATGAGGTTTAAGGGATAATATAACGAGTGATAATATTTCAATAACTTTGTTTTGAAGTTAAACATTGTAACAATTCATAAATCTATGGTTTTGTAGTGTTGAAGATTTTTCCATGTTATTTTGTATAGATTTTGTTGCTCGAAGAGTTTGACTTTGTTTAACTTACATGTTATTTAGGTTGATGCTGTTTAAATTAAACTATTGATATCATATTTTAGACATTATGCGTGTAAGCGTGTTTAGTAGCACATAATGACCCTTAAAAAAATATGTAGTTGTTATATGTACAATCTCGACTATTTATATTCATGGGATAATTATTTGAAAATATATCTAACTTGCCAATTTTTACAGTTTTGTGTAGCCTACTTTTTTTTTTCAATTTCGTGTAGCCTACTTTTGAACTTCGTCTGTTTCATGTACTTAGTGACCGGCCAAGAAGGTTACGGGTTATCATTTAATTTTCCTTTATTCTTTTTGGTCACATGTCAATAAATAAATCCGCCACACCCTTTTAACACTCATTCCCAAACACCCCCTTTACCTTCACCCTTCACCTCCACCACCACCAACCTTTTCCTCCCTTCACCTGCCACCACCACCTTTCGTCTATCCAACTTTGAACTTTCACCTATTGCATAACACATAATAGTCGACCAAAAAAACAGGTGATTACAACCGAAAAAGTTCTAAACAAGTCATTCACCAGTCTGGGGCTAGTAATTGTGTAATAATTCAGTATACAAACAAAGACGATCCAACACTCAAATTATGTTATAACCATTCCAAGATATTGATCCTCAAACAAGTTGGGACATCCCGAAAAGTAAAGACAGATAAAATGTACTACTCCATCTGTCTAAAAATAATAGTTTATGTTTACTTTTCGGGATGTCTAATTTAATTGCCAATTACTAAAAATAAATAGGAAAGTTTGATCGAGTTTACCATATTACCCTTAATTGAAATTATTAATATATATTTAAAGAAGACATCAACTAATTAGTTAATAGTATAATTGTTATTCTGCTAAAAATAAGAAATAAAAGTAGTAATAATTATGTTTTAATTAAACCATGTGATTTTTTGTCGGATAACAATTATTTATGACGGTGAGAGTAGTATACTGTATCCAACTTTTTGCTCAATTTGTCATTGTACCTGTAAATTGTGAAATTTTGTAAAATCAAGTTACAAATATAGTCGATTACCCGCGTATTTGTTGCGGCAGTTTATAGTTGTAAGTAGTTATAGCTATGAAATTTTAGTTAAGTGTTCATGTGACAGGAATTGAAATAAAGATAGGAATTAGGATTGAAATTAATATGTAACGTCAAAAAAACATACGAAACTATGGTTAAAACACTATAAGCAACATATTACAATCAATATAATGATGATTCATATTAACCTCATCTTGGCTATGAGCTTATTTAACAATGACATCAACATCAGTCGTAGCACTCATTTTCTAAGAAGCCAAGAAAGAAAATGGTGAAAATTTGGATATGTTACGTAGTAGAGATTGTCATGAATATATGCATGTTAATAAATTTGTCATGAATATATGCAAGTTAATAAATTTGTCATTAACTAGTAAATACAAAGAATTAGTTGTGTATATATTAAGTTTTGAAGGTTGAAAAAAGTTTGTAAAGCGTTAAAATAAACTAGCAGGGTATTCGTGCGTTGCGGCGGTAGATACCCTGAAATAAATTTTTTCGGTGAATCATGCATTCTAATTTTATTATGTTCTTTTTAACAATAAATTTACGGATATCAAGAATTTCATCTGACGTATTTTAACTCTTTAACTAATGACGATGTTTTTCATTATACAATTGTAATAATAAATATTTGGGTTAATTGCATAAAAAAGTCATCATACTTGCCACTTTTTGTCATTGTGTGTAGCGTCCTTTTTTTTCTCATCTTGACACCAACCTTTTGAATTCGTGCTATTTTGTGTACTTTGCGACTATTTCAGCCATGAAAATGACAATTTTACCCTTCAAATTTTGAAAAAAGTAAAGGTAAAATGGTCACAAAGTACACACAATAGCACGATTTAAAAAGGTTGGTGTCAAGATGAGAAAAAAAATAATACGCAACATACAATGACAAAAAATGACAAGTATAATGCCTTTTTATGCAATTAACCCTAAATATTTTAGTGAGCAATTTTTTTCGTCGTTTAAAATATATATTTGATTTATGTAAAACTAAGTTTTATGGATACGGGTGTTAAAAAAAATCTGTGAAACCAAGAAACCAAGCTGACTTGTTCAATCCGAAATCGCAAAAAACGATAACTAAGAAATCAAATCTGGAAAAATCAGAAATCGGATAAACCCTTTTATTGTGGTTCGATTTCGGTTTTTGTTTTTAAATATCAGCGGTTACTCGAATCAAACCGCGTTTTATTACATGTAGTTTTAAATAAATTGAGGTTGGAGTTGGGAATACGTTTTTATTTATATCAAGTGTCGGTCATTAAGTTTTGTAATAGGTTGCTTTATTATTTATACTTATATGTTTATTATTGTTATTAGACTTAATTTGTAAGTCCATGGGCCTTAGTGAAGCCCATTCGAATGTAAGGAAGGAGCTAGGGGTGTTGCCCTAGCATCCTCTCCTATAAATAGACATGTAACCCTCCAAGGAGGGGGTTGGTTCTTGTCTTAACAAAGTTCATTTATCTTATACAAGTTCCTTCTACTTTCTCTCTCTAAGATATATGTTATGTGTGATTAATATGGTGACCTAATAAGTGGTATCAGAGACAAAATGATAGCTTAGGTTGTGTTTTAAAAAAGTTTTCAAATCGTTAGGTTTAAATTTGTTTAGTTTTTTGAATTCCTTCGACTTAGGTTTTTTTTAAAAAAAAATCAAAACTCGTTTTAAAACCTTAAAGTTTGTTACTTTTTAATAGTTTAGGTTGTTTTATGTCAAATCTAGTAGAAGTTGCGGGTTAAAAACTTGTTTTGAGTAAGATTTTAGAGATTTCTTAAGTTTACTTTCGGCGTTCTTCGAGTTAGCTTATGAATTTCTTCAACTTAGCTTAAAGTTCTTCGAGCAAGCTTATCCATCTTCGAGCAAGTACTTTAATTCTTCGAGCATCAAAGTTCCTTCGAGTAACAGTTATTTATAAATTCTGTTTATACTTTCCGAGTTTGGAAATCAGAACTTCTCAATTCTCATCCTTCTACTAAGGGATTATATACTTCGTGACATTATACTCTTCGAGTAAGAGATTCTTCCAGTAAGCTTTTCTTCGAGCAAGAGTATTTTCATCGAGTAAGGGATTCTACGAGTAAGCAAGTTCTGTTTATATTTTCCGAGTTAGGAAATCAGAACTTATAAGAATTTAATTTCGTTCAAGTAAGGGGCTATATACTTCCTTGTCATTAAGTCTTCGAGTAAGCATTCTTCGAGTAAGGACTTTTAGCTACATCCTCTACTTCGTCCTTTACCAAATCATTTAAACTACAACAACAACCTTCTCTATCTTAAAAGATCTATCATCCACACAAGTTACTTTACATCTACATAATGTCTCAACCACCGTACTACAATTACTTTTATCCTCAACAACAACACTATCCTCAACAACAGCACTATCATCAACAACATCAGTATCCTCAAGAACAGCAGTATCCTCAACAAAAACTATTCATGCAACAACATCAATTCTATCCACAACAACAATTCCCTCAACAACAACTATACCCTCAACAACAACCAATGCAATCCTTCCCACTTCCTACAAAACAACCACATTGGTTTGATAAAATGTATGCGCCCATAAGTAGTCAACAATCTCGACATGAAGCTGGATCACTTGAAACACCTCCAATGCTCACTCCTAGAAATTATGTCCAATGGGCAAGTCGATTCTTAAGGTTCTTGGAACTTAGGAAACCTCATGGCAAATACTTGAAAAAGGTTATACTTGAAGGTCCTTTCCAAATGTCAACTACAACAGTTCCAGGAGATCCAACTGTTGTTCCTCCAAGACCTGAAACCGTGACCACTCTTCCTGAGAATCAACTTACAGCAGAACAAATACTTCACCGAGAAGCAGATGAACTTGCAATGGAATATATTTGTCTTGGTATACCTAATCCAATTTTCCGAAGCATTGATGCTTAGAAAACAGCTAAGGATATGTGGGAACATGTTCATCTCTTAATGGAAGGCGCTGCACTAAACAAAGAAAACATCGAATCCAAACTTTACCTCGAATATACAATGTTCATGATTGAACCAGGGGAATCACTCGAGTCTTATTACCATCGGTTCACAAACATCATCAATGATTTGGACAAACATCATCAAGTATTGAAATGCTTACACTAACATTCATATGCAATTGTTATTGTGTTTTTGTTGGTGTTTGTGCTTCTCAGGTTCACAATGTATCAAGCGTAAAAAACAAGGAATGAGTTAATACCCGAGGGGGATGAAAGGAAAATAGGAGAATCCAATTACTGGGTAGATTTGGACACCTTACCATGCCACCCTACTTGTCAAATCATGGTGGAGATACTCAAGAAACACTTCTGCACACATGTTCTAATCAGATCCGCTAAGGTTCCGGAAATTTATCTTAACCAGTTCTGGCATTCCTTAATCATCAGTCGCGACACGAAAACAATGACAATCACCCTTGACAGCAAAGTCATCAAGTTCGATGTTCATCTTCTTCGTAATGTTCTTGGGCTTCCTCCAACAGTCTCAGGAAAATACACACAGTTTTTGGAAGATCCAACCTTTGAACAAATAGTCAAATCCCTAAAGCACCTCGGCTATGACGAATCATCTGAAGAAATCACATCTCATTCCAAAGTTGACAGAAGATTTATTCCTCAACCATGGTTGACTATCTACACCATCCTCAGTCACTGTGTCTCGGGAAAAGAAATAGGCCACGAGCATCCCAGACTTGAACCTTTGCAATTCTTCTGGGGAGTCATCAACTTAATGCATCTTGACTACGCAAAGTATATATGGACTGACATGGTATACCAAGCTCGTCAATTTGTGCAGAAGAAAGGCTACAAGATTCCATTCCCTCGATTCACTAAGCTTCTCATTTCTCACTTCATGGCCCTAGATCAAGAGATTGACAAACGTCCTAATGAAAAATCTCATTCAGAACAAATGGATCATGTTCTTTCACGAGTAAAAATTCATGCCACAAACACCACCAAACAAGGTCTCCGAATTCCAAATTTCTTACTTACAGAGACGGTGAGGGCAACAAAGGTTTATGCAAGATATGATGAAGCACAAAAAGCAGGATTGGTAGGAATAACTGATTTGTCGTTTTTAGTGTATTTTTATTTTCCAAGGGTAAAACTCAACGTATGCGTTTTCCCCGGGTCGTTTCCCAACGAAGGTCGAATATCGAGTCTTTGTTCCGGTGTCGAATACGTGTGGTGAATGAGTGAAAAAGAGTGATTGATTTGTGATTTTATACTACGAATAATGAAATTATAAAAGAAATTAACTAATTAATCTAATGAACAATTAAACTAAGCATACGAACTTTAAAACGAAAATTTGAATTTAAAAACGTTACGCGACGAATTATAAAACGTAAATAAAAATGATTTTGTGAAATTTAAAACCTAAAAATATAAAAATAATTTTCCTAAATTAAATCTGATAAAAGAAAATTTTTGGAAGAAAAATATTTTTTTGACTTTTTAATAATTTTTATGAATTAAAACTATTTAAAACTAATTAGGTGATTTAACTAAAATGCAAAAGTAAAAAAAAAAAAACTAATGGACTGAAAATGTAATTTATAAAAACTAAATTATAAAAGAAAATTTGGAAAAATAAAAATTTTATAAAAGTTGAGGGACTAAAGTTGTAAAAACTGAAACTATTATAGATTTAATAAAAGACAGGGACTAAAATTGCCAAAAAACAAACTATTTAACACTAAAACTACCTAGGCACGATTTAAACTAAATCAGAAAATTAAGGGACCAAAAGTGACAAACTCAGAAACTTATGAACACCAGTTAACACAGAAAATAATCTCACAAAGCTCTTTTCAAATGCTTGTAAATCGCTCAAAACTTAACCAATTTTGAAACCGAAGACTGTTTTGGAAAGCTGAGCAAGCAAAGATTATTAAAATCTAAAAAGCCCTATCACAAAAACTTAAATGCTAAGTTAAATTTAGCCTAGATCAGTAGTGAAAAACCACAAGATAGCTGCTGCACCACTTTGATCAGTTTTGTTTGGCTGAATTTGCAGTCCTAGAAAAAACACTTAAATAAGCCGAAAACCTAAATCCCAGATGTAGAACCTTAAGTCACCAACTTGAACTATGTGAATACCAAAAACGAAGTTCTAAGCTTATCTAGTTAAGCCAGAATTAAGCCTATGATAGCAGTCCAAATTCCACTAAATATTGCACTATTTTTTACAGCAGAAATGGCGCAAAAAGTGGGCACAGATTATTCTAAATCTATCCAACTTTGCAAACTCTTATTAGTATCTTAGATGAACCTTAAAAATTTGCCGCAATGAAAATCTAAAAACTTAGCTAAATAACAAACAGCTCTAAAATTAAAAACAACTTAAGAACTAATGCAATTCACTCTAAACTGATATGATTCTAAATCTTAAAACTACACTACTTTAAACTCATTAACAGTAATAGAACAAAACAGCTAAGAACAATGGACAATAAATAACAAAAGCAACAATAAGCAGCACTTAAAAAACTAAATTAAACTTAATGAAATAAAACTTACACCTTATCCTAGCTTAAATGAAGTGATCTCAGAACTCAGTTCTAACCCAGGCTTATAAGCCAATACTAATACCCATTATCCTGCTCTAATCCTCATCACCATTCCACAGCTTATTCACCAGCTTATCAACTTATCAGAGATATATATATATATATATATATTTTTTTACTGAAATAATACTCAGATAAAAACAATACTAAATAAATTTTAATTCAAGAACAACTATTAAACTGAAAATGAAAATTTCATTAACCAAAATAAAATTACAAAATAAAATTCGGATATTCTTAAATTTGATTTAAAACTAAAAATTACAATAAAACATTTAATCTAAAACATTAATAAAGAAAATTACAAGCCCCCCTCTGAGGAATGATCCCCGCTATTTATAAGCCATGGCCGATCCTTCTGGAGTGTCCACGCTGGCGATCCGTGCCTTCCTCAGCTCCATATCTACCCTTAGATCATTCCTTTGCATCATTCCTTCAATCACAGCCGTATGATCAAAAGTGTGAGGTGTTCGGTCCAATCAGTAGCTGCCACGCGTCATTCTCCTTGTCAGAGTCTTCTAGAATATCCAATGATTGACATCTATACCCTTAATTGCTGTTAAACTTCGTACGGTAATTCTTAGGGTTGCGTGAATAGTAACTAAGGTGAAAGGGGGAAGAACTGGGATGCGGGTGTGAGTTTGTTAGGGAGAGTGTGTTTGACTGAGTTTATTTTATCTTTTGGATCGGGTTTTTAGTGTTGGACCGGGTATGGGATAATTGGGGTGGATTGGGCTTAGGCGAAGGATTTGGGGTTATCGAGAAGTGGGCTAGGATAGTTGGTTTAGAGTAATATTGTTTTTGTTAAATCCGGATGTTGCAAATTTAAGAATTTAACAATCAAGGACCAAATATGTAAATCCTGAAAATCAAGGGACCGAATTGGCTAATATTCCAAAGTGATCTAAGGGTGATTTCTGACTTGTTGACCAAGCATGACTTTCCCGGTTCTGGCTAAAAATAACACTTCCATATCTCGTGCTCGGTTTCCCGGTTCTTTGCTTGATTTTGTCCTTTTCTTTGATATCCGTGCCTGCATATGTAAAAACACAAAAACACAATATATTTGGCATTTTGGTCGGGTTTTTGGTCTTTTTGGGTCCGGTTTTGGTCTAGAAATGGTATGTGTTTAAGCACATACCAAATTCCCCGAGACTAAGCTATTGCAATGTCCTCATGCAATGTCATAAAAACACGTTTTTGAAACCGAAAATTTCCAATCTCTTTTTACTAACTTTGAGAAGTAGCAAAATTTTCAAAAGAGATCAAGAAATCTTAAGTTCTAAAAACTCCCCGATTTTCCTTTTTATTCTATTTTTGTATTTTCTTTTCCATGTGACGGCTATGTTGACAATCATTATCTATCGATAATTATTAGGGTCTTCGAGTAGGAAACACGACTTATGAAGAAGTGACTATACGGATAAAATTCGTCGTCCCTGATTTTTCACAAGTCCCCAAACTAAGCTTAAAAACGAAATCATTGTCATTTACAAGTTAGATTGCCGACACTACTCATAAAAGTTAACTATGGACTCCTTGTTCCCAAACTCCTATTTTCCTCTATTTATTTTATTTTTGGTGAGAAATGAATTTCTTCAAATTCTCGTTTCGATAATTTTTTTAAGCCGATAAAGATACCTAGTTTAGACGCTAAGTAGTTTCCAAGCCTTCCCTCGAAAACCGTTGCATACAAAAATGAGGTCCACATCAAGGTCTCTGATTTAACACGATTTTGAGAATATCCCTTTTATTTGCGACCGAAACAACTCATCTACGAGTCCAGAGACGGAAGCCTTTATTAGGACACCCCCGGAGTCGAAATTTGGCATTTTTAACATTATTAAGCACATTTTATTATTGATCCTTGGCCCTTTATAACAATCACAACATCGGCTGCGAACCGGCAAGATGTGATAGTCTATTATGACCTTGGAATTTTTCCTCTGCCTTTATTAGAAGTCTACAACATCGGCTGCGAACCGGCAAGATGCAGAAAACTTTTTATGGCTTTGGATTATTATTATTATTCATTATTCATTATATATTTTGCCAAATCTCGAGTCCTACGGCTTTTATAACAATCCCAACATCGGTTGCGAGCCGGCAAGATGGAATAGTCTATTACACCGTAACACTGACAGTACCTTGATGTGTACCCAACTTCTATAAGCAAGGATTCTCTAAGGAAGAAATAAAAACTAAATATCGCCAAAACTAAAATAGCTTTAATTATTCCTAGATTTCTATTTTTGAGGTGAAACAAGCTTATGGGAACAAAAAGCCACAAGTAACTTTGATGAGCTCTAAAGAGATCCAACTACTCCACGTTTAGCAATCTAACTTATAAACAACTCTATCATTTCTCGTTCTTCGCAAATTTAAAATCTTAAATAATAAGATCCGCGAATGCTTAGCCAAATAATCAAGCCATGCATATATAAAGTCAAATACGGGAACTTGCAAACTCTTAAAAAGAATTCGCGTTTTCTAGCTCCTTGTGTAAAAGACTAGCACGGGCTTATAGATTATAAACGGTTAAGGAGACAAGCTAGGGCTCAACACGCCCGATCAAGTCAGAATTTTATTCCTACTCTCTCCAACGGAAAGTCAACAAAAATGTCAAAATTTATTATATTTTTGCACAAAAATTTTTAAATTTTCTCATTTTTTGGACTTTTTGGAGGAAAAACGGAGTTGCATGAGTAAACGGCAAAAATGCAAGGCAAAAAATCAAATCGACAGATTACCCCCCCAGACTAAAACGAGACATTGTCCTCAATGTCTTAAAGGTAAGGGTTCTCCTACAAAAATCTAAGGCCGTTTATCAATTATGCCAAAAGATAGATGTAAAACGATAAGATTTAGGATATTGATAAGCAGCGAATGATGAAACTCGAGTAGCGTGAAGGAAACTACGAGCACGAGAGTCTTCATCATCGGGCATTCCTGGACATATCACAGAAAACACGGAACACAAGATACGGAAGAGGAAGCCCTCCTCACGGCATTTTATTAGAAATAAGAAAAGAGGATAGATGGATAAGCATGGGGTGCCTCCCACGAAGCGCTTGTTTTTGGTAACCGAGTCACATGAGCTTGACTCGACCCCGAATTTATTTGTCCTTGGGGGAGTATGTGGAAGAAATAATCTCCATCGGACTTTCGTTCAAGATGTTTGGATAAACATTGAAGCATACGAAAGTTCCACTCCGATGAGATACCCGCGGTATTTTTTAGAAAGAATAACAAGAAGTGGTAATACCGGGGTCAAAGGTAATATCCTCACTCTCGAAGGAGTGAAGGATGGGAGAAGGCACAACATAAGTGATGAAGAGCATAAAGATGTTGAGGATGATCATAATAAGCTCTTCATCATCAGCAAAAATTTTGTCAAAAGTCTCAGGCGGGAGGGTTGGGATGAAATCTTCATGAGAAGGTATGCCTCCCCCCAGACTAGAATCTTCCTCCGGATCAAAATAGAATTGATCGTATTCCGGAGGAGATATGCAATGAGTGAGTTCACCGGAGAACTCCTTATGAAGAGAATCAATCATATGATGATTTGTGAGCTCAGGTTCCGTCACAGACTCATCACTTTCCTCCATCTGACTATCAAAGATTAGATTATCCGAAATCAAAGTAAACCCCGATTCGAACTCAAACAGAGGGTTGGTGATAGTTATTTTGAAAGTTTCGGGAACAAGGTCATCAAATTTCGTTGGTAGATCGATTTCAACTTCCTTCGGAGGGAGAGAAAGAGATGGCTTTTGGTCTAATAATTTTTCAAAAAGAATATCTCCCTCCGGATTAAGACAAGAATCATCAATTTCTGGTGAAATTGATTCATCTTTGAAGAACACCTCGAGCTCTTCCCGCAAGATCACACTTCCCTCAATTGGAGGAGAAGGATGGGAAGAGTCGGAATTAAGAATCTCGATGTGATAAACTTGTTCTGGAGGTGGGACAAGTGGTGTGCTCTTAGAGCTAGCAATTTCCACCGCTTCCGTTGTAGTCTCCGATTCGTCTTCATCATCGTCGTCAAGAATACTTTTAGCATTTGCAGCACAACACTCAAACCATTTGGTCGATCCAGGATTGATTTTCATAGCCTTGAGCTCAGTACGTTTTTCTGACATGCTCTTGACCGTGAATCTGGAAAGGTTTGGATCAATTCTTTTAGGAGCAATTACGGGATCGGATTTTTGATCAACCGTAGCGACATTGCATTTGTTGGTTTGAGGTTGCGAGTTCAGATTAATATTGAATGTAACTTTTTCCTTATCGACCCGCAAAGTAATTTCTTCACCATAGACATCGATCAAAGCACGCCCGGTCCTCAAGAATGATCTTCCTAGAATGAGAGGAACCCGGGGGTCGGCGTCAAAATCAACTACCACAAAATCTGCTGGAAAATGAAACTTCCCCACCTTTACAAAGACATCCTCGGCTACACCTTTGGGAAGGGTTATGGACCGATCCGCAAGATCGAGGGTCATGCAAGTGGGGGTGAGATCGGGTAGAGACAATTTCTTCCAGATGGATAACGGCATTAGGTTGATGCTCGCACCGAGATCGGCCAAGGCGTGACATTCAACCATTCCCGGAAATTCACATGGGATGAGAAATTTTCCGGGATCTCCAAGCTTTTCCGGAAGCTTTTTGAGAATTGCCGCGGAGCAGTTTTCGTTCACTGGAGTTTTTGTCATTTCAAATAATTTTTCTTTATTGCTCAACAAACTTTTGAGTGTGGAAGTGAATTTAGGCATCAAGAGCAAAGCATCCGCGAAGCTTATGTCAAAATGTAATTCTTGGAATATTTGAAAGAATTTTTCCATTTGACTCGAAGCTTTGTCACGGAGCTTTTGATCACTCAATCTCGAAGGATATGGAAGTTTTACTTTTTCGGGAATTTCTTCAGGAGCTTTTTCTTTTGGTTCAACATTTTTCGGTTCAGATGGATGGACGACCGGAGGTTGGACGTCTTCGGTTCCTCCGTTGTTAGTAGGAGGTTCCGTGTCCTTGGTCAACTCGGTCTCACGGACGACTACCTTGGGAGGTAGAGAAGAAGGGGTAGCCGGAGCCGTGGGTCCATCATATGAAACACCGCTCCTAGTCGTGATCGCCTTTGCATCGCCCCTCGGGTTGGCGATCGTGTTACTTGGAAGAGTAGTAGTTCCCGAACCCGAGGGTCGATCATTTAAACGTTTGTTCAATTCGGTTATCTGATTAATCATCATTCTATTCATTTCCTCTTGTTTCTTTTGTTGTTGTTGGCTTTGAAGAATGAATTGCTTTAATAACTCATCCGAGGGCGATGGGTTTGGCACAAATCCTTGATTTTGATTGTTTGGAAAATTTGGCCCTCGGTTGTTTTGAACAAAACCTTGATTGTTGTTTTGAAAATTTCCTTGATTCGGGGATTGGTTATAATTCCCTTGGTTTTGATAACCTTGATTGCCCCGATTTTGATTTTGATTATTTGAAACATTACGGTTTTGCACTTGCTGATTTTGATTTGGTGGGAAACCGGGTGGTCCGAGAAAATTGTTAGAACGGTAGCTGAGGAGATTACGGTCTCCTTGAGGTTGGTAACCGTTACCACCTTGATTGAAATTTCCAGAAGCAGCATACACATTCTCTTGAGTGTAGCCACCGGAGGCTGGGCACTCGAAATATTGGTGAGGACCACCACAAGTTTCACAACTATGGTTAACAACATTCACTTGATTGTTGTTGTTTTGAGTTGAAATCTGATTTTGATGAATTCTCAAGATAGCCGTAGACAAATCATTCATTTGTTTAGAAAGAGCGGCTATCTCGGAGGTAGAAGAATTAGTGCTAGATCTTGTTGACTCATTCCTCTCGGCAGAGGAATCCCAAAAATTATGGTGGGCGGTCATGTTTTCAATAAGATCATAGCACTCTTCGGGTCGACGTTTCATAAACGTACCACCGGCAGCAGCATTAATCGTATCACGGTGTCGTAATGTCAAACCGTTATAGAAGGTATCTATAATAGTGACCAATAACATATTGTGGTTCGGACACCGATCAATCGATAACTTGTAGCGTTCCCATGCTTCAAACAATGATTCATCGGGAAGCTGACGGAAATTGCTAATCTCGTTCCTTAATTTCGTCACCATCGACGGTGGGAAATATTTCGCCAAGAACTTTGTAACCATTTCGTCGAAACTACGATGGAGTTCTTGGGAAGACGATCAAACCATGCGGTGGCATGATGCGTCAATGAATAAGGAAAGAGATATAGACGGAGGGCGTCATCGGAGACCCCATGTTGTTTCATACTTTGGGTGACGGTTATGAATTTATCAAGATGCTTGTTCGCATCATCACCCGGCAAGCCATGGAATTGGCACGAATTTTGGACTTGTTGAATCATGTGATGCTTAAGTCCAAAATCGGCGGCTTGAATATTGACGGGGGCAATCGGGCCACCACGTCCGTGCATTGTGGGTTGGCACAGCTCCTCCATCGTTCGGAGATCGGGAGCTGGCATGTGATTATCACCACCCACCGGCGGGTGTTGATTATTTTGGTCGTCGGCCATTTCTTCAACGTTTGAGAAATGAACACGGTGATTGTGACGAATAATCCTCTCGGGATTCGATAGTGGTGAAAGAAGAGGGTGAGAAGTAGAAAATCGGGTGTGCATACACCAAAAACAAACACAAAATCAAAAAGAAAAACCAAATTTGAAAATAAAATATTTTTGGATTTTTATTTTTTATAAGAAAAATTATATTTATTTTCTTTTTGGTGATCGTTAATCAACCGTACTCGTTTCTTTCAAAACTACGCGCAGCGTGGCGGGAGAGAAGAATGGATCTCTCTTCGGTCTGCAATTTAATGTCAAGACCTCCTTAAACCCCGTAATTAGGTTGTAGTAAAGAAGTAATCCAAGAAACGTTTAATTTTCCGATCTCTTTTGTAGTTATTTCGGAATGGTTTACAACCGCCCTCCTTCAACGGAAGACCGATGATGTTTATTAATGGTGAAAACACTTTAGGAAAAGTGTTTTTTTTTTTAATTATTATATTTTTGTATTTTTATTTTTTATGAAAACGAAAATTTCCGAGGAAGGATCTTCAACACACGATTCTTATGGCGAAACTCCAACTCTTTTCAAGCCTTCCCCGGCAGCGGCGCCATTTTTTGATTTGTCGTTTTTAGTGTATTTTTATTTTCCAAGGGTAAAACTCAACGTATGCGTTTTCCCCGGGTCGTTTCCCAACGAAGGTCGAATATCGAGTCTTTGTTCCGGTGTCGAATACGTGTGGTGAATGAGTGAAAAAGAGTGATTGATTTGTGATTTTATACTACGAATAATGAAATTATAAAAGAAATTAACTAATTAATCTAATGAACAATTAAACTAAGCATACGAACTTTAAAACGAAAATTTGAATTTAAAAACGTTACGCGACGAATTATAAAACGTAAATAAAAATGATTTTGTGAAATTTAAAACCTAAAAATATAAAAATAATTTTCCTATATTAAATCTGATAAAAGAAAATTTTTGGAAGAAAAATATTTTTTTGACTTTTTAATAATTTTTATGAATTAAAACTATTTAAAACTAATTAGGTGATTTAACTAAAATGCAAAAGTAAAAAAAAACTAATGGACTGAAAATGTAATTTATAAAAACTAAATTATAAAAGAAAATTTGGAAAAATAAAAATTTTATAAAAGTTGAGGGACTAAAGTTGTAAAAACTGAAACTATTATAGATTTAATAAAAGACAGGGACTAAAATTGCCAAAAAACAAACTATTTAACACTAAAACTACCTAGGCACGATTTAAACTAAATCAGAAAATTAAGGGACCAAAAGTGACAAACTCAGAAACTTATGAACACCAGTTAACACAGAAAATAATCTCACAAAGCTCTTTTCAAATGCTTGTAAATCGCTCAAAACTTAACCAATTTTGAAACCGAAGACTGTTTTGGAAAGCTGAGCAAGCAAAGATTATTAAAATCTAAAAATCCCTATCACAAAAACTTAAATGCTAAGTTAAATTTAGCCTAGATCAGTAGTGAAAAACCACAAGATAGCTGCTGCACCACTTTGATCAGTTTTGTTTGGCTGAATTTGCAGTCCTAGAAAAAACACTTAAATAAGCCGAAAACCTAAATCCCAGATGTAGAACCTTAAGTCACCAACTTGAACTATGTGAATACCAAAAACGAAGTTCTAAGCTTATCTAGTTAAGCCAGAATTAAGCCTATGACAGCAGTCCAAATTCCACTAAATATTGCACTATTTTTGACAGCAGAAATGGCGCAAAAAGTGGGCATAGATTATTCTAAATCTATCCAACTTTGCAAACTCTTATTAGTATCTTAGATGAACCTTAAAAATTTGCCGCAATGAAAATCTAAAAACTTAGCTAAATAACAAACAGCTCTAAAATTAAAAACAACTTAAGAACTAATGCAATTCACTCTAAACTGATATGATTCTAAATCTTAAAACTACACTACTTTAAACTCATTAACAGTAATAGAACAAAACAGCTAAGAACAATGGACAATAAATAACAAAAGCAACAATAAGCAGCACTTAAAAAACTAAATTAAACTTAATGAAATAAAACTTACACCTTATCCTAGCTTAAATGAAGTGATCTCAGAACTCAGTTCTAACCCAGGCTTATAAGCCAATAATAATACCCATTATCCTGCTCTAATCCTCATCACCATTCCACAACTTATTCACCCGCTTATCAACTTATCAGATATATATATATATATATTTTTTTTTACTAAAATAATACTCAGATAAAAACAATACTAAATATATTTTTATTCAAGAACAACTATTAAACTGAAAATGAAAATTTCATTAACCAAAATAAAATTACAAAATAAAATTCGGATATTCTTAAATTTGATTTAAAACTAAAAATTACAATAAAACATTTAATCTAAAACATTAATAAAGAAAATTACAAGCCCCCCTCTGAGGAATGATCCCCGCTATTTATAAGCCATGGCCGATCCTTCTGGAGTGTCCACGCTGGCGATCCGTGCCTTCCTCAGCTCCATATCTACCCTTAGATCATTCCTTTGCATCATTCCTTCAATCACAGCCGTATGATCAAAAGTGTGAGGTGTTCGGTCCAATCAGTAGCTGCCACGCGTCATTCTCCTTGTCAGAGTCTTCTAGAATATCCAATGATTGACATCTATACCCTTAATTGCTGTTAAACTTCGTACGGTAATTCTTAGGGTTGCGTGAATAGTAACTAAGGTGAAAGGGGGAAGAACTGGGATGCGGGTGTGAGTTTGTTAGGGAGAGTGTGTTTGACTGAGTTTATTTTATCTTTTGGATCGGGTTTTTAGTGTTGGACCGGGTATGGGATAATTGGGGTGGATTGGGCTTAGGCGAAGGATTTGGGGTTATCGAGAAGTGGGCTAGGATAGTTGGTTTAGAGTAATAATGTTTTTGTTAAATCCGGATGTTGCAAATTTAAGAATTTAACAATCAAGGACCAAATATGTAAATCCTGAAAATCAAGGGACCGAATTGGCTAATATTCCAAAGTGATCTAAGGGTGATTTCTGACTTGTTGACCAAGCATGACTTTCCCGGTTCTGGCTAAAAATAACACTTCCATATCTCGTGCTCGGTTTCCCGGTTCTTTGCTTGATTTTGTCCTTTTCTTTGATATCCGTGCCTGCATATGTAAAAACACAAAAACACAATATATTTGGCATTTTGGTCGGGTTTTTGGTCTTTTTGGGTCCGGTTTTGGTCTAGAAATGGTATGTGTTTAAGCACATACCAATAACTATTAAAGGAAACACTGGTACTGGAAGAGGAAGAGGAAGAGGTAAGAAATCAGGCACAACAAGAACTAAAAAAGTAATTCGAGCACCTAAAAAGAAACCAATGCTCCGAGATAAACTGTCTGAAGATGAAGAAGATGAAACAAACTTAAGGGAAGAAAGAAAACGCATCATGAAAATCTAGAAAGAAAAACACGATGATGATCTAAATAAAGGTAAATCACCAATGAACCAAGACACACCCGATGACACCTTACGACCTCCAAAGACAAAGAAAGAAGAAATATCACAACTCAGGAAAGCCTTACAGGAAAACAAAGCAAAATACTTGGCTGATGTTGAGAAGTTGAAGATGAAGAAGAAGGGTGAAGGGTCTGGGTCAAAGGTTGGTGATGATGAAGTCATGACTGAGACTGATGCTGAAGATGAAACGGAAGCCACTTTATCTAATTCTGAAGGTGAATCAGAGGGTGAATCTGAAGGTGAATCAGAAGAATCAGACCAATACATTAACATGCCCTCAGGATCTGATGAAGATGAAACTGATGAAGAAAAGAAAGATGATGAAGAAGATGAAGAGAAAGATGATGAATCTGACGAAGACAATGATAATGATAATGATCAGGATGACGATCAACAAGATGATGATGATCAAGATGATGACAACTCTGGAGGAGTTAATCGAATACCTACCCCACCCAAACCACCATCTCCTGTGCCGTCATTTCATGATCAACACTCCAAGACTAAGCCTCCCTCACCTAAACCAACACCTGAACAAACTGAACCTAGTCAATTACAATCTCTTCATGAACAGCTCAACAAGTTACAAGCTCAAGTCCATGCACAACAACAAGACACTGATGAGTTCAAGACATATGATGTTTCTCGAGCAATGGAAGATCTCTTCAACAACAACTTACCAAGAGAGGTCGGCAAACACCTCCAAGAAACACTTCCATCTGTTATGGAGCAGTAATTCAAGAAAAAGCTGGAAGGAGTAGTTGCTCATCACATTCAGACAACAACTCTTACCATTCAGACTAAACCGTCTCAAAGCCATCTGATGCAGATCTCAAAGGTCAATTGCTTGAAGCTATTGTAAATGATCCAGAGGAAAGTGAACTTGGCAAGGCATTGATCAAGTCAATGAAGAAAGCTGAAAAGAAAGATGATACATGCAAAAAGGTCAAGTCAAGCAAGCGTCGTCATGATGATTCTGATAAAGATGACAACGCTAAGCCAAGAGTCAAACGTACAACAACGACTGGACCTACTGAAAAACTGCAATCATCACACATTCAACATACTATCGAAGAAGAACTTCAACCACATGATACTGGAACATATGATGATGCTGAACCCCATGATGACATCTCACATCACAAAATAGCTGAAGCAATTCCTGAACCACCTGCAGATGCACCAATACAACCAGCTTCTAAATGGATTGATCCATCCACTGAAAAGTTTGATTGGTTCGAAGAAATGGTTGATGCGCATCCTGACATTCAAGAAGAAGAAGTACCTGCTGAGGGCTCCATAGTAGATTTCACAAAGAAATTGAAGCAAGTAATGAAGATTCAGAAACTACAACTGTCCGATATCGTCAATGTTAGAAAAGCAAGGTTCTCACAGTTCAAGACTTCTCTCACTTCTTCACTGGAATTTGAATACAATCTCGAACAAGTTGCTAGAGCTTTATTTGAAAATGTCAACTGGGACGTCGAAAGATCTCCACATGCACCTGATACATTCAAGTTTCGTGACTATTCTCAAGCCTTACCGCTTATTGGTCATGCTCACAATCCCAGGATACCCAAGCCGTATTTCTTCAATCGTGACTTAGAATATTTGATGTATGGCAACAAGGATCCCGAAAAACGGTAAGCTACATCTCTTACCAAATAAAAAGCTATTGTATATGTTCAAGAAGGGTTCGAAGAACAAATCGGTGACATGTTCAGAACTTCAATTGCATAATACAATGATGAGGCAGTCTTAGGTATTTTTCATTGGCCAGAGATGCGTAAATGGTTTTACAAATGGAAGTTGACATTCACCTCGAAACACAAGGTGAACTACAAGCAGAAAATTCTCTCCATCAAAAGTTCTGAAACTAAATCAAGATATAGGTATAACTTTCTGACACAAATCAAGGTTCGAAGAGCAGATGAAAACAAGTGCACGTTCACTGAAGCTGATTATCCAAGACTGAATCTAAATGATATCGAAGACATGTATTTGTTAAAGATTCAAGGAAAACTCGAGCATCTCCCCGGAAGTCTTCAATACGACATCATCAACTCAGTCCTTCTTTACATATGCAGAATTGTAATCAAGACCAGAGTCGAAGATGTTCATTTAGGTGTTGAAAGCTACTAGAAACAACTCAGTCTCATCCAACCTGATTTCAAACCGCCAGGCATTGCAGAAAGGAAACCATACAAGTTCATCAACAGACCATTTGGTTTAGCATATGTTCGATCCGGAAGACCAAAGTTCATGGGATATGAATATATTTACAAGTTCAGCGATGAAACGTTGATACATGTCAAGGCTGAGCTTGATACTATTCTTGAGAACCACACCGAATGACGTAAGCAAGGTTGGTTGCGACACATGACGTGAAGAAGAAATGACGTGAAGTATGCAGTAAAGTTCTTAGCACGCATTGACTATAGGCTGAAGCACAGGGTTCAAATGCTAAGATTGGAAGGATACGTTGGGGGAGGGGCACCGGAACCAAACATTCTTACATTTCATCGTCCTGAGTAATCATCTGGTATAACTGTCATTAGATTGTATTTTATCATTAAATATTTCTTATGTATGACAATGGCTTGTGCACACATAACAGTGCACAACCCGTTCTTTGTAAAGAAAGGACCATGAGGTACGCTTCAGTGCCTCAATCCTAATATAAGGAGCGAAAGCTTCTTACTTTTAAGTAGAATTAATCAAATTTCTTAAGTTTTTCATAATTCTGCTCAAAAGAACAAGTATTCCCTCTCGTAATCAAAACCTCAAAAAGTTATTTCACTTATTGAGGGGGAGTATTTGAAACAATCTTTGTTCATTACCATAAGTTCTTGTTTGTTTCTTCCCACAAACCTCAAAAAGCATATTTTGATCAAAATGTTCTTCAAAAAAAACAAAGATATGCTATTTTTTAGGGGGAGAAAAACAAAAGTGATTAATATATGGTAACTAATGTGGAATCTCATATGAGCTTGACTATGATTTGACCCAAGAATTGACAAAACATAAATGTTCGTAATCGAAAGGACTTGTCCTGGCTGGGTAATAACTTCAAGCTGGTCTAATCAGTGATGTAAGTGTGTCTCGAAGAGGACTTGTCTAAGTAGAGTGTACCATTTCAAGAAACTTTCTGTGGACTTGACCAGGCCGGGTAATAACTTCAAGCTAGTCTAACTAGTGATGTAAGCGTGTCTCGAATCTGTCATGTTCACTGAGAATCAATCAATTCAAAAGTGTGAACTCCACCCAACATGTGTAAATTTCTATTTTTAACTCATGAGCACATGTGAAGGGGGAGTATTTCTGAAAAATCCAAAAAAAATAAAAAAAATAAAAAATAAAATCCAAAACTCTCAAAGTGTTATCAAAACGTATCTTATATTAATAAACACTTTGAGAAATTTTCAAATGAATGGTTTTATGGCAACATAGGATAGTAATGGATTTATAAGGTTACTAAGGTTAGGAAATACGTCCTATGATCCGCCAGAGCCGGAGGGATCTACCCAAGGACATCACCAAATAGTTTAGTACTAGAAAGTCCTTAGGTATGATTGAAAAAAGGAGAATATATGAGAAAGGAGAAAGAAGGGGTTGAAGAATTAAAAAGAAAAGTTATGAAAAGGGTGAAAAGAAATAGCCCTCCTAATATTCAACCTTAGGGTAGAAACCGGGTTCCATTCATATGCTACTGTTATTACTAAGGTGACATCGGTATTTAAGACAAAGACGTCATGGACCCAGTGACGCACTGCACTTAACCTTCTAGCCACTCAAGTATCTCTCAAAAGGTACTTGTTTCATTTCTCACGGAGAACCTCGCATAATCTATCGACCTCTCATTCCGAGAAGTGTTGATATTGAAAAGGAGGCAATCTGCTCCATGCCTCCGACTACTAAAATCAAAACGCACTAATCGAGTCTAGAGCCACGAGATTCATCAAAAGATCTCTTAGGAACACGTAAACATTTCTACACTTGCTGATCAACAATAAGAACGCTAGACGTAAATATTTGAGTCCTACGCAGATCTTAGCAATCTGCCAGAACATTTATGAGAGGATTTACTAATGTAATTCTCAGTGATTGAATGGAAATTCCTGCCAGGGTCAACATCAAACAGTCCTGACAGCATGTCACTTCGGTAATCCCTTGTGGGTTACGCTTAGTGTTCGCGGTGGTTTAAAACGGTCTACAGTCGTGGAGTGATACTTCGGTATACTTCAGCGGCTCACCTGAATCGTTGATTTACTTCAGTATATCTGTGTAAGCCCTCTTGGGGGTATCTGATTCAGGAACAGCCTTGGTAAGTATTAGAGAAAGTTTTCACACTATGCTGTTAATGATCTCGAAGTCCGAACCTGTAAATGCTGGAAACTTTATTGCTAACTGTTTTCATGCAGGTACTCATGGAGACCGGGAGTTACATTACCACCATCACTATCATCAACCTCACATGAGTTTCCACATGCTTATATGAACATCACAAAGAAATTTAAAGTCAAAGAAAGTTCTCACAATAATCGAAGCAAAACAAAGTTCAAAGAAAGATTCTACGGCAAAAGAATCTACAAAGTTGAAAGATAAAGATCAAAGTAATGAATTGAGAGCTGTTCAAGTGTGAATATGCAAAGCCTAAAGATGTATGAGCATGTTGGAAAGGCGTAATAACACTAGAGACAAAGACGTTGATGAAAGGTAGAGAATACCATCACTTGATCACTATAACAACAAAGAACAAAGAACAAAGATTTAAAGTTTTGAAGACGTCACACCAAAGATGCAACGATGACTTTAAGCAACCTTTGATGACCAACCCTTAGGGGGAGATTGTTGGGAATACATTTTTATTTATATCAAGTGTCGGTCATTAAGTTTTGTAATAAGTTACTTTATTTTTTATACTTATATGTTTGTTATTGTTATTAGAGTTAATTTTTAAGTCCATGGGCCTTAGTGAAGCCCATTCGAATGTAAGGAAGGAGCTAGGGGTGTTGCCCTAGCATCCTCTCCTATAAATAGACATGTAACCCTCCAAGGAGGGGGTTGGTTCTTGTCTTAACAAAGTTCATTTCTCTTATACAAGTTCCTTATAGTTTCTCTTTCTACTTACTTTCTCTCACTAAGATATATGTTATGTGTGATTAATATGGTGACCTAACAGTTGGATTAGAAATATGTACAGTAAAATAAAATAAAGAGAAAAATATTTTGTAATTTTATTGTGTTTGAATAAAATATTTCTAGAATAAAATAAAGAGAAAAATTGTTGTTTTTGTGTTTGAATAATGTGTATAATATGCTTTATTATTTTTATTAGTAACATTTAATTCAGGAATTGTGTTTAAGTTGGTTGTACAATATGCTTGATAATTTGTATTTCTTATGTAAGGGATGTTTTAATAACTGCATTAATTGTATTTATTGACTAGTTAATTTATGTATGTAATTGTGCAGAATAGTTGTTTTTCCTATATCCTAGCTAGATGGGATCATGAAAAAACAACGGGCAAGAATCTTGGTAACCAAGACAAGAAGTTTCCATAAACTGATGAAAGATTTAGTTTTACCCAATTCGAAGTTTGGGATTTCAAATTATGGAAACTAGGGTTTGGTGTTAGAACCATAACCAAGAATTTTAGGAAAAATAATTTTTTATTAAAAATTCATAACAAATTTTCTAAATCCATAAACAAGTGACTTGGGTTTTCTTGTTACCTAAGTAACAACCTTTTATAATTCTAAAACTGTAAAACACTAATTAGGGGTTGTGAATTTTAAAAGAGTTAATTACACAAATGGTCATTATGGTTTGTCGGATCTTGCGGGTTTAGTCACTATACTTTTTCTTCGTCAGGTCATATCACTGTGGTTTTTGTATATTACGGATTCAGTCCATTCTTGTTAACTTCATTAATTTTCCATTAACTTCACTTCTCTTCACATCATATGGAGGGTATTTTTGTCTTTTCCCACTTCATCTTCAACCTTATATTTTTCTTGATTTCTTTTAGTCATCTTCTAAATCAAGCTCAACAAAACCATTAATTTTGAAAGAATTGTACCAATCTCATTTCAATAAATTAATGTATCAATAAAATCAAAAATCCAATATGGTTATCAAACAATTGATATATTTAATTTCTGTAAACTAATATGCATATTTCTCATTTTCCTATTTTCCAGTTTATAAATGAGCAAGTTTCAAACAATTCTCAGAAAGTCATTACATATTTCTTAATAATTAATCATAATATTATATCCGATACCTATTGTAGCACATATAATCAAAAAATCAATTCAGACAAGCGACAAGCGCTTAATCAAATAGAATCAAAGTGTTACATATCCATATCTCCATAGGAAAAAAATTTAAAATAAAAAATTCGATTCATGGGCTTGTTGATATATCAATTAATAAGTGTTTGTATTTTAAAAAGAAAAAGAAAAGCTTGATCGGTTAAATTTTATGACTGAAAAAAAAAACAACAAGAAGATGCCTTGATTTAATAATCTTCATAGGTACTAGAGTTGAGTATAATTGTTTTCAAACCATAGAAATTGAGTTATGTTTGGTATGTATTATTTTTATGCTTTTGGATATGATTTTTGTGTTAACCAAAGTTAATAAAAATATTCAACATTAAATTAAAGAAGAAGATGACGAGGGGTTTTTGGTCATTTCAGTTTCATAGAGATGCATTTAACACCAAAAGTTAACAATGTTAACGGAGATGGACTAGATCCGCAACAAGCACAAACCATAGTGATATGACCCGGCGAAAAAAAAGTATAATGACTAAACCCGAAAAATCCGGCAAACCACAATGACCATTTATGTAATTAACTCATTTTAAAAGATAAAATTTTCCTAAAGTGGCAATAAATATCAATAAGGTAAGAACCATCATTCCTAAAGATTGAAAGGTAGCAGTAGAGTGCAACAACACAAGTGAAACTTGTGGTTTGCATGTACTATCAGGATGGGCTGCATGTGCGGTGCATGTGGCCATGCAGTATATTCTGACAAACCATAACTTAAGTTTTTCCGCTTGTGATTTTTCTTTAATAGTATTTTCCTGCTTTATATTTTAATCATGCATAACATGAGTCGAAGCCATAAACCAAAATATAAATTGTGTAGTTGTAATGTAGTTGCAATAGTTTGTATTTTTCATAATTTGGGTTTAAAGGAGGCATGCGCGCCAATATCTATTCCCTCTTGTAATTTAATTTTAAGTAGGCTAGACTTAGTTAAATATAAACCAAGAAGAACGTGGTGTCATGCTGACCCCTAGGATAGATCCAAGTTGATTCCGAAGTGGTTCTTGGATCAACATAGATAATGGCTTGGATGTATCCAAGTGTTTTATTAGTGTCTATATGCATGTTAAAGGGTGGATAATACGTCAACCAGTATTATCAAAGGACATAATAAAACTGGGCATCTCTACTTAAGTCGAGAGAAAGTGGTGTACTTAAGCACCAAGTCTCCGACAGCGAGATTGTGTAATAAGATAGGTAAAGTCTATGAATTAGTCTGAACCTAAATAAAAAGGCTTGGGATGGGTAACCTTAGTTTAGACACTTTTTATTATTAAACAAATCGTGGCATGAATTCATGCATAGTTCATACGTAAAATGAGTTTTTAATCTGTTAAACCCATTTTAATACTGGATATTAAATAGAAAAGGCTTAGGATTGATGAGTCTGGAAAAAGTCTTACCCTATGTATAATCTTAGATTGATGCATCGTCCATAAGATTGTCCACTCTCTTAGCTCAGACCTTGCAAATAGTTTGTTACAGACGAAGTTTGAGAAGCGTTCAGATGGAACATTATGTTTCAAAGGAAGAAGCTTCAGGATTCCTTGGCACGAACCTCGACATGAGTACTGCATATCACCCGGAGACAGATGACCAGAGTGAAAGGACGATTCAATGGAAGATATGCTCCGGGCCTGCGTGATTGATTTTGGAAATGGGTGGGATACCCATTTGCCATTGGTTGAGTTTTCATACAACAACAGCTATCATGCAAGTATTAAGGCTGCACCGTTTGAAGCATTGTATGGCCAGAAATGTCGATCACCCATTTGTTGGGCTGAGGTAGGAGAAGCTCAGCTCATTGGGCCGGATCTTGTTCGTGAGACCACAGAAAAGATTATGCAGATTAAAGACCGATTGAAGATCGCGCGAGATCGACAGAAAAGTTACGCGGACGTAAGACGCAAACCATTAGAGTTCCAGGTTGGAGACAGAGTGATGCTAAACGTCTCACCGTGGAAAGGTGTGATACGATTTGGTAAACGCGGAAAGCTAAACCCAAGGTACATTGGACCGTTCATGATTCTGAACAAGGTTGGTCTTGTAGCCTATCGACTGGAATTGCCTACTGAGCTCAGTAGAGTACATCCTGTATTTCACGTCTCCAATTTGAAGAAATGCTTGTCCGATGAGACAGCCGTGATCCCACTCGATGAGATTCAAGTTGATGAGCAACTGAACTTTATTCAAGAGCCTGTAGAAATCATGGAGCGTGAGATCAAACGACTGAAGAGGAACCAAATCGCTCTTGTGAAAGTTCGTTGGAATTCCAAGAGAGGACCCGAATTCACTTGGGAACGCGAGGACCGATTCAAACACAAATACCCTCACCTCTTCGAAACCGGGACTGATAAGTTGAACTGAAATCCGGGACGGATTTCCCAATATGATGTATGTGCTGTAACACCCGGTAATTTTCAAAATCTTTTTCTAGCCAATTATTTTATAAACTTTGCATTACCTGAGAACTTAAACTTTTCATTATACTTGTTTGGGCTTGAGAAACGAGAAATATTATGAGAAACGAGAATTATTGCGAGAAACGAGAATATTGTCCCTATTAGTGAACCAGCACAACCTAGAAAGCACGAAACGTATCGTATGTGCCAAAAATATTTATTTTTGAAAGTATTGCAAATTTATACCCGTTTTTATTGGAAAAATCATTTCGTGAACGATGGCGCAAGTTTCGTTAATTTTCGAGTCTGTTTGGTATGTCAAATAGGTCCCGCAGTGATTTCATCAAAAGTATTGCTAGTTTGGCAAGAAAGGCCCCTCCGCCCCATGTTTCATTTTAAACCCTCACTTTTTAATTTACATTTCCACCCCTTCCCCATTTCATATATAAACCCTTTTATATTATTTATTTCATTTTCATCACATAAACACACACACACCTCTCTCTCTCTCTCTCTCTTGGTCTCGCCGGCCGGCCACCACCTTCTTCTCCGGCCAAAATTCCGGCGACCACCGTGCCGGAAAATTTTTCGGCGAAACTACTTTGCCGAATCATTAGATCGGCTAGTTTATAATATTTCTGGAGTTTTTGAGCCTTCGGCTCCCACCACAACACCACCCACGCGCCACCACCTCCTGCCATCACCACCGCAAGCCACCACCACCATCCTCTCCATCTTCTTTTCGGTAAAAACCCCTTCACGCGCCACTATTTCTTATTTTTATTTAATATTTTACAAACCCTAATTTATATTTTTATTTAAATCCGATTTTAATAATTCTCTTTTAATAAAAACCTTTAAATAAAGATGTAAAACCCTCTCGTGTGGAAAACCCTCCCCTCCCCTTCTCGTCGTTGACCCAGTCAACTTGGTGACTCACCGAGTCAACTCGGTTGACTCGGGTGAGTTGATGGTTTTAATTGTTTTCTTTCCTTCCTTTTATTTATTCCGAGTTTGTGGATTGTTTTGAATTTTAATTTGGGTCCGTTTGGTTTTGGTTGTCTCGGCAGTCAAGGAAAAGCCAAGCCGTGACTCACGGCGAGGCAAGGTGAGTGTGGTTTAGTTTAGGATTGTGTTGTTATTAAAGTTGATGCATATTTGTGGACCATTTGGTTGTGGCAGTTTCATTTTTTGTGTGGTTTGAGTCATTTGCATTTTGTCAAGAGTAATAAGTTTAGAGTTAGGGGTAGTTTAGATGTAGTTTGGTTTGTTTAGTTTGAGGCCGAGAGCCTTATGGCTCACGTAGAGTCGAGCCGTGACTCGTTTCGAGTCACGGCAATAATTATTGTTATGGTTGTTATTTATTTGTGTCGGTCTACGGTTTCGGCTTAAGTTTTATTTAAAATGGACTAACGATTATGAAACGATAAATAACAAGGTTTAATTATAGTTAAGAGGTTATTGCAACACATGGACTTGGATTCGGATTATTATTTGTGACGATATATGTTGATAAGATTTGACGTATTGGATTTACGGTATTGGTTGGTTGGACTTATGGACCCTTTGGTACACGCGACGGAAGGGTACGTTAGACTCGTAAGAATTTAACCTATCTGGACCCGAACTATACAAATTGGTCGATAAAACTAAACAACTAATATTCACGTGAATGATATGTCCAATTATATATTTAAACTTGTAAAACTTGTTAATAATTGGAATATTCAAATAAGTCGTGTGACTTGGAAATGTTTTACAAACGGGCAATTCATGCCGAAATTTCGTAAAATATGTTATAAAACTTATACTATTTGTGATTTATTAAATATTCCAAAACCTTTTCAAAACTCTTATGTTTTAACGATTATAACATTATTTTGGGAAAAACGGGGAAAAGCCGAAACTATCTATTGATGTCATTTGTTTGGTTATTTATTTATTTATTTCTTTCTTTCATATTCCTTCTTTTCTCTCGTCTTCCTTGAGTGTCCGTTCGTATTCGCCGACTCATCATCTCTTCACTCTTTTTGTCTTCCACACGAGACTTAAACTTATCTTTTCTTTCAAACGCCATTGAAACTAAAACTTTCTATACGAGTATTAGTTATTAAATCATTTCGAGTATTATTTCTGAGTTATGTCATTTAATTTATTAGGTTGTGCTGAGGTTCATTTGCTGTGCCGTACCATCTGATTGTTTATCTCGTATTCTCTGTGACTAAGGTGTGATTCATAGCCCCACTTGTGCACTTTTAATTATTTTAAACCCATGGGGGAGATACATGCTACTTACTATTTTTCTGAGCACAATGGTTTATTGTATGCTATTCCTGATTGACGCTATATATGCTAAGTACCTTCCTTGCCAAAAGCAAGACCCTCGATCATGAACCATTAATCACCTGCGGGTGAGCGCGATTATAGTTTATAGGCCTATAGGATTGACCGTCCCATCCCTGTTGACCAGTTAGGCAACACGGGTGTACTGTATATCGAATACCTAGGTATTTGCCAAGATACCTACTGGAGGGCAAATGTTATGATTATGAAATTCCGCGGTTATTGTCGACTTATGCCAGAGTTACTGGTACCTCGGTTAACGCATTGCGTGTCATGAGCTTAGCGAAACAAACGAAAGATATCCTGATTGAATATGTGAAGCTTCCAGATTAAAATTCTTGTGCTCAAACTATTATTTTACTAAACCTATGAATTGCACTCAACCTTTGTGTTGACTTTTTAGCATGTTATCTCAGGTATTTGATTTATGAAGTGTGCACGAGGAAGGGCTGAAGGTTCCGGATGGCTATCTGTGGGTTGTGTTTTGTTATTTCTATCTAAATTTTCCGCTGCAAACTACTTTATTTTTCCGCTGCAAACTATTTTATTATCCGCTGCTTAATGTGTTAAGAGTCTTTTGAACTCTAATGGTTGAACTTTGTATTTGAATGTAGTATTTTATTAAAACGTCTCGTTATGAGATCGTTTATCTATGATTTTGACTCACTACCCCTCGAGTAATACCCCTAACTATGTTCCGCTACCATATTCCGAGTTGGGGGTGTTACAATTGGTATCAAGAGCCATGGTTGAGTCCATGAGAGTTGGTATTCACGGATTTGTCTAGTTTTTGAGGTTTTTAGTTCGAATTGATAAGTTACATAAATTTCATTTTGTGCTTTGTTTAGTGATTAAAAGTTGTTAGACCTTGTACTTTCTAGCTTAGGAACAGTATAAGAGTAGTATTTGGTGCTTGGATTCACAGATTTAAGGTTTGTGTGGTGTTTTTGGGTGATTCGAGAGTGTTTTATCCAAGTGTTCTTGGCTGCGGTTTGTGTACTTTGGACGAGTTCTTGAACGCGGTTTGTGTCACATCGAGAACGCGGTTTGTCTTATTACTAGTTTAGGCAAAAGGAAAAAAAGCATTGAAAGCGACGTGTTTGGCAGTTTGTGTCTACGCGGTTTGTCTCTAAGGCGCGTACGCGGTTTGTGTCTACGCGGTTTGTCTTTGCAGCGTGTACTCGGTTTGTGTCAACGCGGTTTTTCTCTCCAGCGTGAACTCGGTTTGTGTCTACGCGGTTTGTCTCTGCAGCGTGAACTCGGTTTGTGTCTACGCGGTTTGTCTCTGAGGTGTGTATGCGGTTTGTGTCTACGCGGTTTGTCTCTGCAACGTGTATGCGGTTTGTGTCTACGCGGTTTGTGTCTACGCGGTTTGTCTCTGAGGCGTGTATGCGGTTTGTGTCTACGCGGTTTGTCTCTGCGGCGTGGATGCGGTTTGTCTAGGCGGTTTGTATCCACAGAGGTGCTATTTGTCCGTGGGGGTTTGACCAAAGTTGACTTTTTACGTCAAAACTTCAAACGGCCATAACTTTTGAACCGTAACTCCGTTTTCAGCGAAACACCTGTCAAAACGACCGTGAGACCGAGGAGAAGTTATTGAAATTGCTCCAGAATGAAGTTATTGAGTTTCTAAGTTTTTCAGACCAAAATTTTGCCATAATAACTTGCAACAACCATACCAATCAGATCAACAAGTCTACCAGACCTTCATCATAACACATATCAAGCATCATTCCACGGTTTATTCTTGATTTTGTAAAACCCCGCGAAAGAATCTATTTCTCGGTTTAAATCATAGAATTGTAAAATCCCGTGCACGTTAATATCATGTCAAATACTTCAGATTCTGCTATATCAGAGATACTCAGATTGTACAACATGAGTGACAAACAAAAGATTCCCAAAGATGTTCGACAGATAAACGTGTTTGACTATGTTGTGCCAATAGAGACTTTGTGTGCCCGAATTCTCAAGAGAAAGAGCTTCATCAGCCACAGACAAACGTTGTTGAGTCAGATACTGTTAGGAACAACGTGCAACATGAGAAACACAACGAAGCGTCGGCTGAACCTAATGGGGTATCTTCTGTCATTAATAATGATAATGTGTTGCATGAACAAAAGATTCCTGACAAAGTACAACAGACAAACGTTGTTAAGTCAGATATTGCTAATATGGGAAATAGCAATGTTTTCCCATATGAACAATATGTGAATCACAACGAAGCGTCTGTTGTACCTAGTTGTGCATCTTCTGTTCTAAATGATGATTATGTGCTGCATGAGAACACTGTATTTTTCCCTGATGATAACTTGATCACTAGACTAAACATTTATAAAGAACAAGTGGCTATGTATGAACAGCGTGCTAAGTTTGAGCTTAATGAACGTGAGCAGAAATTAGAAGGTCAAATGAGTACACTTATTAAAGAGTCTAGAGTAAGAGAAGAAACATTAAAATTAGAGTTGAGTTCTTTGAAAAGTCAGCTAGAACAGTCTGTCAAACAGAAACAGGAAGTTCAAAAGTGTATAACTACACTTAAGCTAGAATTCAAACAAAAAGAAACAACACTTTTAAATGATTTCTCTAGACTCAAGACGTTAAAAAATAAGCTTGAAGATAAGTTGTACACACAAGACCAAACCAGACAGACTGCCCAAATGATGTATAAGCACAGAAAGTTAAGTGACAAGCATAGTGAAAGCAATGTAGGTAAATCTAAATTAGCTATTCATGAGATTGCTAAGATAGCCCAACCTGCATTAAATGATTCTAATGTGATGTTTATGCCTAATCATGACCCGCCTGAGCATATCTACACAGAAGAAGAGGATGAGTTAAGTGAGAGAACAAGGGAAAGAATGAATGAGAAAATGAGGGATCCCGAGTGCATAGTCAGACGAATAATAATCAAACCCCATGACTATAGTGAGGAAAATCGTTTGACTGTGTTTGCTCCTCAAAAGAAGTTAACACCTGAACAGATATTTTGGAAACAAGATAATGAAAAACTTAAGGAAGAAAAACTTAAGGCCAACACCCCTCTCATTAGAAAAGTTGCGTCCATAACGGTGTATCCTCCCAATACACCTAGGAATTTGGTGCCTTTGTCTCTTCCCACTGAAAGCAAAACCTTTATCAGCTTATATGTGCTTTGGCAACTGTTTGCTGATTTCGATAAAACATGTAATAAGAGAATCACACCAACTGGCATTACTGAGGGGGAAAGGTGTTTTGAACATGCAAAAAGGTGTTACTTAACTGAGGTCATGCCATTCTTTATACTACTCAAAGAACATTTTGAAGGGATGCAAACTGCCCTTAAAACCGAAATAAATGAAATGAAAGTAGTGTTTAAAGATATGGAAAATGAGGTAACTCAAAATGTGATAGAACTTAAGACTCGTGAGATTGAAAGAAAGAACATTCTCATCACAAATGAGAATTTGATTGCTAGATGTATTGCACAAGATGTATTTTATACTGCTACTGATTCTGCATTATCTGCTTGTCAATTTCATGAGTATTCTATTGCTTTGAATGTTACCCAGAATCGTGTTGTTGAGCTTGAGGGGGAGAATTTGAAATTGCTTGAAAAAATTCAAAATGATGACCATGATAACATGGTTAAATGTCTTTCAAAACTAGAAGTTGATTATCTGAACTTGCAACTCAAACATCAACACTTAGAAGAAAAATGAAAAATATCAAATGTCAAGACATCCTCGGATGATCCTGAGTTTGATACATATTTTGAATTAAGCAAACGTGATGAAAAAATTCAAGCTCACACAAACACGATTCGACTGTTGAGGGCCCAAGTTGCCCAATTGAAATCCAACAAATGTGAGGTGTATGGCACGAATAAACCTTCGTCTTCAGATTCTCAGAATTTTCAATATCAAAACACCATAAATAAGTTACATCATGAAAATGAGTGTTATCGAGAAGAAAATTCAAAGGTCAAACAGCATTTCAAAGAGTTATATGATTCTATTAAAGTTACAAGAAACAATCACAATGATCAAATAACCTCTTTGTTAAATGAAATTGAGAATCTTAAGACTCAGGTGAAAGGAAAAATGCCATGTACCACTTGTAATTGTGTTGCATCAAAGGTCTCTGCTTGTAAAATGTACGATGTTGATGTGAGGCCTATTCTGTTTCCCATGAGAAACAACAGACCTGTCCATCAAATGTACCTCTGTCACCTTAGGGATGGACTTGACACTCTTCGTGAGGTTGTGGAAGAGGACAGAATTGGAAAACCACTCGATAAGGCAGTAGGTTATGCCTGCGTCCTCACAAAAAGGATCCAGGAACAATTAGAATATGCCATTGGCACGGGCCCTAAGTCTCACAACCAAAGAGATAGAATAGTTGCATCGTCATCCACAATTAAGAACAAGCATGTAACCTTTGAGGTATCTTTGGAAACTTCAGATCCCAACACATCAAAACATGTTCAGCAACTAGAAGTGAAGAAGACTAAGATTCCCATCAGTCCTTCTACAGGAGTTAATAGTGACACTAAAGCTAGCGAGTCAAAACCTAGGAGAAACATAAAGAATTCTAGGATTTCACCAGCTAAAAGTGTTCCTAAAAGGAAAGTAGAAGACCACATGAGAAACAACAAGTCAGATTTAAACAAAAGGAATCATAATTCGAATCCAAATTCACTTTGCAAAACATGTAATGAATGCATAATTTCGTGTAATCATGATAAATGTGTTAAGAAATTTCTGAAGTCGTCCAACAAACCCCCAGTTAGGAAAGTTTGGAGAGCTAGACAAATTAAGCAATCCTGGAAACCTACAGGGAAAATGTTTACCAATGTGGGCTTTCAGTGGAAGCCCACGGGCCGAACATTCACACTAGGGGAACATTGCCCTTTAACAAGGATTACAATTCCTAGAGTAGTGCCTATTAAGGAATGGAAGCCTACTGGTAGAGTTATCCCTTTAGATACACAATGTCCCTTAACTAGGTCCATTGCATCTACTAGTGTTGCCCCTATTGTTAAAACCAAGGCACCTATGGTTTCAGCAGCCCCAAAGATTGTTTGCACTAACCAACTGGAACCCAACCTAAATTGGGGATCCGGCTCTCCAAATTCTCTTGTTTCGTCTGTTTTCAAATGCAGGTCGTACGGATCGTCCTTTAACATTTGGACACAGGCTGCTCACAACATATGAGGGGAATCATGATGACGTCTGTTCAAATCAGTTCAGGCCTCGTTCTTCAATGACTATGACGTTTGAACAATGCAGTTCAAGCCTCGGGTCTCAATGTTTTCATAATGGCGTCTGCTGACATCTCTTCAGGCCCCGTTCATCAAAGAAAAGAAAGGCGTACGCTTGAGTGCGCTTTATCTTCGGAAGAAGAGGAATCTTCTTATTTATGACCATTCTCATCAAGCTTCATGTTCTTCAAATGCTCATTCAGTCACCAAAGGGGATAAACGTACATTGGAGTATATTCTTATTCACCTGGTCTATCAAAAATGGCAGTTGGTCGTCATACGCAATTTTTGAGGGGGAGAAGGGTGAATAAACTACATGGTGATTGAGAGTTGAGAAATGGTCATACGAATATTCTTGTTTCTGACTACTCTTATCTATAGGCTTCATACTTGCTCCATGCGCATTCAGACATCAAGTGGATCTACTTCCATCAGATGCGATTTCAAATGCAATTTTTGAGGGGGAGAAGTGTGAACAGTGGATCTACCTCATGTGCACTTGTTCAATCAAAAATGGCATCCTCGTATGCAATCTTTGAGGGGGAGAAGTGTGAACAGTGGATCAACCTCATATGCACTTGTTCTATCAAAGATGGCACCCTCGTATGCAATCTTTGAGGGGGAGAAGTGTGAACAAGTGATTCGATGTACATTTGGTTGTTGGTTCACTCACTTGAGCTGGGCATCTAATTGTGACCATGGAGTTGAGCAGGTATCACTTATTCGAGATTGAAGTTGACTTCCTCAAAGGCGTGATCTTATCCTATCTTGAAGTCGGGGTTGGTTGGATGCATGACTTTCTATGATAACTTGCTCGTGCTTAAGATTTAAGTTGAAGTCTTAGGTTATCTAGTTACCAGTAGTCGGGGTAACTATCACTTAAAGGAGTTACGTTGTAGTACTCAGTGTCACACGCCGATGTCGTTGTGGATAATCTTAAGAGGTGTTAATGTCTCATACCTTGGTTGGGTATTGAGTACTTAGAGATTTGCTTGGAGCACTAATTCTCTACACCGTTCTTCCAACATTAGTGCAAGCGTAAGTCACAAGAATGGGGAATTCTATCTTCAGGCTCAAGTTTGGTATATCGGGTTCGCTCCATCAGTTATCTCATCATAAGGCCTACTTGAGGGTTGATAAAGATAGTCAGAGACGGTTTCGGCAGCGGTTAATTCTCACTTGATCTACTTGAGCCTAAATTGTTCTTCTTACAAGATTTCAAGAATATGTTCGTAAAATGTGTTGCTGATTCTGAGGTATCAAAACCAGCAAGGGGGAAGGAGACATACATCTGAATGCATAATGAGTACACATGATGGGCTTTATACTTCTTCTCAATTGAAGATTATTCCGGGAAGACAAATGTCATAACCGCAGAGAAAATCAGTGTTCTAACTCGTTCTTTCTGGTGTGTCATTCCAACTAAGTGTGGGAAGAGAATGTCAGTTTCTGATGATAAAAGAGGTACACAATTGTATGATGGTTCCTATGGTTAGTCGGTATCCTACTGAAGGAAATGTGTACACCCGGTACTCAGTAGCTATTATGGTACTGTCTTGGTGTTATCATGTCGACTACATACGGGATAAATTGCTTACACTCGGGACTTAGCTGAATTTGGTGTAACAATTCTCATCTGCAATGTCCTGAAAGGAGATAAGGGGATTTTCGGGTCTTAATTGATCTTGATGATGCATTGTCGACTTCATTAATGGGATTGAGTGTGTGCTTCGGGTTTTTGGGCTTCATATATCGAGACTGGCTGCATCTCCTCAACTACTTGGGGGAAAGTGGTCTCTGGATACTTTTGGTAGGCATTTCTTTAGTATTCAGCGGGAAGAAATGTGAGAAGAATTATTCAAATGTGAGATGATTCATTGCTGATCTATTTGAGGATCCCCGAACGGAGAATCACGATGATTATTCTTAAAAGGGAGCAACAATACTTAATGTGGTTTGCTACGGTTTCTGCTGTTTGCTTACCTTATGTAAGCTTGAAAGAGAGCTTAGAATCTGCTCAGTATGAAGATTGTCGGTTTGGGGGGGAAGCTATCAAAGCTATACATTGGGAAGGCTCAAGTTCCGTCGTCTGTTCAGGAGCCTCGAAAGCTTTGGTGGTGAAAGTTTAAGAGATGATTGACCACAGATTTCTACAACATACTGGACGTATCCTCATTTTGGTATTCATTTCATCATCGTCTTAAACTGAATAATATAGTTTGTACATATCTTAAAACATACTGTAAATAGAAAATTATAGAACCAGAAAATTGTATATAGAAAAATATTAAAACCAAGAAAAACCATAAAAAATTAAAAAATAGAAAATACCAAAAATAGTTTCACCTAGGCATGTCTTCTGTTTATCGATAACATTTACGGACTTAGAAATGTCATTCAATAATGGCACGGGTCTTTAAATGAAGCTCGAGCAGAAGTTATACTAATTGTTAAAACATGTCTAAATGGCTTGCTATTACTTTAGATAGCAACCCGCGCTTCATATTGGGGAAAGCACGTCGCCAAAAAGACGGCTGTTCCTCCAACTGGGTGATGTTCACCTGGGCATGGATTACTTCATATCCATGTTTCCTGATTTGATGTACGTTTCAGTGCATCATTTCTTGTAAAAGAAGAGAAATCTTCTTAGTATAACAAATAGTTTTCATTATATGATTCTTCTGAAAATTATTTGTGAGACACTTGGTGAATATGTGTTGTATGAAATTTGTTTATACTTGGATTAGGCATAAAAATTTGTCACTCAATCAATGAACACAAATCCTTAACTTGAATATGGGTCATTGATTGAGGGGGAGAGTGAATTCAAATTTTATATCATCAAACGGGTTTCTTGATTAATTCATGACTCTTAGAAAAGGTTTTGCAGTTAATGGGGTATTAGTTGAAGAGGATATTGCTTAAATATATCAAATGACCAAGTGTGTTAGTTGCTAGAAAGTTTAGGACATTATGTGCAATTTGCTTGTAGTATCCTAGCTTCATATAACTAGAAGGTTCATTTGTATCTCTTTGGAATCCTCGTTTAATCCCCTAGATACATTAAAACTCAAAATCGGAAAGAAGTTAGAAAACCCGATGTGTTTGATGTTCTTGAATGCTCCACTGACATTTGTATGAACTAAGTGAATGAGTTTCAAATGTTGTTTGTCTCTGCTGCTTAATTGTTGTTGATATTGTGCATATGTTCTCAGGATTCGCTTAGGTAGATTGCTATTATGTTAGAATCATGTTCCTAAGATCCTGAATTAAATATTGAAATCTGTGTGAATTGCCATGTTCATGATTGCTAATTGCTCTTCATGCTAGATAGTGGTTTGACGTAGTTCCTGATTGGGGTTTGATTATAAGATGAACTTGGTATTATAATGTGGCAAGCTGCTAAAGGGTAGCTATTAAGGAATAGTGTATCTGTATGCATGTATATCTGTGTTGATATTCTTATGCAGATTCCATAGCCAAAATGAATGTACCAGTTCCCATTCTAACCATTTGATCAGACGTTTAAACTCTATTGATTGGCTCGGAATTCACCACGACAACAACATCGACAGCAACAACAACAACAACACCATCATCACCACCACCACCTTCAGTGAAACAAAGCAATATTTGTTCCGATCTCGCCAAGTGGGGATCTACAATACTTGGACGTTCTTGTTGGTGGATGGATAATCGATGTTGACCATTGATTCACTCAGAAAAACGGATGATTACATTGTCTGTGCAAAAGGTCAATATCACTTGTGTCATAAACAATAACTTGTGCATATAAAGCAGTGAATCTCCCTCTTAGATTAAGGGGGAGCTCAGTATGTTCTCATCATCAGAATATATTAAATCGGACACATTTTCTCCCACATTTTCTAACTTATTTAAATCAATTGGGATCACAAATCTCAAAAGGTTTGAAATTTTTGATCGGGGGAGAGAATGTGATTTAAATATGAAACCTGATGAAAATGTGATGTTTTGGATTTAAACGTTAGGCTCTCCCATATGTGCTAAACTCTTTCGTATATCGATGCACATATTGAGGGGGAGCAAATGAACAAAAAGGATTTGGCATAGCATGAGATCGTGACTTAGACTTAACAAATGAATTGACGGAACATATACTGTCATGAATCGAAAGGACATATCCTGGCCGGGTAATAATTTCAAGCTAGTCTAACTAGTGATGTAAGCGTGTCTCGAAAAGGATGTGTCTGAGTAGAGTGTACCGTTTCGAGAAACTTTCTATGGACTTGACCAGGACGGGTAATAATTTCAAGCTGGTCTAACCAGTGATGTAAGCGTGTCTCGAATCGGTCATGTTCACTGAAAGTTGATCAATTCAAAAGTGCGAGCTTCACCTGACATGTGCAAATTTATAAAACAATCATTTGAGCACATGTTGAGGGGAAGCATTTGAAAAATATAAAACTCTCAAGTGTTTGCAAAAATGTGTTTCAGAATCATGAACACTTTGAGAGATTTTTCAAAGATTTGGTTTGGCAATCGTGGATGAATACCAAAGACCGACCATTTTAATTTATGCATGGAGTTATAAGGATGGTTAGGTTAGGTTCAAGTTCCCACGATCCCGCCAGAGCCAGAGGGATCTACCCAGGGACAATCCACTAGTTAGTGTAGAAGTCCTTAGGTATGATTAAAAAGGAGAAAAGTGGATAAGGGAAAAGTGCCGACTGAGATGGAGCTAGTACTGGAACAAACCCAACAAGGTGCTAGTTATGAAGTCTCGGTAAGCACTGAAGGGGTTGAAGAATGAAAAAGAATTGTAAAGATAAAGGGTGAAAAGAAAGAAGCCCTCCTTACAACTTAGGCAGAAACCGGGTCAATACATATGCTGTCAAAATCACATAGTTGATTGCTGGCATTGAAGACAAAGTATCATGGACCCAGTGATACGCTGCACAACCCTCCCTAGCCACTCAAGGTCCCTCAAAGGATTCTTGTTTCAATTGTCACGAAGTTCAATACATTCCTATCGTCTCTCTCACTCCGAGTTGGATGATATTGAAAAGGTGGCAGTCCTCTCCAGCCTCCGCTCACTAAATCAAAACGCACAATAGAGTCTAGAGCCATGAGATGCATCATAAGATCTCTTAGGGACACGAATTACTTCTACACTGGTTGTTTTACATTAAGGACACCAGTTGTAAACTTATGAGTCCTACGCAGATCTTAGCAATCTGCCAGAACATTTATGAGAGAATTTACAAATGTAATTCTCAATGATTGAATGGAAATTCCTGCCAGGGTCAACATCAAGCAGCCCTGAAAGCAGGTCACTTCGGTAATTCTTTATGGATTACGCTTAGTGGTCACGGCGGTTTCAAACGGTCTACAGTCGTGGAGTGATCTCCAGCGACTCACCTAATCGTTGATGTGCTACGGTTCGATCTTAAAAAGCCCTCTGTGGGTTTTCGATTAGGAACGGTCTTGCTAAGGATTAGAGAGAGTTTTCACACTATGCTGTTAAGAATCTCAAAGTCCGAACCTGTAAGTACCGGTCGATTTGTTGCTAACTGTCGTATGCAGGAACTTCTGGCGATTGTAGCTGTGGAATGCTGTAGCTGGTTGCTGTTGTAGCTGGTTACAGAAAAGATGTCAATCCTCTAACACATGTTCACACTACATCATCATTGTAACTCAAAAAAGTCATGATCAACCTAAAAGACCTTTTACACGGCTTCTGCAAACTCTGATGCTAAAGATCATGACACCAAATAGTGTGAGCATGTCGTCTCGAAGATTATCACATCACGTGGAGACATACTACTGAAAGATGGCTTGAAGATACATGTTGGATGATATTTTCGAAGAATACTCAAAATCATCCAAGACAAGGATAAGTCATCAAAAGGTCACTGCTGAAAGCACAATGATCAAAGACGTTGAAGAATCAAAGACTACGAGCTATAAAGACAAGTTCAGAAGAAAGAATGCTAGAATTCAAATTATTATTTCCGGGGTGACCTCCCTTAGGGGGAGATTGTTAGGAATATAAATATTCAGATGAAGGCTCGGTCACCCCGAGCATCTATTTAGCATTTACATAGCTCGTAGGCTTATTTATATTAGCTTAGCAATATTAGTATTAGTATTATTAGTTTAGTCGCATTTATATTTGTGGAGTGGGTCGGGGCTTTCCCCACTATCAGCTCACTCCACACCCCACTAGGGGCACAATATGTAGTAAGTATAAATACCCCTTCCCACACTTGGGAAGGGTTGGAACTCTCATTATTTCAAGCTAATACACATAGTGTTTCTCTCACTAGAAGTTCCCACTTTCTCTCTCTAGTTTTCTTTCATTCGATCCATATCAAGGCCTCAAACAAGTGTTTCTTGCATTGTGAATACCCTACATAGTTGATGATCTAGCTCAGTATTTGTGGGTACATAGTTGACGTGGAAGAGGTGGTTTTTGGGTTCATTGGTCGTATGCCCTAGCAGAGATTAATGTATTACAAGTCGACGGGTGCTTATGGTAGAGTCTATTGGCATTCTGCCATAGCGAACCAAAGGCTGCAAGTCGAGAGTAAGTACACCTAATAGGTGATGGAGTCTCAACCCTAGGAGTTGTCTCAAGGAGGTAATCAAAGTGGTAAAACACCTACCTGAAAAAATTACAAGGTAGTTTACACCCTAGCGAGGTGCCTTGTAGGGACCTTTTCCAGATCCTAGTGTAATGTGCGAAATGGTAGGTCTAGTAGCCATTATGACAAAGATTGAATGTACTAAATTGTCTTCATTTAAAACTGTAGATGGCAAATAAGGACAACAATCACAACCCTTTGTCACTTCGCTCTATTCTGAAGAAGGACAAGTTCACTAGGCCTAACTTTCGTGACTGGGAGAGGAATCTTCAGGTTGTACTCAGACATGAACGAAAGTGGTATGTCTTAGAGAATCCCATCGGCCCAACACCTGCGGCTAACGCCCCGGTGGCAGTCAGGAACGCCTACCAAAGGTATTTAAATGACTTGGTAGACGTTGGTTGTCTGATGCTGGCCACCATGGCACCAGAGCTCCAAGTCAACTACATAGACAATGGAGCATTTGAACTGCTCAACCAGCTGCGTACTACTTTCCAGGCGCAGGCCCGAACCGAAAGGTTCGATGCAATTGTTAATCTTAGAAATTGCAAGATGGTTGAGGGTTCACCAGTGAGTGCTCATGTAATTAAACTGATTGGGCACAACAATTGACTTGAAAGGTTAGGTTACACAGTTACACCCGAATTTGCTATTGATTTCATCTTGAACTCATTAAGCAAGGAGTATAAGCAGTTCATACTCAACTACAACATGAATAATTTTGAGGGCGGGACCGTAGCCGAATTGCACAACATGCTCAAGATGGCCGAAAGGGGTCTTGAGCAGAATTCGAAAGATGTGCTTGTGGTGGATGGTTTCAAAGGCAAGAACCAAGGCAAGTGGAAAGGGAGAGGAGGCGGTGGGAAGAAGAATGACAAATCTTCCCAGTCAATATTGAAAGGAGGTAAACCCCTGAAGGGTTTTCCTTGCTTCAGGTGTGGGAAAGTAGGGCACTAGTCAAGAAGGACAAGGACAATACTGCCAAGACCTCAAGTTAGTACAATACTAATATTGTTGCCTCTTACTCCGTTACGAAAGTAACAAGATCTAACTTGTTGTAATAAACAATATAGATGGGAAGTGAAGAGGAGCGATGGACAGAAGTTGTGGAAGCAGCTGATGAAGAGTGTTGAAAAGTTTGCGAAGGATGATGACCGAGAGCGTTCATCTGCTTTGGGATTTAGGAATTTAAAACTATTTAAAATTTTTTCTTTCTTTTAAAACCAGTTTTTGCCCGTTTAGGGCTTGTTTTAAATTTTAAATGTTTTAGGTTTTAAACATTGTTTTAATTCTAAAATTTAAATCTATATGGCATGTTAAAATCTAATATTAAAGTTTTGGATAAAACTTGGAGGAATCCTAAAATAACTGCAAACTATGACGACAATTTATATGGTTTGATCAAATGAGTGATCATACTTTATGGGTGCCTTTTGTAACACCCCCATTTTCACAGATAGTAGCGGAAGCTAAATATGGGGTATTAACTCATTGATACACAGTCACAATAATAGAAAACGACTCAAAAAGAGATGTTTTTAAAGATAAGTTATCATTCATTTATTCATCAGAGTTTTTACAGCAAAAGAGAGACTTTTGCAAACAGAGGTTGTCACACCCCCAGAATCGGGTCCAGCGGAAGCATACATGTAGCTGGGCTCGATTCTGGGGGTGTGACAGATTGGTATCAGAGCCTCGGCTATAGAGAACTGGGTGATTTTAAAACCTAGACTATAGCTACATTCACAAAAACTTAAACCTATGACCGTCACGTGCCTGCCTGCCAAGCTGATGCCTCATTTGTGGTTTGTTGCTGACATAATTGATGAGATTTGTATCTCATTATCAGATAGATTATACTCACTTATTCTAGTTGATTACCATACTTGTCTTCCATATTAGTATGCTTACATATCATATGCGTTTCATTGTTACGCCTTTTTCCTTGCGTAGTTTCATTATTCGACCTCGAGATTGGTCATTTGCATTAGTCTTTCAGAACATCTTTTCATATGTAAAGGACATGGTATTAGTATAACTGGGCTGAGTATTTCAAAATTCATGAAACCTCGGTAGAATATAGACTGGTCATCTATATTCGACCCGGGATAGTGGGACATAGGCTGACCACCTATATCCGACTCAGAAATGAATTTTGCAATACTGAGAATAGTTATAATAAAATTTTGTCCAGATCAATTCTCTACCCAATTTCCAAATGTTTCATTCATGTGTGCGTACTCAAACGTTGCAAGAACATTTCGCACCTACACCACTTCGGTTACCACTGAGTGGAAGTGCGCCGATAAATCATTGCATCTCATGGACATTCCCATTGTGCACCATACATTTACATCACCGTACTCTCTTTCATCATTGTTATGTGAATTCCTCATCATTGTTATTTGACTTCCTCACCATTGTTCATATAGCGACTGTTACAGTCATTTCCCTTCTCACCATCACTATCATTTCCTTTCCCCAGTCCCATATACAAGGATTAGACGACACTCTAGGGATTCCTAGGTTACTCATCACTCCCTACTCCCAATGTTAATAAGTGGATATTATCAAAGACCTTCTTAGGAAAGGCTTTCCATACCATCTATGAGGAGGATCCCTCGGTACATTAAGACCATTCAAAACTCAACAGAAATCTCAAAGTATCACTAAACCATCCGAACCGCTATCACTGGCCTGATCGCCGAAATTCTATAATCTAGAAAGCATTGGCTTGACCGAATTACAAGATCCGTTATGGTACGAATGCTCACCAAGAAACATTTATAGGGATGAATCCAACCTCCTAACCAAGATTATAGAACATTCATGCCTTCATTTCCCTCGTGAACCACCGCCTAGAAGCATGTCAACTAATCATAACGACTTCAAGTTTTCATTTTATGACAAGCCACTCAGAACATCTACTTCTAGAAAACGTCTTATTTACGTTTCACCCTCCTTTTCTTGTTTTGAAGAGTTATGCCGCGAAAGAAAGCTACTTCAACTATGACACCAGCTGCTATTCGGAAGCTTGTTGCGGATAGTATAGAGGCAGCACTAGTAGTTGAAAGGGAGGCCGTAGCTGCACGGGCTGCTGAAGCCGCTTCTCGGGCAGAAACCGCAGGAGTTGCCGGAATGGCTGCTAATGGTACTAATGGTCGTAAATGTACATACAAGGACTTTAAGAGTGGAGATCCCCCAAAATTCAAGGGCACTGAAGGAGCCACTGCTATGATCCGTTGGTATGAAGGGATAGAATCTGTGTTTCTTCTATGTAACTGTCCAGAGGAGTACAAGGTAAAGTTTGCTGCTAGTACACTTGTTGAGGAAGCTATGTCGTGGTGGAATTCTTATGCAAAACCCGTGGGAATGGAAAATGCTCACAAGCTTACGTGGGATGAATTCAAGAAGTTGCTGACTAAGAAGTTCTGTCCACGCACTGAAATAAAGAAGCTGGAAACAGAGTTTTACGAGCTAGTGACAACAGGTAATGATATCGAAACATACATCAGGAGATTTCAAGAATTGGCTGTGCTATGTCCAACTATGGTTCCAGATAATGAAAAGCTGCTAGAAAATTTCACTGGTGGACTACCTCACAACATCCAAGGAGATGTGATTTCCTCTGAACCACACACACTGGACGAGGCTATCAGAATGTCTCAAAAGCTTATGGCTCAAGTAGTGAAGCAAGAAACTACTGTCAACAACAACAACCACAACAACAACGAAAACAAGAGGAAAAGGGATGACAACCAACGAGATGATCAAGTATGGCAGCCAAACAAAGGACATGAAATGGTTAAGGCCTACGTTGCAGGACCAAGTAAAAGGAAAGGATATGCCGGGACTTTGCCCAAGTGCCACAAGTGCCGGTTTCACCACGAGGGACCTTGCCCCACTCAATGTGGAAACTGCCAAAAGGTCGGACACAAAGCCAAGGATTGCAAGGCTCCCACCCTCGTAATGCATCAGAAAGTCACGGTAACCTGCCATGAGTGTGGAGTAATTGGACACTTCAAGAGTGAATGTCCAGAGCTGAGAAACCAGAATGGAGGAAGAGTTCGTTGAAGTGCGAAGCTCGTCAGGACAACAACAACAATGACAATGGTTAAGAAGAGAACTTCTGCCTTATCTATTTAAACGGAAGCGTAAACCCTCTAGTGTTGTATTTCTTTTGTGTCCACTTTGTGTTCTATCGTACGAACTTCATGTACTATTACGATTCCGATCTAATGAATGTTTTATCTTTTATCACCGCAATGTGACTCATATATCCACGTCTCTTCACCGAGTACCCTCCACAGACCAACGCTAACTGAATTCAGGGACTGAATTCCTTTAACGGGTGGAGACTGTCACAACCCGCATTTTCAGGATATTTTCCATATTCACTATTCATCTCGGGAAATTACTATTCATCAGTTACTATTCACCGATCACTATTCACATTTCACTATTCATCGTTTTCGGAGTCAATTTGAGATTCTGAGAAGCGTTCAGAAATTTTACTATTCACATGACACTATTCATTCCCGGAAGAATTCACTATTCATGGTTATCGTTCATTACTTCGTAAACTGGGTTTACGGGTCTTCAAATACGCGTAACCGGTGAGGTTTAGCGGTGTATTCATACATCATCATTAAGGACCCGTCATATAGACTAGAAGTAGTCTACATATCATCAGTAACATCATCAGTATCCTAGGTCATGCACGGACATACATTATTTCTATTTACGTATGATTAATTTGTAATTAACGTTACCACTCAGTTTTCACTACTAATTATATAACCGATACTCCCGACAATGATCCTAACATATTTTCATACTTATTATAATGATATAAAAATTATACTATTAATTTACCCGGTGTTTTAAAACCATTTGCTATATTTTCCGGAAAACGCCTATAACAGCGTCGGTTTGCGAATTTTCAACTCGATAATTATTTTAACACCCGATTCTCATCAGGAATACAATTTCATAATTTTTACAAGATCGTCATATTTTATTTCACCTCGTCACGATTTATTTCAAGATAACTCGGTACCCGATAACACCCAATATATAATTTAAACTAGCTAATACTTGTACAATTGGACACCATCATTAACTAGCCCACAAATCTTCCACCCTTTCCCCTAAATCACGCCAAGGCCCCCCCTAGCTAGTATGCACATGCATTTAATTAACTAAGCTTACATAACAAGATTGCTAGATATTTCACTTCATTATCTTCATTTAAACAAAACATAAACTAGCAACTTCTCTTCCCTTTTTCCTTCTCTCTATATTCGGCCAAACAAGAACACCAACAAGAAGTCATCAATTTTTCAAGATCCAAGTGTTTAACAAGTCCTAGTAGTAATCTAGTTTGGGTTTTTGGCCCGATTCTGGGGGTGTGACAGATTGGTATCAGAGCCTCGGCTATAGAGAACTGGGTGATTTTAAAACCTAGACTATAGCTACATTCACGAAAACTTAAACCTATGACCGTCACGTGCCTGCCTGCCAAGCTGATGCCTCATTTGTGGTTTGTTGCTGACATAATTGATGAGATTTGTATCTCATTATCAGATAGATTATACTCACTTATTCTAGTTGATTACCATACTTGTCTTCCATATTAGTATGCTTACATATCGTATGCGTTTCATTGTTACGCCTTTTTCCTTGCGTAGTTTCATTATTCGACCTCGAGATTGGTCATTTGCATTAGTCTTTCAGAACATCTTTTCATATGTAAAGGACATGGTATTAGTATAACTGGGCTGAGTATTTCAAAATTCATGAAACCTCGGTAGAATATAGACTGGTCATCTATATTCGACCCGGGATAGTGGGACATAGGCTGACCACCTATATCCGACTCAGAAATGAATTTTGCAATACTGAGAATAGTTATAATAAAATTTTGTCCAGATCAATTCTCTACCCAATTTCCAAATGTTTCATTCATGTGTGCGTACTCAAACGTTGCAAGAACATTTCGCACCTACACCACTTTGGTTACCACTGAGTGGAAGTGCGCCGATAAATCATTGCATCTCATGGACATTCCCATTGTGCACCATACATTTACATCACCGTACTCTCTTTCATCATTGTTATGTGAATTCCTCATCATTGTTATTTGACTTCCTCACCATTGTTCATATAGCGACTGTTACAGTCATTTCCCTTCTCACCATCACTATCATTTCCTTTCCCCAGTCCCATATACAAGGATTAGACGACACTCTAGGGATTCCTAGGTTACTCATCACTCCCTACTCCCAATGTTAATAAGTGGATATTATCAAAGACCTTCTTAGGAAAGGCTTTCCATACCATCTATGAGGAGGATCCCTCGGTACATTAAGACCATTCAAAACTCAACAGAAATCTCAAAGTATCACTAAACCATCCGAACCGCTATCACTGGCCTGATCGCCGAAATTCTATAATCTAGAAAGCATTGGCTTGACCGAATTACAAGATCCGTTATGGTACGAATGCTCACCAAGAAACATTTATAGGGATGAATCCAACCTCCTAACCAAGATTATAGAACATTCATGCCTTCATTTCCCTCGTGAACCACCGCCTAGAAGCATGTCAACTAATCATAACGACTTCAAGTTTTCATTTTATGACAAGCCACTCAGAACATCTACTTCTAGAAAACGTCTTATTTACGTTTCACCCTCCTTTTCTTGTTTTGAAGAGTTATGCCGCGAAAGAAAGCTACTTCAACTATGACACCAGCTGCTATTCGGAAGCTTGTTGCGGATAGTATAGAGGCAGCACTAGTAGTTGAAAGGGAGGCCGTAGCTGCACGGGCTGCTGAAGCCGCTTCTCGGGCAGAAACCGCAGGAGTTGCCGGAATGGCTGCTAATGGTACTAATGGTCGTAAATGTACATACAAGGACTTTAAGAGTGGAGATCCCCCAAAATTCAAGGGCACTGAAGGAGCCACTGCTATGATCCGTTGGTATGAAGGGATAGAATATGTGTTTCTTCTATGTAACTGTCCAGAGGAGTACAAGGTAAAGTTTGCTGCTAGTACACTTGTTGAGGAAGCTATGTCGTGGTGGAATTCTTATGCAAAACCCGTGGGAATGGAAAATGCTCACAAGCTTACGTGGGATGAATTCAAGAAGTTGCTGACTAAGAAGTTCTGTCCACGCACTGAAATAAAGAAGCTGGAAACAGAGTTTTACGAGCTAGTGACAACAGGTAATGATATCGAAACATACATCAGGAGATTTCAAGAATTGGCTGTGCTATGTCCAACTATGGTTCCAGATAATGAAAAGCTGCTAGAAAATTTCACTGGTGGACTACCTCACAACATCCAAGGAGATGTGATTTCCTCTGAACCACACACACTGGACGAGGCTATCAGAATGTCTCAAAAGCTTATGGCTCAAGTAGTGAAGCAAGAAACTACTGTCAACAACAACAACCACAACAACAACGAAAACAAGAGAAAAAGGGATGACAACCAACGAGATGATCAAGTATGGCAGCCAAACAAAGGTCATGAAATGGTTAAGGCCTACGTTGCAGGACCAAGTAAAAGGAAAGGATATGCCGGGACTTTGCCCAAGTGCCACAAGTGCCGGTTTCACCACGAGGGACCTTGCCCCACTCAATGTGGAAACTGCCAAAAGGTCGGACACAAAGCCAAGGATTGCAAGGCTCCCACCCTCGTAATGCATCAGAAAGTCACGGTAACCTGCCATGAGTGTGGAGTAATTGGACACTTCAAGAGTGAATGTCCAGAGCTGAGAAACCAGAATGGAGGAAGAGTTCGTTGAAGTGCGAAGCTCGTCAGGACAACAACAACAATGACAATGGTTAAGAAGAGAACTTCTGCCTTATCTATTTAAACGGAAGAGTAAACCCTCTAGTGTTGTATTTCTTTTGTGTCCACTTTGTGTTCTATCGTACGAACTTCATGTACTATTACGATTCCGATCTAATGAATGTTTTATCTTTTATCACCGCAATGTGACTCATATATCCACGTCTCTTCACCGAGTACCCTCCAGAGACCAACGCTAACTGAATTCAGGGACTGAATTCCTTTAACGGGTGGAGACTGTCACAACCCGCATTTTCAGGATATTTTCCATATTCACTATTCATCTCGGGAAATTACTATTCATCAGTTACTATTCACCGATCACTATTCACATTTCACTATTCATCGTTTTCGGAGTCAATTTGAGATTCTGAGAAGCGTTCAGAAATTTTACTATTCACATGAAACTATTCATTCCCGGAAGAATTCACTATTCATGGTTATCGTTCATTACTTCGTAAACTGGGTTTACGGGTCTTCAAATACGCGTAACCGGTGAGGTTTAGTGGTGTATTCATACATCATCATTAAGGACCCGTCATATAGACTAGAAGTAGTCTACATATCATCAGTAACATCATCAGTATCCTAGGTCATGCACGGACATACATTATTTCTATTTACGTATGATTAATTTGTAATTAACGTTACCACTCAGTTTTCACTACTAATTATATAACCGATACTCCCGACAATGATCCTAACATATTTTCATACTTATTATAATGATATAAAAATTATACTATTAATTTACCCGGTGTTTTAAAACCATTTGCTATATTTTCCGGAAAACGCCTATAACAGCGTCGGTTTGCGAATTTTCAACTCGATAATTATTTTAACACCCGATTCTCATCAGGAATACAATTTCATAATTTTTACAAGATCGTCATATTTTATTTCACCTCGTCACGATTTATTTCAAGATAACTCGGTACCCGATAACACCCAATATATAATTTAAACTAGCTAATACTTGTACAATTGGACACCATCATTAACTAGCCCACAAATCTTCCACCCTTTCCCCTAAATCACGCCAAGGCCCCCCTAGCTAGTATGCACATGCATTTAATTAACTAAGCTTACATAACAAGATTGCTAGATATTTCACTTCATTATCTTCATTTAAACAAAACATAAACTAGCAACTTCTCTTCCCTTTTTCCTTCTCTCTATATTCGGCCAAACAAGAACACCAACAAGAAGTCATCAATTTTTCAAGATCCAAGTGTTTAACAAGTCCTAGTAGTAATCTAGTTTGGGTTTTGAAATAAAAACCACAAAGATTAATAGGGTTTTCATCACCATCTTTCAATAATCATCACAAGTAAGTTACCCATCATTTTCCTACTCTTTTAAACATTTACTTGATGTATTTTCATGATCTAGTAACAAAACATGCAAGTATGTATGATCCATACCACTTTATTAGGTTTTTATTACATAAAAATGGGTTTTGATTATCCTATGCTTATTCCCTTGAAACCCACCATGGTTGGTGATGTTTAGGACCCCATGACACCCTAAGAAGGTGTATGGTAGGATTTGCGAACTTGTGGGTTGATTTGAAGAGATTTGAGTAAGTTTAGAACTTTAAAAATGGATTTTAAACATTATAGATGAGGGTCTGTCCATAAACGGCAGATCTGGAAACCTCAGTAATTTTTGAACTATTTTGGTCTAAATATTCAGAAAGTACTTTCAAAAACGAAACCGTGGGCGCCGGAATCACTAAAATCGGACTTATAACGAAGGAGATATGATTTTCCGAAGTTGGGTGACGAAAACTATTGTTTCAGAAAATTAGGTGCTGATTGCCGAACTTTAAGGGGCAAAATGAGTCGTTAGCCGTGATCTTGATGAGCCGAGCCATTGAAAATATGTTAGTTTATATTTATACGAACCCGTGGATATAAAGAACGTAGAAAACGAGCTTATAACGACCGAGATATACACATTTAAAGCCCGACAATTCAATACTTATTTTGACAGCTCACTACATTAAAGTGTTTCAAGTATGAAAACTAGTATTTTTACAAGTCAAAACATTGATAGCCGATTATCTAACTGATCGAGGCGCGGTTGATCAAAAGTTGAATATAACGATATTTAGATATTGTTACAAGGTTTACAAAAACGTTGAGTTTTATTTCTAACACATAACGAGCTATATTTCACGGCTAGTTTTACAAGGCCGTTCGGGCATATTTTCAAAAGTTGTAAAAAGAGTTATTTTGCGACGAAAACATTATATTAACCAATATAACACCAAACAAGGATCGTGGAGTACCGTTTCAATATATTTACACGAAAAGTAGTATTTAACTTAACGAGACGTCAAAAATGTATTTTTCGACGATAAACGTTATTTTCCAAAATCATCGAGTGGTATCGATAACATACGTATTTGCATGTGCAGCATCATTTCATTTCTTACATTAGATTCCATCATTCATATTAGGTCGCGGTTAGAGATCGTGCCTCATTTCAGTGTATTCACTTTTGTCATCGTAGCTATCATACCAAGTGAGTTTCATAGCCCCTACTTTCGTACGTTTTGAATAACTGTTTTGGGGGAGAATACATGCTCATTTTCATCCAAATGTATACATGATTTACTTGATTATGCCACTTGTTTCATCAAAGCATTACTTGCTCCACTTATGAATTTGTTATTCATCCGAATGTATTCACTAGTATTGCACTTAATTCTTATTACTCATGGACACAAGCACTTCAAACATTATGCATACTTAACCGAATGAACCGGCTCCACTACTATGTACATACATGACAAAATGAATGGGTCACATAACCGAATGTACGGGTATTATGACCGAATGAACGGGTCACATGACGAATGAACTGGTCACACAACCGAATGAATTGGTCACATCATCGAATGTATTGATCAACCAAATGTACTGTGAATCTTGTGGTCCACATATTACTTTTATTCACCAAACCAAAACTCATTTGGCAGTGGGTTGTAAACACACAGGTTGCAAGTCTTGTTATGGCCAAGGCTTGGGACTGAGTGGATTTACAATGCCTTTGCTAGGAAATCATTATTCAAAGGCATTACATTTTACAACAACTCTATGAACTCACCAACCTCGTGTTGACGTTTTAGCATGTATTTTCAGGTATTTAGCAAAGGCACGCTACTGGAGGCTTTGGCAGGGCATGGCATGGTCATAGAAGACTCTGATATTGATACAGGGACCGTTTTAAACTATATTTTTAAGGGCCTAATTCCGCATTACTTTTAACAATGTAATTCAACATTTTTGTTAAACAATGTTATTCTAAATGATTGAGTTGAAAACCGTTCTTTGCACTTGTGTTGTGATACCAATTGAGTTGCACCCCAGCTACATGTATGCTTCCGCTGGACCCGATTCTGGGGGTGTGACAGAGGTCCCAAAGATACGTTTTCAAAATACAAAGATGAATGATAACAGGTTTGGACGTCCTCATGTCCAATGTCACTCCGTGCAGTAAGGCCATAAGTGCTCAGTTACCTGCGATAACATGCTTAAAGGTCAACACAAAGGTTGAGTGAAATTCATAGGTTTAGATGGTAATAGTTTGAATACAAGTTCGTGTGGGCATCGTTGTTGCACCCAAAGATAAAGTAATGTTATTGCATCTTAGCTCATGACACCCCACGTTAACATGTCCAAGTCCAATGATGGCACTGCAGACCAATCAGTGACTAGACGTGAGGTTAACTTGCCAAGGTTAACCTCTTTGTTCTCAAATATAGTGCTAATTGGTACCCGGTAGGGGCACACCAACGGGAGTTGTCAAAATCCAGATAGATCTATCCACCATATTCGCGTTCACTCGCAAGTGATTATGGTTCATGAAATTTAAGTAATAGTGGCAAAAGGTGATACTCGTGCAATAATCAATCAGGAGAAAATACTTGTATTCAGGTTTATAGCATGTAGCCCCCTCACGGGTTTATAAAGCATTTAATAGTGAGGCTATGAACTCACCTTAGTTCAAGAAAATCTGATTGATGTCAAAAGTGACTCAGATATTAGACGGCTTACTCACGCAACCTGAGGTAGTGTATGTCAAGTCTTAGTTGGTTTGTTTATGTTTCAAAACTTTGTTTTTGAAGTAAATGTTTCTTTGATTCACTAGATTTATAGATATAACATAACACTGGTCGGGCTATCATAATTCAGAGGTCATGTAGTAAACGTTTGAGGAGCCAAGGCACTTTAACTCGTAAACCCAGCAAAGTCGTCGAAACATATACCCAAATAAAACCCCTCACATGAAATTCCCTAGTAACGTGATACGTTGTTAAGTTAAAAAGATAGGTTTTTAGTTTATATAGAAATATTTCATTTATACCTTTAAGTTTGCAAATTGGAAATAAATACCCTTGATTTATAAACTTTTACAAAATTAGTCCTTTATATAATAAATATATATATACTAACCCTTTAAATTTAAAACTTTACAAAATAGATCCTTATACTTACAACTTTATAAAAATGACAGAAATAACCCTTATACTTATAATTTTCCAAAAGTTATAATATATCCCCCTATGCATGGAATACGTTTCAAAACTAGTCCAAAAACCATGCAAAGTGTATTTTTAGAATAAAAAAGGGTTTTACAGCTTATGGCTTATTAGAATAAGCCAAGATAAGTAGCTTTTACGAGATTATAGCTTATGGAAAGGTTTTGTGATCAAAATTGTCAATTCGAGGACAATATTAGGGTTTTAAAAGAAAAAGCCTAGGTTTTATGGTTCAAGTCTCAAACAAGGGTTCTCATATGATCTAATAAACCTAATGAACAATCAAAAACAATAAGGAAGCTTATTGAACAAGTAGAAAGGCTTACATGACTAGAAAATGGGTCGATGCTATGGTTTCTGGTTCTCTCGGCTTCACGACTTGGAGAAGGCTTCTAAGGCTCGTTGTTCCTGATTCTTGGCTTCAAGGGACTCTTAGGGATCTTAGGTTTCTGCTAGTACAAGGTTTTGAGGTAGAGAGAGTTTTTGGAATGAGTTTGAAGGGTGTGTTTGTTCTCGTTATTTGTAGGGGTCGAACACTTAGGGACCAAGCTTTATGCTTGGAGTGGTGGCCAAGGGTGGTAGGGTGGTTATTCATGGCAGCTAGGGAGTGACAAAGAAGGGCTAGGGTAGTAGCTAGGAGTGGTGGAAGGTGTTGTGTGGTTGTGGTGAGGTCGCGGTGACAAGGAGGTGACGAGACCTCCTTGGTGGCCAAGGAAGGTGACGAGGTGGTGATGGAGGTTCCAGGGTGGCTACTAGCGAGGTGGTGGTGATGTCATAGAGGTGCTTGAGGTGGTAGGGTAGTAGCTTAGGTTAGTTTTTAGGTTGAAACTAAGTTAAACTAGGTTTAGGGTTAATTTAGGTCAAATTAGGGATTAAACTAGGATTAGGGTTCCAGATTAGGGTTTAGAATGATTTAGGGATTAGGTTTAGGGTTTAGAAATCATGAATTAAGTGGTTGTACTTTGTGCTAGAGTGATGGTAAGGTTTAAACATGATTTAGGAGCTTAAATGACCTAATTTGGATTCTATGCTTAAAGAACTTGTACACTGTGCTTTAAGTAGTTGTACTAGAGTTTAGGAAGTAAAATATAGCTAAGATAACTTATACATAAGCCTTGAACACTTTCAAACTAGTTTTAACTTGAAATTAGGTATTTTGAAATAACCGTAAACGTATAGGGCTTGTTTTGGTAAATGTTGGAAATAGTAAGTTAGATTGATAGTATACTTGATAAAATGATTTTTGAAACATAGACTTGACATATTAGGAGGTTTACATGATGTAAACATAGAGATATTTTGCATTGGTAGTTGCGTGAGCACGTCTAGTGGGCTATGTAAGTTACTTTACATAGAGATATTTGGCATTAGTAGTTGCGTGAGCACGTCCCGTGAAGATGATCTTTATATATATCATGAGTGTGGATAACATAGATGAAATTTATGAGTTATTATAGTCTTCCCCCCTAAAAGTGAAATCTCGTCCTGAGATTTTAGTTAGACGTAGGAGTGGTGTTTGAGAATAGGTGAGGGTATTTAGCATGAATTTGATCTTTGCGTTCCCAGGTATACTCTCCTCTCTTAGAGTTCCAACATACCTTGACGATAGGGATACGACTTTGTTTCAGCTGTTTGACCTCACGGTCCATGATTTCTACGGGTTCTTCTATGAAATTGAGCTTATCGTCAAGATGAAGCTCTTTCATTGGAATGATGAGTGATTTGTTAGATAGGCATTTCTTAAGATTAGAAATGTGGAAAGTATTGTGCACATTACTGAGCTCTGTCGGAAGCTCAATTCTGTACGCCACTAGGCCAATCCGTTCAAGGATTTTAAATGGTCCAATGTATCGTGGATTAAGCTTTCCTTGCTTTCCGAAATGAAAGACACCTTTCCAAGGTATTACTTTTAACATGACGCGATCTCCTACTTGGAATTCTAAAGGCTTTCATCTTATATTGGCATAACTTCTCTGCCGATCTCTTGCAACTTGCAAGCGTTGATGAATTTGAATGATTTTCTCGGTGGTTTCATGGATTATCTCTGGTCCCGTAAGTTGAACATCTCCAACTTCGGCCCAGCAGACAGGTGATCTGCACTTTCAACCATAAAGTGCTTCGAAAGGAGCCGCCTTAATACTGGCGTGATAACTATTATTGTATGAGAATTCGATCAACGGTAAGTGTCTCTCCCATCCTTTTTCGAAATCTATCACACAAGCTCGAAGCATATCTTCGAGTGTTTGGATAGTTCTTTCACTTTAACCATCGGTCTGAGCATGATATATCGTACTCATGTCTATCTGAGTACCCAAGGCACTTTGCATTGATGCCAGAATCTGGATGTAAAACGAGTGTCATGATTCGATATGATAGATATTGGCACTCCATTCCGGGAAACTATTTCCTTTATGTTGGTCCACGAATTGTATGTGGATCTCTAAGTAGTCTTGAATACCTAGTAGATGGTTGGGATAAATCCAAACCAATCTAAGTGAGAAACCCTAGACGATTGTTAATGTTAATGAGGAATCTTAACAAGAACAATGAAGAACACACAGAGATAACACTAACTTCGTATATTACTTTTAATCACAATAGTGAAACTCGTACAACTCACACACAAAACTAACAATCTTAGGAATCCTTTTATAACACAAGGAAACCCTAATGCTAACCGACTAAGAAGATATTCACGAATCTTCTATAAAGATACTTACACGTTTTGTATCTTTTCCTAACTTATCTCTAACAGACTTTCCTAACTTCACGACCAGACTTAACATTATAAGTCAACCAGACTTAAACAGACTACCAGACTTAACTTTGCATTACCAGACCTAATTACAAAGACAGACCTAACTCTGATATATTACCAGACCTAAGTTGTCTTCTCTTGAATCGTATCATAATTCCCAACAATCCTCCCCTAACTTGATCTTCATGCTCCATGAACTTCAAGTTCTTCTGATTAAGCTTTCTGAGGATTGAATCTTGAACACTTTGAATTGTATTTAGGTCTTGTACCTTTCTAGCAGCTTGAATCTTGATAAGCTCTTCTGATATGGTCTTTGCAGCAACATTGACTATATGTACATCAAATTCATTTAAGTTCCAGACTATTCTCATCACTTCCAAATGTGTTACCATCTGTGAGAGGTGAATCATTGAAAATGTAATGGATTTGAAATCTCTTTGCCAATAGCCATTACCATTGGAGTAGCCAATGTTTTGGTGTGTAAGACCATGGTACATTAATAACCATATAATTTTTAGCAAATCATCAGCTTATCAACGGATTTGTTAAGTCTTTACCAAAAGCCGTTTGCTTCTGGACTAGCCAATTCTTTGATGAAAAAGCACGTCATCATGGTGAATTGATTACCATTTATGGTTTTCCACAGCCTTTACCACAAGCCATAACCTTGTGGGCTAGCCAACTCTTTACTTATCTTAGATATGGTGAGTTGAATACCATACAATTTTTGGCAAATTGTCAGCCATAAATGGATTTGAGCAATCTTTACCTGTTAGCCGTTTGCTCAGGATTAGCCAGTCCTTGTGTTGATGAGACAAGGTGGACTGATAACCTTATGTTGTGTTAGTGCAAAGCACCTCCACCAAGTGAGAAGTTCCAATAATCTCACTTAACAACTTGTGAAAATATACTTAATCCAGCATTGCTTATAAAAGAAATAGAAGACACAATTTTATTTTTTTTTTAATTTTTTTTAACACTAACATAACTAAAAACAAAACTACAAGACTTAAAGATAACTTAAATGCTGGTAAGTACTCATACTTTACATACTTTATAGTTTGACCTCCCCTTAAGCCAAACCTCCCCTTAACTCAAACTAGGGGTTCATCATACCAATGTTAACTACCAGATAATTGAACCTAGGACCATCAAATGCTTTAGTTAACAGATTAGCAACATTAAAATCTGTATGTATTTTCTCCACTCTTATCAACTTCTTTTCAAAGCAATCTCTAATAAAGTGATGTCTGATTTCTATATGCTTAGTTTTAGAGTGATATACTGGGTTCTTAACGATACAGATAGTACTCTTATTATCTATGTGGATAACAGTATTCATAAAATTCAAACCATAGTCCAGCATCTGATTCTGAATCCACAAGACTTGTCCACAGCAGTGAGCAGCTGCAACATACTCAGCTTCAGTAGTTGAATTGGCCACAATTGTTTGCTTCTTGCATTGCCAAGATATCAATCTCCTTCTAAGGAATTGACAACCTCCTGTTGTTGATTTCCTATCCAGGCTTGCACCAGCATAGTCACTGTCTGAATAAGCTGTCAAGTCAAAAGATGACTCCTTAGGATACCAAAGGCCCAAATTTGGTTTGCCCTTTAAGTACCTAAAGATTCTCTTCACAGCATGAAAATGTGAAGTCTTTAGTTGTACCTGAAAACGTGAACAAACACAAACTGCATACATAATGTCAGGTCTAGAAGCAGTAAGATACATGAGAGAACCTATCATGGATCTGTAAAGGTGCACATCCACATCAGCAGCATCTTCATCCTTTGTTAAAGGCACCTTGTTTTCCATGGGAGTGACTGCAGTCTTCACATTTGAGAACTCAAACTTCCTTAAAATTTCTGCAACATACTTGTCTTCAGAAATAAAAAGTCCATCATCCTTTTGTTTTACTTGCAGTCCTAAGAAAAATGTAAGTTCTCCCATTGAGCTCATTTCAAATATGCTTTTCATTAAACCTTCAAATTCATCACACCAAGACTTTCTTGTTGATCCAAAAATGATATCATCCACATAAATTTGAACAAGAATGATATCCTTCTGGTCTCTCTTAATGAATAAAGTCTTGTCAATTACACCCCTGATGTATCCATGTTCTTCTAGAAACTGTGAAAGAGTTTCATACCAAGCTCTAGGAGCTTGATGAAGACCATATAGAGCTTTAATAACCTTGTACACTTGATTGGGATTAGCAGGATCCTCAAAACCAGGAGGTTGATGTACATACACATCTTCTTCAATAGTGCCATAAAGAAAAGCACTTTTGACATCCATCTGATACACCTTGAATCCCATGTATGATGCATAGGCCAAAAATAACCTGATAGCCTCAATTCTTGCTACAGGAGCAAAAACCTCATCATAATCTATGCCCTCCTCCTGTTTGTATCCTTGTGCTACCAACCTTGCTTTGTTTCTTACAACTACCCCTCTTTCATCCCTTTTATTCCTGAAGACCCATTTTGTACCAATGATTTTAGCTCCATCAGGTAGGTCTACAAGAACCCATACTTTCTGTAGCTTGAACTGCAACAACTCTTCTTGCATAGCTTCTACCCAACTTTCCTCCCCTAAAGCTTCAGAAACTGTAGTGGGTTCACTTTGAGAAAGAAAGCAAGCAAATAAACAATGTTGCTGGTCCTTATGATTGACCCTTTGTTGTTGCTTGATCAGGCTGATGAGTGCAAGTGAATCAGACTGATGTTGCACTCTACTTCTTGTTTGAACAACAGACTTAGGATCACCAATAATTTGGCTCTTGGGATGAATGGTGTGAATCCTGAGAGTGGGAGTTGGACTTACCTCCACTTCAGTGGGTAAGTTGTTGAAATCAGTAATAATACCCCCTTCATCATAGGAAGCCCCTTCAAAGATACCTTCATTAGGATTTGGAAATACTTCAAGTTCTGGCATCTCAGAATCAACACAAACAGCACTTGAAGAAAGGTCTGGATGAGCACCACTACCAGACTTAAAATTGGAAGAACTGGTAATGCTAGGGGATGTTACTTTGCCAGTATCTTGAGATTTGTATTCAGAATCCTTTTCTTGTGAAGAAGAATTCTTGATTTCTGCTTCAGCTGCAGCAGACTTGTTCTCTGTAGAAGGAATCACAACAAGCTCAGCCATATCATCAGTGTTCCCTGTGTTAGAAGGATCTTTGGTACCTGCATTGTTAGTAACTTCTTTGGTACCTGCAATAGGGTTAACTTGATTCTCCTTGGAGACAGGAATATAATTCATAGAATCAGTTAAATAATCAATATCAAACATCCATCTATGACCAATTCCCTTGACATTGGGTTTTTCTTCAAGAAAGTTTACATGCAGATTTTCTTCTACTTTCTTGGACACTAAGTTGTAAACCCTAAAGGCCTTACTGTTTAATGCATACCCAACTAAAAACCCTTCATCAGATTTTTCTTCAAACTTTCCAAGAACACTTAAAGTATCAAGAATGGTTACATGACACCCAAAAGGCCTTATATGGCTAACAACTGGTTTATGGCCAAACATAAGCTCATAAGGGGTTTTTTTTTAGGCTTAGTCACTCTAACCCTATTAAAGATGTAACAGGCATTGCTGACTGCTTCAACCCAAAATGTTGTGGGTAAAAGTGAATCTGCTAGCATAGTCCTAGCTGCCTCAATAAGTGTCCGGTTCATTCTCTCAGCAACTCCATTTTGCTGAGGAGTTCTTGCATTACTGAATTGTTGCTTAATACCTTTATTACCACAGAAGTCTAGCATGCTTTTGTTTTTAAACTCAGTGCCATTGTCACTCCTAATGATTTTAACTCTTTTATCAAGAAGGTTTTCAATCTGCCTAATGAAAGTTTGAATCAAAGGAGTAGCTTCATCCTTCCTAGACATAAAGAACACCCAACAATATCTAGTACAATCATATGTAATGACAGGGCAATATCATGCATGATTTATACTATGGACAGATGTAGGGCCAAAAAGATCCATATGTAAGGTATGTAAGGGCTCAGTGATTAATCTTTCTAATTTAACCTTACAGGATGCCCTATGTTGTTTTCCCTTGTTACAAGCCACACATGTATGATCATTTTTAAACAATTTTGAAGGCAAACCTCTCACAAGGTTATTCTTCACAAGTTTATTCATGTTTTTGAAATTCACATGGCCTAACCTTCTGTGCCACAACTTAGATTCATCCAAAGTAGCTTTTGCAATCAAACAGGTAGCACCTTTTGCAGGATTAGATGTTTTCATATCAAAACTGTACATTTTGTGTTGTCTGGGAACTTTAAGAAGAATCTGATGTTCTTCAGGCATCATAAAGTCCGGAGTCAACACAAGACAATCAGTTTCAGTAAAAAGCACCTTATGCTGAGTATCACAAATTTGTGATATTGAGAAAAGGTTGAACTGCCCAAGTTCTTTCACAAAGGATACATTGTCAAATTCTATGTTGCCCACAATTATTCTTCCTTTGCCAGTTATCTGTCCCTTGCTTCCTCCAAAAGTAACAGAACCTCCTTCGAATTCATGAAAATCATTTAGATAGTTCTTGTTACCAGTCATGTGCCCAGAGCATCCACTGTCAAGAATTCCTCTATCTTCCATATAGCAAAGTGGATGATCCTGCACAAAAAGAAGAGAAATTAGTTTCTCTAAGGAACCCAGGCCTGAGTAGGCTTGGGTCCGCCTTGTGGATCAACATGCTTAAATTTCTTATTTGAACCTGATCCACTGTTGTTTTGGGATTTATACATGGATTTATTTTTGTTTGAATCCCAAGACATACATGCTGAGGTCTTAACAGCAGACCCCCCATTCCCCTTTAAAGGTTTTGCTGTTTGCTTTACGACTTGTCTTTTCACAGGTGAATTAGTTTTGTAAAAATTATTTCTTTGAAAATTTGTATTCACCTGTGACTTTTGAAATGGTTGTTTGGGTCTCACATAGCCAGTGTTCACATTTGATCTCACAGAATTAACATAACCAGTATTCACATTAGGCCTCATAAAATTACCATTTTGCCTATTCACATTAAAGTTCCTGTAGCCAGATCTAAAATTTTGTCTATCAGAATTAACATAAGAGTTAGGTCTGGTAGAGTTATTGAGTTGGACAGGTCTGGGAACAAACTGGTTGGCATGATTAATTCTACTAGCATTATTCCAAACTAGTTTATTTGAACCATGACCCATATTAACATTCATTCTCTTTTGCTCAGCCTCTCTCTTCATTCTCTTTTCAAGGAAGTCATAATCTCTTATTAAATGACTCAAACTTCCACACACAAAACATCTTTTAGGAGCATAAGTGTAACTACTCCTACTTTCTCTGTGAACACTATTGCTTCTAGGTGACTCATTCATTTTGACAGATTCCCTAGGAGTTTTTATGTGTTTGACACAACTAGGTTTGACTGTCTCAGGCTTTGGTTTAGTCACTACAGGTTTAGTTACAACAGGTCACACTTCTTAACAACCTTAGGTTCAGGATTCTCTTTTACCTCACTTTTTGACTCAGACTTAGAGTGATCAGAGGAACCATCAATAGATCCTTCAGAGTCATTGGATTGACAAGAAGAATACTTACTGGTTTTGTCCTCTGAGTTGGTTGATTCAGGCACTTGAGGACCTTTCTTTCCATACACAAAAAGTGAATCATCTAACTCTTCTTTTTCAAGAGGAGTATAGTCATCACTTAATGGTGGTGGTACTCCCTTAAAGTCACCAGTCTTAACAAACCTATTATATAAAGGCTTATCAGCATAGTCCTCTTCTTTATTCTTAAATATAGCCTTATTTTCATCTTCCTCATATCCTATGTCACATTTTTTATTTGACTTAATTTGAGAATCCCAACATTTGAACAGGTTATTATTTAAATTGTTCCACTGATCTACCCTTTTTCTCAACTCACCCTCTCCTTCTGAATTCTAAGGCCCAATTGTCTATACCTTTTAAGTTTTTCATCTTGTTCATATATTTTATTAGCTTGAAAGTATAGTTTTTCATTTAAAGTAGCATGTTGGTTTTGAAGGGTGACCTTTTGTGCCTCTAGTGTTTTTACAGTATTTTTATGTGCTAAAAGATTTACTTCAAGGTCACCTATTTGTTCTAACTGCTCATCACATAAAGCCTTAACATGATTATATGAATCAGTGCATAATTTAGAGCATAATGATACCTCATTACCAATGGCCATGAGAGCATGATCAGACTCCTCATTCACTCTTGGATGCTCACCCTAGTTGACTCCTTCAGCTTCCATTGTCAACAAGCTCATCTGATTCTTTTTCATCTTCCCATCTTCATCTCTTTTCCCATCAGCAGGCTTCTTCTCTGGACAATCTCTTGAAAAATGTCCATGCTTGTGACAATTGTAGCATTCAACTGTCCTTTTTGTGTATCCTACTGGTGATTTGTTGTTGAAGTTAATGGTCCTCCCATATTGCTTCTGAAATCGTTTGACCCTTAAAGCAACCATGGCAATGTGCCATTTTATGTCCATCTCTTCAACTTCAGCATCATTAATCTGTTCTAAGTCTTCACTAATAAAGCTTTCATCTTCCGTTTGGTTGGCAAAGAAAGAATGTATCACCTCATCAGTAAAACTTGAAGCAGACCTTTCACTTGAAGGAGTTTCATAGATACCAGACCTAACACTACCAGGTTTAACCTTGTAAGTACTGCTTTTGTTTTGTGACACAAAAGCAACATTTGATGAACTGGTTGAAGCCTGAGTGTTGTTACTGATGTCCCTTTCAAACATCCTGAGATTATTGTATAGGTCATCAGGTGTCATTGAATCTACTTCCTCCTTAATCCTCATCGCCATAGATACATTACCCCATTCTGATGGTAAAGATCTAAGGAACTTGTGGTTTGCATCCTCATTTGAAACTGCTGCACCATGAACTTCCAGTTGTGTTAACAGATGTTGAAATCTGTCATAACCCTTCTCCAATCCTTCAGTCTTTGAAACACTGAATGTCTCAAATTGCTGTTTAAGAACAGCTTTTTGCATCTTCTTGGAGTTTGCATTGCCTCCAAATCGTTTCTTGATAGCCTCCCACATCTCCTTAGCATCAAGGATGCCATGAAACCTTTGTAGATGCTCCTTAGGAATAGCCATAAGAAGCAAGGTTCTGGCCTTCTTTTCCTTCTCCACAGCCCTAATCTCCTCAGCAGATACTGGTGGCATTATTCTTATCTGCCCATCATTCCCTTGTGAAATTCTTTTCTTAGAATTTCCCTTTTGAATAACCTTCCATACATCACTATCAATGTACTCCAGATAATGTTCCATCTCCATGGCCCATATATGATATTCTTCTCTTTTCAGTAATGGAAGTTTTATGTTTGAGATTGTGGTTGTGGAAGGAATGGGTTGTTGTTGTGTTTGGGAGTTACTGGTTTCAGTTTTCCTTCATCTTCATGGTTTGATCTCTCATCCTCACTGTTATGGATTGAAAAAGTTTCAGTGTTAACAGGCTTATCGAATTCAGACATTGTGTAGGGTGATTTGAGTGAGAATTAGGTTTTTGAGATTAAGTGTTCTTCGAATTTAGAGTCTCTCGCCTTGCTCTGATACCACTTGTTGGTCCACGAATTGTATGTGGATCTCTAAGTAGTCTTGAATACCTAGTAGATGGTTGGGATAAATCCAAACCAATCTAAGTGAGAAACCCTAGACGATTGTTAATGTTAATGCGGAATCTTAACAAGAACAATGAAGAACACACAGAGATAACACTAACTTCGTATATTACTTTTAATCACAATAGTGAAACTCGTACAACTCACACACAAAACTAACAATCTTAGGGATCCTTTTATAACACAAGGAAACCCTAATGCTAACCGACTAAGAAGATATTCACGAATCTTCTATAAAGATACTTACACGTTTTGTATCTTTTCCTAACTTATCTCTAATAGACTTTCCTAACTTCATGACCAGACTTAACATTATAAGTCAACCAGACTTAAACAGACTACCAGACTTAACTTTGCATTACCAGACCTACTTACAAAGACAGACCTAACTCTGATATATTACCAGACCTAAGTTGTCTTCTCTTGAATCGTATCATAATTCCCAACACTTTAGGTACAACCTTGTAAGGGTTTCCATACTATCAGTTTCTCGGAGAAGGATGAAATAAGCAGATTTTGTAAGACGATCGACAATGACCCAATTGGTGTTATGTCCGTTCGATGACTTAGGGAGTTTTGTAACGAAGTCCATAGTGATTCTTTCCCACTTCCATATTTGAATCTCTGGTTGTATCAGTAAGCCGGATGGCTTCTAACATTCAGCATTCACTCTGGAGCATGTTAAACACTTGCCTACATATTCAACAATAATTGCCTTCATGTTAGGCCACCAATAATGTTTCTTCAGATCCTGATACATCTTATCAGAACCCGGATGAATAGAGTACTTGGATTTATGGGATTCGTGCATAATCAAGTTTCTCAAGTTACCAAGATGTGGTAACCAACTCCGATTCTTGATACAACGAATTCCATCAGGACGCACTTCAAAAGCTTTGTCCATTCCGCGTAAGTTTTCGGATTTGAGATTTTCTTCTTTAAGTGCTTCGGTTTGGGCTTTGAGGATTTGTCAAGGTAAATTAGGATGAAGTGTCATAACTAATGATCTGACTCGAAGTGGTCTAATTCGTTCCTTTTGGCTCAAGGCATCTGCTACAACATTAGCCTTGCCATGGTGATAACAAGTCTCACGATCGTAGTCAGCGAGCAATTCTATCCAACGTCGTTGTCTCATGTTCAACTCTTTTTGATTAAGAATATGCTGTAGGCTTTTATGATGGGTGACTACCATACATTTTGTGCCATACAGATAGTGTCTCCATAAACTAAGAGCGAACACAACTGCTCCTAATTCGAGATCGTGTGTGGTATGCTTTTTCTAATGAGTCTTGAGTTGTCGAGATGCATAGGCGATAACCTTTTCTCTTTGCATCAATACAGCTCCTAGACCTTGGTGAGAAGCATCACAGTAAACAACGAAATCGTCGTTTCCTTCTGGTAATGCTAGAATTGGAGCTTCACACAACTTCTTTTTCAAGAGTTTGAAAGCTGACTCTTGGTCATTTCCCCAGATAAACTTCCTATTTTTCTGGGTTAGTTCAGTCAAAGGCTTTGCAATCCTTGAAAAACCTTCGATAAACCTTCGATAATAACCAACGGGTCCTAAGAATTGGCGTATTTCCATGGGTGTAGTAGGAGATGCCCAATTCTTAGCTGCTTCGATTTTGGTGGGATCAACATGAAATCCTTGATTATCAATCATATGTCCGAGGAATTGCACGACACTAATCCAAAAATCACACTTAGAGAAATTTGCATAACGTTTCTCTTTCTTGAGTAATTCAAGGATCATTCTCAGATGATTGGCGTGCTCTTCCTCGTTACGAGAATAGATGAGGATATCATCGATGAACACAATTACAAATTTATCCAAATATGGTTTACACACACGATTCATGAGGTCCATGAAAACCGCAGGTGCGTTAGTCGAACCAAATGGCATCACTTGAAATTCATAGTGTCCATATCTCGTTCTGAAAGCGGTTTTAGGAATATCTTCATCCCTCACTCTTAGTTGATGATAACCAGATCGTAAGTTGATTTTCGAGTAGACTCTCGAACCTTGAAGTTGATCGAATAAGTCATCAATCCTGGGTAATGGGTAACGATTCTTTATGGTAAGTTTATTCAACCCCCGATAATCGATACACATTCTAAAAGATCCGTCTTTCTTCTTAACGAATAAGACAGGAGCTCCCCAAGGTGATGTACTTGGAGGAATGAAACTTCGGTCGGCTAATTCTTGTAGTTGATCTGATAGTTCCTTCATCTCTGAAGGAGCCAATCTGTAGGGTGATCGGGCTACGGGTGCCGCTCCGGGAATTAAATCGATTTGGAATTCTACTTGACGAATAGGAGGAAGGCCAGGTAGATCTTTAGGGAAAATTTTCGGGAATTCCCTAACTACAGGGATATCTTCTAGTCATTTTTCGTCTGGCTTCTTCTCCAAAACTTAACAACCTCGGGATATATACCTCTCGGTTTTGATACAGGAGACGAGATTTAGTCGAGTTTTACTCCGATCTCCTCGAATGATTAAAGTTTCACCGTTGACAGGAATATGGATGATTTTCTCGTCACAGAGAATCTTAGCATGATTCTTGGACAACCAATCCATACCAATGACAATGTCGAAACTACCGAGTTTAATCGGCATGAGATCGATTTCGAAAGGTTGGTTTAACAAAGTTAGGGTACAACCCTGGATAACGGTGTTTGTACTAACTAGGTTTCCGTTGGCCATTTCTATATCGTAATAGGTATCTAAGGTAAGGGGTGGAATCTTAAGTTTAGAAGCTAGAGATATAGATGCGAAGCTTTTATCGGCTCCGTTGGCCATTTCTATATCGTAATAGGTATCTAAGGTAAGGGGTGGAATCTTAAGTTTAGAAGCAAGAGTTATAGATGCGAAGCTTTTATCGGCTCTAGAATCAAATAATACTCTAGCTAGATGATGATTTAGAAGGAATATACCCGTAACTACGTTTGGTTCTTGCTGAGCATTCCTATCCTTTAACATGTAGGCTCTCCCCTGGGCACCATCATTCTTCTATTAGGTCATAGATTTATCACACAAGATACTAGAATCTAGAGAGAGAAAGAGAATGGAAGGTTAAGCTTAATAATAATGAAATGGGATTAAGATTAACCAACAACCTCTCCCTTCAAGGGAGGGGGTATTTATAGTAAGTGTACAAGTATTAGGCATTGCCCTAATTAACAAAGTAAATAAAATAAATAAAAGGCCACGGCCCATGAGCCTTCTACATAGGCCGAACCTTAATAACTAACATAAAGGCCTAAGCAACCTATTACAAGATATGACCTATACTTGATAATCTAAGACGTGTTCCCAACAATCTCCCCCTAAGTATTGGTCATCAAGGTTGCTTGATGTCATCTTTGCTTCATTGGCTTCGACGTCTTTTGTATCTTTGTTCTTTTGTTCTTGAGTTATGTGATATGGTAATGTCTTGATCTGCCTTCCACCAACGTTCTTTGATCACGATGTCTTTACGTCTTTTCCACCATGCTCATATGTCTTTTGAATTTTGTTCTTCAAGTGGTTCTCACTTCATAAGCTTCAATCTTTGACTTGTGAAAGTTTGTTATGCTTGATCTTTGACTTTTCTTTGACTTCTTTGAACTTTTGTTATCCCTTAGTCTTTGTGAGAACTTTTCTCGGGGATATGAGCATGATGGAAGTGGTGGTGGTGGAACTCCTGGTCTTCATGATTACCTGCAGTGTAAACAGTTAGCAATAAATCATCCGGAACTTACAAATTCGGACTCCGAGATCGTCAACAGCATAGTGTGAAGACTTTCTCTAATCCTAGCCAAGGCCGTTCCTGAACCGGATGCCCCCGAAAGAGTTAACACATATACACCGAAGTGTATCAACGTATCAGGTGAGCCGCTGAAGTATACCAAAGTATCACTTCATGACTGTAGACCATTTGGAGCTATCACTAAGCGTAGCCCACAAGGGATTACCGAAGTGACTTGCTGTCAGGGCTGTTTGATGTTGACCCTGGCAGGATTTCCATTCAATCACTAAGAATCACAATATGTAAATTCTCTTATGAATGTTCTCGGCAGATTACTAAGACCTGCGTAGGACTCTTATAACAACCAGTGTAGAAATACTAAGTGTTCCTATGAGATCTTTTATGTATCTCGTGGCTCTATACTCGATTAAGTGCTTATTGGATTTTAGTCGTCGGAGGCATAGAGCAGAGTGCCTCCTTTTCAATATCAACACATCTCGGAGTGAGAGGTCGCTAGATAATGAAGGGTTCTCCTTGAGAAATGAAACAAGTGTCTCTTGAGAGACACCTGACTGGCTAGAAGGTTTAGAGCAGTGCGTCACTGGGTCCATGACGGCTTAATCTTCAATACTGGTGTTACCTTAGTAACAACCAATAGCATATGTATTGAACCCGGTTTCTGCCCTAAGGTTGATCATATGGAAGGCTATTTCTTTTCACCCATTTCTTTGCTTTTCTTTTTCATTCTTCAACCCATTCTTTCCCTTTCATTTCTTTACTCCTTTTTTCATCATACCTAGGACTTTCTAGTTCTAAACTATTGTGTTGTCCTTGGGTAGATTCCTCCGGCTCTGGCGGATCATAGGACGGTTTCCTAACCTTAGTCACCTTATATCACCATGACTAACCTATGTTTGCCATAAAACCAATTATTTGAAAAATCTCTCAAAGTGTTTATGAGTGTAAAACTTATATTGTTTACACTTTGAGAGTTTTGCATTTTTCAGAAATACTCCCCCTTAACATGTGCTCATAAGTGTTCAAATTAAATTTGCACATGTCAGGTAGAGTCAGCACTTTTAGAATTGATTGATTTTCAATGAATATGACCTTTGCGAGACACATTTACATCACTAGTTAAACTAGCTTGAAATTATTACCCGTCCCGGCCATATTCAAAGAATTATCTCTCGAAATCGGTACATTCTACTCACACAAGTCCTTTGCGAGACACGTTTATATCACTGGATAAACCATCTTGAAATTATTACCCGTCCAGGACATGTCTTTTCGATTACTGACCTTTGATTTCGTCAATTCGAGGGTTCAATCTGAGTCGAGCTCATATGAGATTTCAACAACTTTTTATCACCATATTTTAATCACATATACCTTCCCCCCCTCAAAAATAGCATATTCATGTTATTTTTGTTAAACTTTTTGATTAAAATATGCTTTTTGAGGTTTACGGGAAGAATTTCAAGAACATTTGTGTTTTTAAGAACAAAGATTTTTTGTTTCAAGTACTCCCCCCTTAACAAGGGAGTACTTGTTCTTTTAAGCATAATTTTGAAAAACTTAGAAAAATTCTGGTTAATTCTGCTCAAAAGTAAGAAGCTTTCACTCCTTTGATTAGGATTGAGGCACTGAAGCGTACCTCAGGGTCCTTTCTTTACAAGAACGGGTTGTGCACTGTTATGTGTGCACAAGCCATAGTCATATAAAACAAATGATGAATGATGAAAAATATTGACAAATGATACCAGTGTTTACTCTGGACGGCGAAATGTGAGAATATTTTGAATTCTGGCTCGTCCTCCCACGTAACTCTCCAGTCGTCTCATTTGCTCCCGAAAGTTAAACCGTTGGTCAATCCGTTCCAAGAATTTGACTACTTGCTTCACATCGCTTCTCTTCCACGTTATGTGCCTCAGCCAACCCTGTTTCCTTCCTTGTCTATGGTTCTCCAGAATGTGAGCCAGTTCAGACTTAACTTGTACCAAAGTTTCATCGCTAAACTTTTGAATGTCTTGATAGCCCATGAACTTAGGTCTGCTTTTTTTGACGAACACTACTCCAAATGGTTTGTCGGTGAAGGTATATGGTTTGTTTTCTACTATCCCCAGAGGTTGAATATCAGGCTTGATGAGATTCAGCTTCTTCTGGTAGCTTTCCACCCCAAGATGAACGTCTTCAACTCTCGCTCTGATCACAATACTGCGGATGAAGATTAGAATAGAGTTGATGATGTCGTATTGGAGACGACCAGGAAGATGCTCGAGTTTCCCCTGAATCTTGAGGAGATACATATCTTTAATGTCGTTGATGTTCAAGTATGGATAATCAGCTTCATTGAATGTGTATTCCTTGTCATCTTGTCTTCTCACGGTTATCTTGGTCAGAAAATTATACCCATACTTCGATTTCATTTCAGCACTTGTGATGGAGAGAATCCTACTTTTGTGGTAAACTTTGTACTTTGAGGTAAAAGTAAGTCTCCATTTTTAAAATCATTTCCTTATATCCGGCCAGTAGTAGATTTCTAGAACAGCTTCATTGTTGTATTCTTCAATTGAGTTGATGAATAAGTCGTTGACCTGTTCTTCAAATCCTTTTAACACATATGTTGCTGCCTGGAACTTTGTGAGGGAAGTAGCGTATCGTTTTTCTGGATTGGTGTTGCCATAAATTAGATACTCCAAGTTGTTTTTGAAGAAATACGCCTTGGGTATCTTAGGATTGTGGGCATGACCGATGAGGGGTAGGGGTTGTGAGTAGTCATGAAGTTGGAAGTTATCGGTTGGATGAGAAGAACTTGCATCATCCCAGTTTACAATCTCAAACAAAGTCCGCGCCACTTGTTCCAGATTGTATTCGAATTCTAGCTGTGAGGTTGTTGCAGTCTTGAATTCAGAGAAGCCTGCTTTGCGGACTTTGATGATGTCGGACAGTTGTAACTTCTGAACTTTCATCACTTTCTTCAGTCTCTTGGTGAAATCGACAACAGATCCTTCAGCAGGTGCTTCATCTTCTGGAATATCTGGATACACATCCACCATCTCTTTAAACCATTCATACTTTGCAGCATCTGGGTTGACCCATTCAGGAGCTGGTTTAAGAGGTGCATCAGCCAGTGGTGCAGGGAACAGTTGCAGTCTTTTGGGGAGCAGCATCAGTTTCAGCTTGTTCGAGAGTAATATCTCATGTTGCTCGGCTTCATCAAAGGTTCCCGTCTCTTGAGGTACGAAGTCCTCGTTGCCTGTTTGCTGAATGGTAGAAGGTTGTAGTGTTGTAGAAGGTCCAGCCAATCTTGTACGTTTATCACTTTTCTTAGGTTGGTCGTCCTTGTCATGATCGTCACGACGGCGTTTGCTTGGCTTGATCGTCTTGCAAGACTCCCCTTTCTTTTTAGCTTTCCTTATTGACTTGATTAAGGCTTCGCGAAGATCTACCTCTTCCGGATCATCGATGATAGCCTCGAGCAATTTTCTTTGAGATCAGTAGCAGAAGGCTTGATGGTTGAGTCTGGATTGTGAGTGGTGTAGACTGGATATGATGTGCAACAATTCCATCCAGCTTCCTCTTGACGTATTCTTTCAGAAGAGTTGGGAGTGTCTAATGAAGATGCTTACTGATCTCTTGTGGTAAACTATTGCTGATGTAGTGCTCTGTTGCTCGCTCAATATTATAAGTTTTGAACTCATCGATATCACTCTGCTGTGCTGTCACTTGAGTTTGTAATACAGTGAGCTGCTCTTTTATAGTCTGTAGTTCACGGTTATCTGGTTGCTGAGGTGTGGTTACTGGTGATGGAGGTGTGGTCTTTGAGGTTTGATCTACAGATGATGGAATAACTCGTGGAGTAGGAATACGATCGTTACTTGGTTATCATCATCTTTATCACTTCTTCATCTTTGTCATCATTATTTTCACACTTCATCATCTTTATCTTATCATCATCTTCACACTTTCTCATCTTTATTCTTTCATCTTCATCTTTGTCATCTTATCTTTTCATCTTCATCTTTTTCTCTTGTCTTTTCTTCATCAGATTCAGATTCTGAAGATGTGTTTATAGAGTTGATCGTTTCTTTTGAATCACCCTCAGATTCAGTTGGTGAGATACTTGTAGATTTAGTATGTATGGCTTCAGAATCATCTTCAGACTGTGACAGTAGCTCTTCTTCCCTAGGATGTGAAGCTGATCCTTCACCTTTCTTCATTCTCTCAAGTCTTTCCATATCAGCTAAATATTTAATTTAGCCCTATTTTCCTTTGTAGCCCTCTTGAGTTATTCAATCTCTTCTTCTCTGGTCATGGGTGGTTGAATGGGTTCAAAAGATTGGTCTTGTATTTTGATCGATTTTCCCTTGCCCTTGCTCAGTCCTGAATCATGCTTTGCCAATTCTTTCTTCATCGTTATAAGCTTTTTCCTTCGTTCTTCCCTTAGATTTACCTCTCTTCTTCTTTCTCCTCAGAAGATTCGTCTTTAAGCGTTAGTTTCTTCTTTGAGGCTTGGGTGATTTTCTTTGTCCTTGTAGAGGCGGTAATGACTATTCTTCCTCTTCCTCTACCTCTGGTTGCCCTTGTACCCTTTACTGTAATCCAAACCGTACCTGCCCTCTCCGCTTCATCATACCATATATAAGATTCAGATGCCTTCACCGACTCAGATAATAACTTCGGTGGAATTCTTAAGCCTTGTTTGGTGGTTTTGGTTGCATGAATCCTTACTCTGGAAAGTATATGGTCCATCTCTATTGTATGAGCTTTCTCATTTGAACGTTTGTCGATCTTTGGATGTCTTGCCATGAAGTGAGAGATAATTAGTTTGGTGAAGCGTGAGAAGGGTACCTTGTAACCTTTCTTCTGGGCAAACTGGCGTGCTTGATAAATCATGTCCGTCCAGATGTATTGTGCAAAATCCATATGGTAAAGGTTTATAACACCCCAAAAGAACAATAGATGTTCGAGTCTGGGGTGCTCAAGTCCCGTTACCTTGCCTGTTATGCAGTGGCTAAGGATGGTGAACATGGTCAACCAGGGTTGTGAAATATGTTTTCTATCAACCTTTGAGTGAGAGGTGAGTACTTCGCCCGAGTCATCATAGCAAATGTGCTTTAATGTTTTGACTATAAGATCAAAGGTGGGATCTTTAAGAAATCTGCCTTTAGGGCCAGACTCAGCTAGAGGAAGATCAAGCACAGCACGAAGAAGACGAACATCAAACTTGATTTTTCTTTTACCCAAGGTGACTGTCATGGTCTGTGAATCTCTGCTGATCATCAATGTATGCCAGAACTGATTCATGTAAACTTCTGGAACAGTAGCAGACTCGGTAAGAACGTTTCTGCAGAAATGCCTCTTTAGAATCTCGACCATTATTTGGCAAGAAGGATGGCATGGTAATCTATCCAAGTCAACTCGTGAGTTGGAATCACTAATCTTCCGTTCATCACCTTCTGGGATCAAATCCTTCCTGGCTGTGGATGTTTGAGACATTTTGAACCTGTGTAGCACAAACACCAACAAAGACACAATGGAATTTGCATAATTGTGTTAGTGTTAGTCATATATTGCATGATCTGTGCCTATGATGCAGTAAATATAGAAACATGTAATATGATCATCAATGATATGTACACAGTAATCAAACAATTATGTAAGAGCAAACAACCATATTGAAGCAAACCACATTTTCACTCAACTGAATCTTATACTTAGAAAAATTACATCAGGTCTGAAAAATGGGTTACTCGGAGGATGAGGGTGTTACTCGGAGAAAGTGATGGATACTCGGAAAAAGTGTGCCTTTTAATCCTTACTCGGAGGTTTTTAGAAAAATTTGAAAATATCATTTCTTACTCGGAGATTACCATGTTTCCTTCTCGAAAACTTTTAATCACCCTCCTAACTCGGAGAAAATTACTTGCTCAGAAAATCTGGTGAAATTTGGTTACTCGGAGAAATTGATAAAAACTTGTTGCTCGGAGAGTCTGATAAACTTGAGTTACTTGGAGAAACACATATTACTTACTCGGAAATTTTTTATAAAATGCTTCAAAGTAGGAGGATTTTAGCCTTTTACTCGGAGGATTTCATAAAAAATTCTAGTAATTATATTGCTCTCCTTACTCGGAGTCATTCAATCCTTAGTTGAAAACATGCAAGCTAACTCAGAAACATTCATAATCACCAAATTCCATAACAGACAGTTTCAAGCATTAAGTAAGCAACTTGTGTCTACCTAATCATGTTCTGATCATATTATACTACCCAAAAATCCATTCTAACAAACACATTTATCACCACAGTTCATTAAGTCACATGCAATCTTTCGACTAAGACTTCGAGTTAGATTCAGGCTATAGGACTTTAGGCGCATAATCTAGTAACATATACAAGCATATCCCACCACTCAAAACACTTAAACACTTAATCATTTAGTACTAGCCAAAAAAGTCGAGCATATGAACCCTAACAGACTCAAATTGCATCCCCTGATGTTATGTAGCACAATTACGCAATAATCAAACATTCCTAGACATGTTATTATGCAAACGTACTGACTTAGTTAGATTGAAAGACAACAAACAAGTAAAGCCCAATTTGAGTCCTTAAACCCTAAGTCAACATTCTCATAATATAGCCATAGAAAATGTACTAAAAAACAGGCGAGTGATTATCAAGCATAACTGAACATGTTAAACACTTACAATTGAGATTTTAGTGAAAATCAAAATCTTGGAAATGAGAGCAAATTTTGGCGGAAAATAGTTAAACTTCTGAATACTATGTGTTTAAGAACCTAAGTTTGTGTCATATATAGGCCAAGTTTTGAGGTTTTTACACTTTAAGTCTCTTAACCTATTTATCTATATAACCAAAGTCCTTATGTGTTATACTTATGACATTTGACAAATCCAGCCCTTGAGGTTTGTAATGATTAACATCTTGATCCAATTAGTTGAAAACTTGAGTTATTTCCATTTCTCCCCCTTGAACTAAGACATACTTTTGAAATTTTGACAAACTTTTAGTTCAAGAGATCATAGAAATATTGTTTTGATGAAGATGTTTGATGAAAGATGAAGATTTTGATAAGAAATGTGCAAAAGTTAGAAAAATTCTCCCCCTCAAAATATGTTAGTGATTAAAATTGATTAATTTTGAAATTACAAGAACATATTTTGATTCGTTTTGAAATTTGCACATTTAAAAGAGATGAAAAATTGTTGTTCATTTTTATTTTTTTTAAAGTAAAAAATAGGAAAATCTTTTTGTGTTTTTGATAAAATATTTACAAAGATAGTTTTGATGTTTGACTCTCTTTAATTGTTTGTTAGAAAGTTTTTTAAATCCTCTAGAGTCAAACATCGCATACCAATCTGGTGAACTAATTCCACAAATCTTGCATGAGGCAAGGCTTTGGTGAATAAATCCGCCAGTTGGTATTCTGTACCCACAAAGTAAAGTTCAATTGTACCCTGTTCCACGTGCTCCTTGATAAAATGATATTGAAGTGCTACGTGTTTAGACTTCGAATGCTGAACGGTGTTGCACGAGATGACAATGGCACTCTTGGAGTAGCAATACATTGGAATCTTGTTGAAGACTTAACCATAGTCCATCAGTTGTGATCTCATCCAGATGACTTTAGCACAGCATGCTGACATGGCTACGTATTCTGATTCAGTTGATGACAGTGATGAACAATCTTGCTTTTTCGACTGCCAAGAGACAAGTTTGTCTCTAAGGAACTGCGCTCCTCCAGACGTACTTTTACGAGTATCTAAGCAACCTGCATGATCAGCATCTGAAAACACAATTAGTTCAAAGCTAAAATCCTTCGAATACCAGATCCCCAAATGAATGGTTCCCTTTATGTATCGAAGGATTCTCTTAACCTCAGAAAGGTATCTTTCAGTGGGTCTAGACTGATAGCGGTAGCAAAGATATGTTGCAAAGACAATATCTGGTCTGCTGGCTGTTAGATACATGAGTAACCCAATCATACTACGGTATTTGGTAGGGTCAATTGGTGTCCCATGTAAATCAGCATCTAGCTTTGGAGATGATGCAGACATTGGAGTATTATACGTGTCACAACTTGTCATGCCATGCTTTTTCAAAATTTCTTGAGTATATTTGGACTGGTTTAAGAAAATACCACGGGGTGATTGATGAACTTGTAGTCCTAAAAAGAACGTAAGTTCACCCATCATGGACATCTCAATGTTTTGTTTCATTAGTTTAACAAAAGCATTTGAGTACTTTTTATGGGTTGAACCAAAAATGATGTCATCCACATAAATTTGGACTATTAAGATGTCATCCCCGTGTTTTTGTATAAACAATGTGGGATCAACTCATCCACATAAATTTGGACTATTAATAACTAACATAAAGGCCTAAGCAACCTATTACAAGATATGACCTATACTTGATAATCTAAGATATGTTCCCAACATCTTCTTTTGGCATTGATTTGCATAATGCCCTTTCTCTCCACAAGCATGACAAGTAACCGTCACTGGTAGCTGATTGCTTCCAGTGGCTGGTCCCTTGTGTCTGCAATCTTTGGTCTGATGGCCCACCTTGTTGCAAGTACTACACTTAGCATTGCAAGGTCCTGTGTGATGTAGAGCACATCTTCTACACAGTGGGAGATTTCCAGCATAACCACTCTCCTTAGCTAGAGTGGCCGCATAAGCTCTAGTAGCTTCTTGCCTTTGGTTCTAGCATGGGTAAGGATTTGTGGTACGGGTATTGGTGTTGGTGTTATGGTAGTTGTTGAAAGTTCTTCTGTCGTCAAACTTTCGTTTGTTATCGTTGGGCCCTGGCACAGAGTTGTGCTTTGTTACTTGATCCATTAACCTTTGAGTGATGGTAATGGCTTCCTCTAAAGTTTGAGGTTTAGAGGCAGTAACATTCCCTTCGATACTTCGAGGCAATCCCCCGATGAAAACTTCCATTGTCTTTTCAGCAGTTGGCACCATGGTAGGACATAGAGTTGCCAGCTCCTGAAATCTCCTAATGTAAGTTTTAATATCATTCCCCTTCACAGTCAAGTTATAGAATTCATCTTCCATCTTCTTGACTTCAGTTCGGGGACAATACTTCTCAATCATAAGCATTTTGAATTCGGTCCAGGTGGTTTTATAAGCTTCCTCAATTCCCATAGGTTAGGCAAATGAGTTCCACCAGGATAGAGCTTCTTCAGTAAGTGTACCAGTAGCAAACTTCTCTTTGCAATCTTCAGTACAGTTACTAAGAGAGAATACTGATTCGCTTCGTTCGAACCAGTGGATTAGTCCAACATCGCCTTCTGTACCTTTGAAATTGAAAGGTTGGCAGCTCATGAACTCTTTGTAGCTACTCTTCTTCGCTACAGGAACTTCTCTCGGCTCAAGGTTTCTATTTGCGTTATTAGCATTAGCAGCTCGGGATTCTAGTACCGCAGTCACACTATCAGCAACTAGATGTCGGATGGCATCCTGAGTCATGGCTGGAGCAGCAGACGCTGACGATCTTGTGGGTACCATTCTATCAACATTTGACAGATAGCACGGGATAAGAAAGATATCACAAGTCGGTCATAATGAAAATTATGAAAATTCCGACATAGATATTTTATTTGATACAAGTTCTAACATTTAGAACATTGTAGGATACAACGGAAGATTTTGATACAAGTTCTAACATTTAGAACATTGTAGGATACAAAGGAAGATTTTGATACAAGTTCTAACATTTAGAACATTGTATGATACAACGGAAGAGTTTGGAAACCTAAAACTAGAGATGGATATTCTAATAAGCATTGGATTCATTTCTCGGGAGTAGGTTCACCTCCTAAAGGTCTCGGTATAATCCATAAGGAATTATCTAGTTCTACAAACATAGATTCATCGAAGGAATAGTCTGGTGGTGGTGTAGTTGGTCTAACCGGTGAAGAAGATCCTACGGATGATGATGGACTAAACGGTGAAGAAGATCCTATGGATGATGATAGAGATTCAACAGAAGTTTCAGTGTCTCTAGGTAAAGTCACTTGCTTAATATCTTGATTATGAATTGCAACCATGAGACCTAGGTATAAAGGCTCGGGATAACCGGGTGGTGTAAAATCCATAGAATTTCCTGAGTTTATAGTATATGAGAAATCTTAATACGGGACAAGGATAGACAACTATGAAACTAGGTATGGGAAAACTAATACTTCATTAGATTATAAAAGACTTGCCCATTTATCTTACAAGGTGAAAATTTGAGAAGTACCATTATTTATGTTACACATCCCGTAACTAGATTTGGTACAAAAGTTGTAAATACTTAAGGATTCTAGGCTAGTAAGTCCGGTAATCTGCTAGTCTGGTGTTGTTAATTTGTTATTCTTAAGTTCATGGATTACGTCTAGAAGACTCCTTATATCTGATCGATGACTAACTTGGATGTCCTCAATGATCATTTCGAGAGTAGAGATCCTAACACGAGCTAGAACAACTTCATCAGCATGCCCTTCTTGTTTCTTTTGTAAGTCTGCAATCTGGGTACGATCTTCTTCTAGTTCTGTTTCTAACCTATCAAAATCTCTTTGGATGATGACTCGACCCTTTCCAAGATCGTAAATCTTATCTTCTACTTCCTTGATATGCTCTAGAGATAGCTTATCTAAGTGATTCAAAATGTCTTCAATTTGTTCCTCATGCCTTTCTAAAGGTGTCTTATAAGAACTATTTCCGGTCTTGAATACGGGAGGAGTGGAAGGTGGTAGAAAACGAATTTTTTTACAAGGTGGGGAAACTACTTCCGGAACATAGAAATCTCGGGGATCAAAGAGTGGTGACGGGGGAATTGGAGATGAAGAGGGAATGATAGGAATTTCACCATTATATGCTTGCATATAACCATTATATGTTTGCATATAAGGGTACGGTTCAATGGCTAGTGAAGCTAAAAGATTCTGAGTTAATTCTTCCGAAGAATCAGAATCAGAATCAGAGGAACAGCTTAGTGAATCTGAGACAGAGTCAGAACTATTTGATGTAGAAAAGGAATTCTTATCATCGGTATCATACAATATGATAGGGTGAGTGTAAGACATGGTTCTGTAATAACCCGGTAGAAAATAATATAAGTACATACGTACTTATTATCAATGTTGCAAAAATCGGTCAACTCGGCCGCTTAATCGCCGATTACAAGGTAATCGGCCGTATACCTTGTAGAATTTTGAAAATCGGCCAAAAAATGGGTCTAGGCCAAAAAAACGGCCACTAATCAGTCAAAAATCGGCCGAATCGGTCAAATCGGCCAAAAATCGGCCAAATCGGTCAGCTTTAATAAAATAAACATTTAGGCATTCTACTTAATTTGGGGATCATTTATTTCACTTATAACGCACAATGAGCCTCATAATCAGAATCGAAGCCTTTTATTGAGGTTTGGAAACATAGTAGGCTTGGAATCAGTTACGATCTTTAGTTTGGTTTCCAGAAATACCCAAAACATGCAAAAAATGCCAATCCGATTAATCACCGATTAATCCCGCCTTGGCTGATTAATCGCTGCAGGGTGGTCGACCGCCCGGCTACCGATTCACGATTTTTGCAACATTGCTTATTATAATAATAATAACATATGTTATTATTCTATATACACTATTCGGGGAACGCAGTGGCACTAAGGACTTTCTCGAAAATAGAAAAGTAGTTATAGTTTAGGTAAAAACCTTGTTCTCTATATCCGTGGCTCTGGTACCAATCTGTAACACCTCCATTTTCACAGATAGCAGCGGAAGCTAAATCTAGGGTATTACCTCATTGATACACAATCACAATAATAGAAAACGACTCAAAAAGAGACGTTTTTAAAGATAAGTTATCATTCATTTATTCACCAGAGTTTTTACAGCAAAAGAGAGACTTTTGCAAAAAAGAGGTCCCAAAGATACGTTTTCAAAATACAATGATGAATGATAACAGGTTTGTACGTCCTCATGTCCAATATCACTCTGTGCAGTAAGGCCATAAGTGCTTTGTTACCTGGGATAACATGCTTAAAGTTCAGCACAAAGGTTGAGTGAAATTCATAGGTTTAGATGGTAATAGTTTAAATACAAGTTCATGTGGGCATCGTTGTTGCACCCAAAGATAAAGTAATATTATTGTATCTAAGCTCATGACACCCCACGCTAACATGTCCAAGTCCAATGATGGCACTGCAGACCAATCAGTGACTAGACGTAAGGTTAACTTGCCAAGGTTAACCCCTTTGTTCTCAAATATAGTGCCAATTGGTACCCGGTAGGGGCACACCAACAGGAGTTGTCAAACTCCAGATAGATCTATCGACCATATTTGCGTTCACTCGCAAGTGATTATGGTTCATGAAATTTAAGTAATAGTGGCAAAAGGTGGTACTCGTGCAATAATCAATCAGGAGAAAATACTTGTATTCAGGTTTATAGCATTTATCCCCCTCATGGGTTTATAAAGCATTTAATAGTGAGGCTATGAACTCACCTTAGTTTAGGAAAATCTGATTGATGTCAAAAGTGACTCAGATATTAGACGGCTTACTCACGCAACCTGAGGTAGTGTATGTCAAGTCTTAGTTGGTTTGTTTATGTTTCAAAACTTTGTTTTTGAAGTAAATGTTTCCTTGATTCACTAGATTTATAGATATAATGTAACACTATTCGGGCTATCATAATTCAGAGGTCATGTGGTAAACGTTTGAGGAGACAGGGCACTTTAACTTGTAAACCCAGCAAACTCGTCGAAACGTATACCCAAATGAAACCCCTCACATAAAATTTCATAGTAATGTGATACGTTGTTAAGTTAAAAAGATAGCTTTTTAGTTTACATAAAAATATTTCATTTATACCTTTAAGTTTGCAAATTGGCAATAAATACCCTTGATTTATAAACTTTTACAAAATTAGTCCTTTATATAATAAATATATATATATATATATATATATATATATATATATATATATATATATATATATATATATATATATATATATATATATATATATATATATATTAACCCTTTAACTTTAAAACTTTACAAAATAGATCCTTATACTTATAACTTAATAAAAATGATAGAAATAACCCTTATACTTATAAGTTTCTAAAAGTTAAAATATATACCCCTATGCATGGAATATGTTTCAAAACTAGTCCAAAAACCATGCAAAGTGTATTTTTAGTATACAAAAGGGTTTTACAGCTTATGGCTTATTAGAATAAGCCAAGATAAGTAGCTTTTACAAGCTTATAGCTTATGGAAAGGTTTTGTGATCAAAATTATCAATTCAAGTACAATATTAGGGTTTTAAAAGAAAACGCCTAGGTTTTATGGTTCAAGGCTCAAACAAGGGTTCTCATATGATCTAATAAACCTTATGAACAATCTAAAACAATAACGAAGCTTATTTAACAAGTAGAAAAGCTTATTTAACAAGTAGAAAGGCTTACACGACTAGAAAATGGGTCGATCCTATGGTTTCGGGTTCTCTCGGCTTCACGACTTGGAGAGGGCTTCTAAGGCTCGTTGTTCCTGATTCTTGGCTTCAAGGGACTCTGAGGGATCTTAGGCTTTCGCTAGTACAAGGTTTTGAGGTAGAGAGAGTTTTTGGAATGAGTTTGAAGGGTGTGTTTGTTCTCGCTATTTATAGGGGTCAAACACTTGGGGACCAATCTTTATGCTTGGAGTAGTGGCCAAGGGTGGTAGGGTGGTGATTCATGGCAGTTAGGGAGTGACAAGTAAGGGCTAGGGTATTAGCTAGGAGTGGTGGAAGGTGTTGTGTGGTTGTGGTGAGGTTGCGGTGACAAGGAGGTGACGAGACCTCCTTGGTGGCCAAGGAAGGTGAAGAGGTGGTGATGGAGGTGCTAGGGTGGCTGCTAGTAAGGTGGTGGTGGTGATGTCATGGAGGTGCTTGAGGTGGTAGGTGTAACACCCCCAAAATTATAATATTGCGGAAGCATACACTTTGGGTGCTACTAAATCGATAATCACAACATAAGATATAGAAAACGGATTAAAAATCCATTTTAAATTGCATTACATACTCAAAGACATATTGTCTTACATAAAATTCATTTCAAATAAAATGTAACCCATTTAACAAAGCGGTCCAAATTTCAGAGTTAACGCAATAATAAAAACATTTCCAACAATTATTATGACCATCGTCATGCCCTGCCTTCAGTAAAACACACCTCAGTTTCCTGAGAAAAACATGCTAAAAGTCAGCTAACGCTGGTGAGTTCATAGGTTTAAAGTAAATAAGCATATATGGACCATAGCAATAATCAGCAAATAATTTAGCAATAAAACACTATCCTGCTATGCAAACACTAAGCCTCATCTAACCGAACTAGACAAAGCAGCATGCCAAGATGGCATTAGCAAATAAAGGGGTGGCCCGCGAGTGTTAATCCCCAGACACTCGGACTAATTTCATATGGTATACGTTCACATTGACTATGCCGAGCCAACTGAACGGGGGTGTCATCCCCAATAGATCTATTTATATCACACGGTTTCCCAGAGGGAATTGACGGTTGATGATAGTGGGCGCAATGGGATTCAGCTAAACTTAGGTTTCTGCATACAAGTGTGTATAAAAATAAAATCCATTTTTGGTCCATGAAAACAGTTTTGCATGTTTCTCACCCCAAAGCTTATAAAACAAATCGTATAAAAATATGGGGCTATAAACTCACCTCAAAACAATAGCAACCTGCTAATCAATCAACAAAACAGTGCAACCGCTCCGACACGCAACCTAAATCAGTATGATAAGTCTTAGCGAAATATTCGTGTCTTATCTGTCTTTACTTTAATTGAAAAGTTTACGTGTGACCAGTGCTCGTGTATTTCTTGCTTGTTGTGTGGTAAAGTATATTTCAAAATGATTTATCGTATGTAACTCTTGGTGGTGGCTCATGGTGAAAGTGTACGGTGGGAATACGTGTGACGGAACATCCGTGCTAGTATTCATCATTAAATTTCGTAAGTAATATATATTATCACCATATATAAATCAGGTAAAGTTTAATAATTATGTATTTAATTAATTAAGGTTATAATTAATTAAATAGATTTTGTGAAATTAATAAAATAATAGTGTTAGTGGAGGAATATTATATTATAAATATTCTTTATTATTTATAATATAATTTTAATTATAAGAAATTTGAAATAAAGGTTAAGTATTTAGAAAATTAAACAAGTGTAAGTATTTTTATCAAAATACTCCAAGTGTTGGAATTTTAGGAAAAATTGGGCATGACCCATTCGTTTATTCAAACGTTTTCATTTTCTCATGTGTTGCAATTTAAATAACTCGCCTTGTTAACTATATTTGCAAAATTTGTCCGTAATATATATATTTTAGTCGTTGTAAGTATATTTATCGTTATAAATATCGTTATCGTCACGTTTACTTATTAATAATAGATTTTGATACAAAGTCAATGTTTAGTCAATATATCTTCAAAAGTCAACAAAAGTCAACATTTATAAAGATTTGGTCAAATTTTCATTTATTACCCTTTATGAAACTAACGCGACTCAAAACAAGTCCAAACTAGTTTTAATTATATATATATATATATATATATATATATATATATATATATATATATATATATATATATATATATATATATATATCGTATCGTTAAGTAAATTATTTATAGTGGGTCGAAAAATATTTCAAAACTCATTTTTGTCACCCGACATATTTATTGGGCCGAAAATCATTAAATGAGCCCAATAGTCCAAATTTTAGTCCAAAATTATTTAGCCTTTTTAAGTTACGATATATATATCGTTAGTTTGCTAAAAAATTAATTTAACATATTTGTTACCACGTTTGGTCAAAAAGTCAACTGTGGCCGAGTTGGGTTGGGCTCGGCCCAACTATCACCGAAACCTCACAAGCCCAAAAGTATTAGTTTAAGCCCAAATTTCTTATTAGTTACATTAATTACGTAACGAATTTTAATGAAATCAATTAAGCACTTATAAATAAGTTATTAAGCTAAAAAGTCAACCATGACCAAAATTTAATGGGTTCGACCCATATAGTACCATACGACCCAAAACCATATTTTTATAAGCTAAACACAATTAGTTATGGCTTATTCAATAAGCTATTCAAAATAAACTTTTAAGCATTAATTCCACCATTTCACCACTTGAGTCAAAATTTTATATTTTTCAAAACCCCATTGGTTTTGTATTTTTATTTTAGCCGATCCATATATATAACCATAAAAATGTATATATTGTCTTAAACTCACGTAATTAACACTAATCACATTTGTATCATCAAACTAGTACCATATACATCAAGATTTACCACACAAGCAAGAAATACTCTAATTTGTACAAATATCTCATATATGTCGAGCACTATATAATTAAATACCAAGCCCTAGCTTTTTCATTTTAACAAAATCTACACATTTAAACTTGGTAACATCATTAGACATCAAATGAACATGAAATCAACAAGATTAGAAAAGTTTTGATGTTTCCTTACAATGCTTATGTTTATACGTGAGCTAGGATGACCAAGGGTGACTCAAATTGCACCAAATTTACCCAAAACACGTTCTAATTAACCCGAAACTCTTGAATATACACCCCGATTAACTTGAACTTCAAAGAAATTTTGTGGATCTTGAAATCTTTATGTGAGCCGTGAGTTTTTGAAGAAAAATGATCAAGGAAGTTTTTGTGAGTAGAAATGGATAAGAAAACTTGTTTGTGTGTCATTTAGGGTAATGACCTAATATTTATAAGATAAATATGAGTTAGTGGTAAAAATTTGTCCCATAGTGGGGGAGTTTTACTTGTGGCCTGGTATGGACAAATTAGAGGGGGAAGGAAATTATTTTTACTCCTCGTTGGTGCATCGTGTGTCGGTTTGAGCTAAAATATTACCGTAAAGTCCCGGTTTGATGTTTTCGGACACGTATGCGTAAAATAAAGTTTTTATCCACGTTTTTGTCAGAAATGTAATAAAATATTATTACTGACTCAAAAATATATTTATTTGACTGTTACCATATATATTGTGCTGTCGGTACGCGTGTGCGGTTGCTTTTAAATAAAATGTGAGAAAGCTCTCAGTTAATTACGAAACTTGTCAGTAACTATCAGAAATAGAATAATTTACGTTTACTGAAAAAAATAAACTTTTTCTGCAGTGACTGTAAGCTACAATATGCGGGACAACTCCCAAAAATGCTCAAAAATACTCAGAAATATGCAAACGCGCATAGAAATGCTCAGCTTAAAATAATAAATAACCATTTATTATCAATTAAAAACGTGAAAATTACCATTTGTCACAGTAGGGTAGTAGCTTAGGTTAGTTTTTAGGTTAAAACTAAGTTAAACTAGGTTTAGGGTTAGTTTAGGTCGAATTAGGGTTTAAACTAGGATTAGGGTTCCAGATTAGGGTTTAGAATGATTTAGGGATTAGGTTTAGGGTTTAGAAATCATGCATTAAGTGGTTGTACTTTGTGCTAGAGTGATGGTAAGGTTTAAACATGATTTAGGAGCTTAAATGACCTAATTTGGATTCTATGCTTAAAGGACTTTTACACTATGATTTAAGTAGTTGTACTAGAGTTTAGGAAGGAAAATATAGCTAAGATAACTTATACATAAGCCTTGAACACTTTCAAACTAGTTTTAACTTGAAATTAGGGTTTTTGAAATAACCGTAAACGTATAGGGCTTGTTTTGGTATAATGTTGGAAATAGTAAGTTAGATTGATAGTATACTTGATAAAATGATTTTTGAAACATAGACTTGACATGTTAGGAGGTTTACATGATGTAAACATAGAGATATTTGGAATTCGTAGTTGCGTGAGCACGTCTAGTGGGCTATGTAAGTTACTTTACATAGTTGGAATGAAATGAAGCAAAAAAATTTCCCGTGAAGATGATCTTTATATATATCATGAGTTTGGATAACATAGATGAAATTTGTGAGTTATTACACCTTTGAAGAGGAACTTGATAACATCAAATTGTCCTGATATTTTAGTGTCAATTTCCTCCTAATATACTCATCATTTGTATCATTTTACTTGAATATATACTCTTATTCGTTAATATTTCATTTTCAGGTTACTAATGAGCATAAGAACAAAAAGACGCGGATTTGGAAGGTTATAGTGCAAACTCACATGAGTATGCTGACCAGAAAAGAGTTACGGCGTAAATCCCTACTCTACTTACGCCGTAACTAGGATTTACACTAGAAGACCAAAAGTCAACGCAGTTCAAGGTTACGGCGTAACTCCAACATAAGTTACGTTGTATATATTTCTTAACTTTAGAAGAATTTCATGGTCCAATTAGTTACGCCGTAACCATTTGTAAGGTTACGGCATAAACTTGTTAACGAGAGTTCTATGATCGTAACTTGTCTCTAAGTTACGTCGTAACATTATTATTATGGATAAGATCGTCTGAGATACTGAGGTTATGGCGTAACTAACCCTAGGAGTTACGCTGTAACTTAGTCGAGGCTATAAATACAAGCCCTAATTCTGCATTTTAAGATATCCTCTCATCACACAAAAACCAGAGAAAGACTCAAGGCTTCAAGGAGGATGATATTCAGCAGCATACAAGTCATTTCACGGGAGAATTCACGCCATACACTACATAAGTTTTAGTATTTCGTATTACATTCTTGTATTTAATTCAATGTCTTTCAATATGATCTTAAACATTGAATTTTCTGCATGTATTAATATGATTGGCTAAACACCTTTGGTGTTAGCCTAGTTATGAAATTTTTATTGCTATGAGTTAGTTTCTCGTTTTCATATCGCTTTATATGTATGCTTTCTTTGCTTATTCTGGGACACCCTTGTTTTGGTAGTATGGATAGTTGGTCGTATCTAGGAAACTAGGAGAGTTGATCATAGGACCCTAGTGAAATATGTTAATACAAATATCGTCCTAAAAACGTTATTTATATTTTACGATCTTTGCTTTATTTTGTTAATGACAATTATGAGGTTTATCTTTAGCAAAGCATAAATATAAGTTAAAGTCTTTTACATTTATAGTAACAAGTCTTTTAAAACACATTTTCTCATTACATGATCACTAGGAATTACATTGCATACATATATACCTATACATGTTTAATTTTATTTCTTAAAATTATATATATATATATATATATATATATATATATATATATATATATATATATATATATATATATATATATATATATATATATATATATATATATATACTAGTTTCGAAGCCCGCCCGATGGGCGGGCATGACTTGTAATTTACATTTTAATTTAATCATGTAAGGATATCGGTTATCTTGTATAGTTATAACTTTATTTATTCATGTACGGATATCAGCTATATTGTATAGTTATAATTAACATATAGAGTCATGTAAGTAGGTATTATTTTATTGATGTTTGAATTAAAGAATGTTGAGATTATTTCTGTCATTGTATACAATATTGAGTTTGTTTTAAGTTATATTTAGAATAGCATTTGAGTACTTTTACATATGTTGATATTTTGTGTTCGTAGATGTGATAGATGGTTTCCCTACCATAATATATTAACAGACATGGAATATAGGTACTTGTTGCAGTTCACCATTGATAGATTGAATCTCAATACCCAAACAATAGGGTTAAAAGGAAACTTTATCTTTTTCGGAAAACAGGCAGCGAATAATTGAGTTTATCTGGTGTTTGGATATTTTACGTCAAGTGGTTGGCTATTGATGTTTGGATATGATAAGTATATGTGTTGGCTACATTAACATTTTGTTTTAGCAACAATTGTAACTAAAATGGACCTAAATCTTTGGTAATTATATTAAAGAGTTATTTTTGACACAAACATGATAACCACAAAATGTTCCATTCTAGCAGATTATAAGTTGTATCATGTTGTCCTACACGGTTACCTTACCATAGTATATTAACAGACATGGAATATTTGTACTTGATGTTGTTCTCCATCGATAGATTGAAGCTCAGTACACACCAGCTTTAGACGCATCATCTTTTGTTCTTCGAAGTGGCAATCTGTTTATGCACCGGTTTGGATCAATTGGGGTTCAGTATGGTGAGGAGAGTTGGTGGTGTGGGCTAAGGGTTTCACAAAGGTGGTGGGGTAATGAGTTCAAGTGTGTCGAGGTTTTTGTTACCGGCGTCTGAGGGTGCTTATGCTATTCATTCGGTGAGTTTTGGTGTTCATGATGATCTTTGGTTTTTTCTTATTTTAAATTTGGGTTTGTTAAATCAACGTAATATGATTTTGTTTGTTGTTCAGCTTTTGGAGGAATTAGGTACGATCAATGGCTGGTCGCCAAGGTCATGTCTTGGATCTTTTCACTTCTTCCCTCGATCTGGTAAATCACTTGTTATCTTTCTGCTATTCTATCTGTTTGTAAATTTAGATATATCACGGTGTTTTTTATTTCTTCCATAAATTAATTATACGTATGTTTCTGTAACTGTTCATATATTTATACCGTCGCAATTCTTTAAAGTTAGCTCTTTTATTGTTTTTCTTCTAAGGGGGTGTTTGGATATGAATGATTATTTGAAGTATGTGTGATATGAGATGTGAAGGAACAAACTGTTTCTGAATTTAAGAATAATGTAATTTGATTACTCTTTTGTCAAAGTAATTTTAACATGTTTGTAACAGTTTCTTTGGTAGTGTCTATGTTCTACTTATTTCAACCAAAAATGATCAATATAGGATTGTTATTTCTTAACTCTCTATCCTGTTAGTTGGGTTGGAATACTAACTTGTTTTAGATTTAGTTTAGTCAATTGTATCAACCACTTCTTTGATGAAGGTTTCTTCAGACCTAATTAAAGTATAAATAGCACGTTTAGAGCATTACATTTTAACATCTTGAAAACTTATGTGCTTTAGTTCTAGTTTTCAAAACAAAACAACAATACCAAATATAATAATTATTTCAATGCAACAATAATTAATAACCAAAAATACCTAATGTAAGTCAAATGTAATCTATAATGTTAGAAATAGGGAAGTCGTCCAGTTCACGCCGTTAGGTGAGGTCAAATCGTAAATCATAGATCGGTGATGGGAAAAAATGGCTCACTACGTATAATTAGGTGACCACCCATTTCTTTAATCATGTGATAGTTGGTGGTTAATCTATATTTATGTCTAATTACATGATGCATTTATGTTTATGTTTATTGAGGCATTTGTTTCCTTCATACTTAGCTTAATGATATGTTTTCAGCACTTAGTGATGAAGAAGTCAATGGTGCTATATCATGATAATTCTAAGTCACGCCTACGTTCTTTTTCGGAACATCAAAATGCATTTCACTAAGCTCTAAAAATAGGAACAAAACACATAATTTATCTCTCATCAACATACACTCAAATATTTTTGCATCTTGCAGAACCATCATAACTTGCTGACTTGAAAAAAATTAAAAATAAATAATAAATAAATAAATAAATAAATAAACACTTTATATGATGTCATGTCAATTTAAGCCACATACAGAGCCTAAATTACTTAATTGTACACCATTCAACATGCATAAATATGTATGGACCATGCTAATTTAGAGATAACCTAATTCCAAAGCTACAATAAGGCGGTGAATTCACTGTAATTTAGAGCAATCAAATAGATTATTACCATTACGTGTGTGTGTCGATGTGAACTTCTTTCCCCATAAGAAGTTCAAAATCATAACAAACGCTCAAACGCTGAGAACTTGTGACTTGAGACAACTAAAAGCGTGCCTTTCGGATCTCTTTCTGAGAACCAACTTGAGCAAACCACCAAGCTAAATGAACCTCTTGAGTTTTTCGTATGCCCCTCTTAATGTACCTGAAGTTTTAAACTTCTCAGCTGAGCCACCTGAGAGACAAAAACCAAACAAAAATAATCAGGAACAACCAAACCGGATCAACCCATTTTGACCCATTACTCAACACGCCCATTCTACTTGTTTTTTTCTACTTCTAACTATAAATTTAACCGAAACATTGATATCTACAATCATCTAGTACTCAGACGCCTTATTCCAAAAAACAATAAACAATCCCAAACACCGTGTTAATATTAGATCTTGAAATTAAATTTTCTGATGCAACATATGTATGATTTGGATGAATTCGTAGTAAAGCATGTTGGAGTTCAAAGATCGCTATTCCTCGTGACTCGAAACACTCGCCCACCTCATTCTTGATTGACGCCTGCCGCTCGGCGAATATATAATACTTCCTCTTTCTCGTCGGGCCACAATCGTTAATTTCACGTGAAACATTGGCGTATTAGTCATGACTTACACTTACCGTCGACTTTATATTGAAAGAGTTGTCTTTTTTGCTCCAGATTAGAATTAAGAGAAAGGAACTTACAGTGAAGTTACATCCTGGAAACTATTACTTGTTTGTCAGATGTTGACACCAAGAGATTGGTTTTGTCCTTGTTAATCGTTAATGTCGTTATATCTCGCCTCTCTTGTAACCTCATTACGTGAAATACCTATCATCATACCTTCGGCTATGACCATCAGTTCCATGTCCCTGTTTTTCACATCCATGATGTGTGTGTGGACTTCTGCTCCTATTGCGGCTACGGGTACCTAAGCAGGTGGCATAAACAGCTACCTGTACAGTTCAATATTTTGCAGTAAATATATAAGTTGTAGTCGGAGTCAGTGGCGGAACCAGGAATGTTGAGGACGGGCGGCTTTTTTTTTTTTTTTTTTGTCTTTTTTTTTTTTTTTTTTTGGACAAAAGTCGTTGTGCACACAAAAATAAAGGTAAAAAGTCGGTGTTCACACAAAAATAAAGATAGAGATATAAGGTTTTTACATTGTTTGGCTTCAAGGTGGGGGCAATTTAATTTTTTTTTGGGGGGGGGGGGGTGTACTTCAATAAAAAGGTCCAAAAATATTTTTTTTACACTAAAATATGAGTTTTTTTTTGGCGAATCATGGAGGGAACTGCCCGTCGTACTCTATATGTAGTTCCGCGCCTAGTTGGAGTGGAGATTGTCTTACGTGTATACTGCATAGGGATCCTTGAGCTCATTTTCTTTTCACGTGAGAATGTCATGGGATCCTATTAGCCAACTGGTTTCTTACTGGTTCAGGGTGCATAAGCAGGTGGCATAACCAACGCAGATTGTCAACAAAACTAACTTCAAGAAAAGAAATATGGTTCTTATCAGAGATATTAGCTTAAGCAAACATTATAAAGGTGTCTTTATACTAACATTTTCTGGTGTAATATTGTATCTAATCTAATTGAATACAAAAATGAAAACATATTTTTAGATGTATTTTGAAAAGAGAAGGAAGCACATCATGAATGGTAAGTCTTCTTTTTAAAGATAGTTTGTTACAGTAGAGAATTTATTTCAATGATTAATTTAGCATGTCACTAACCTGTACGAACATGGTTTTAGCACGAACAGCTTCTGATGCCATCCACTTGGCCTGTTTACCCCATCTGGCCAAAAATGTATAATTCTTATTAAATTTATACTCAATACGTAGCCTGCAACACGTACCTGGAACAGTATTTTTTAACATAAAAATAACTAATTTGTGGCCAAAAATGTAGAAAACGTAAAAACACTCGATGATCGTGTTTGTTACATTGGTTTCAAACAATTTCACTAATGCTCTTTTTGGTCCGTGTGCTTCATTTATTATGTTGAAATCTTGAATAACTCTTTCACCCTTTCAAATTTGATCCAACTTTAAAAGCAATACCGTGATAATATTCTTCGTCCCATTTTTATAAATTTTTTGAGATATGTACCTGGATATAAATGACGAATAAGCGTCTTCCAAGGCCTCTCCATGACTCAGAATCCTCTATTTGAATTTCAGAAAAATGAAGTTCAACATTGTATCTTCCTTTTCTTAACCTGAGGCCATAATACCTTATAGAGTTTGGTGCTATTATTGCGGTTTTATACAACTCAGAGTCTAAAGTACCTGTGATTTGCGAAGCGGTTTGTGTAGTATATTGAGGTCCATTTGGGTTTGATATGAAACTTCTTGTGTTGCTTACTACCCATTTGTTGTTTGAACTTGTGTAGACTGACGAAGCCCTGAGGATTTCAGAATCATCATCAAATCTAACACCATATGTAGATACTTGTTGTGATCCACCACATTTGACAGCAAAAGAATCTACAATGCAAAGTCAAAGTCAAACACACTGATTTTCAACTTAAAATTTGATAATAAATTCAAAGTTTATTAGAAAAAATTGTGATAGTAATTTTAAAATTTATAATAGACATTACGGTTGGAACAGTTAACTATCGAAGCTATACAAAATGTTTATCGAACATGACGTTAAAAATTTGTTTGTCTGACCTTGAGAGTCGAATTATGAATGATGTTGAATAGAACTTACTGCCTTGAACCTTTTCTATGCACTTGTTATCACCTAGCAGGCAACGTGAGATCTCAGACGACTTCCTGCACCTATTTTTAAGTAAACACATTAGGCTTTTCCACATATAAAAATCCCAAGAGAATGGGACTGTAAATCTTAAAGGAACGGCAGTTTACCCGTTTAGTAAGCTGTCTCCATTCACCAAAGTTCTCCTACAACATTTCTACAGAAAAAGTATTATGTTTATGTGGTGTTGCGATAATCTAAGGACTTAAAGATGAAATAGAATAATTCAACTCACAATGATCTTCCAACTATTGCAAAATTAGCAGGTAAATTTCTTGTGATGGAATTGAAGGAGACGTCTCTGTTGCAACATAATGAAACAAAACCGATAAATAGAAGAAAACTAAGAGGTGGCTGAAGACACCATTTTGGTACTTACAGTCCCCGAAGTTGTGGAGTTATGATATTTGATGGGATCTCCCCGTTTAAGCTATTGCTTCCTAGATACCTGAAAATCATAACATTGAACATATTGGTGAGTTTAGCTTATAAAGATAATATATCCCACCCAAAATTTGAGCCTGCATGAATCTGTTACCATCCATTTAACTATCAAATGAACCATATTGTTACCTTGATAGCTACCACCACGATCACCACCGCCTCCACCAAGATTAGAATATTTGTAAGCGTTTGTTTTACCTCCACATGCTTATTGTTGAGCTCATGACTTGATGACCTGAGATTCTTTGACTAAAATCCATTACCAAATATCAGAACTCCTGCAAATATAAAAATGCTTTAGAATGCGATACTCACACAATAATACTCCCAATATAGTATATTAGTACAACCCTCTTTATTTCAACTTCTGATAAACGTCTATTATATTGTATCATAATCATCCCACTTACTAATGATCTTTAATAAAAGTCCGCTGATGTACGTTTTTTTCCTCTATTGCACGTGAAGAGAGCATATTCATAATTATTGTAAGAGGGTACAAAAACATAAACTGATTATTTGGAGCTATAAAGTGATAAAAACACTGGTAACAATACCTTTTTAATGAGATTTAAAACATCTTGGTTATCAACAAATTCAATATAACTCCAGTTGTTGGCCTCTTGCTTATACCATTCTTTCCCTATCATAAAGACATGCTGAAATTCAAACATGGCACCTTCATGATAGTCCTTGGCAACACATCATGCTAACAGTGATCAAGAAGATTAGAAAGTTTCCTAGAGAAAGTGTAGTTGAAGTTTCTCATCTGTAAGTTAATGCAAAATTGCTAAAAGCTACATGTGCATGACAATGAAATAAAATTAACTTTGTGACAACATACCTGATCTGCTGCCTTTTCCAAATAATAAAACGTTTGTTGATCCGTGTGAACACCTTTATTTTGTGCATGAATTAAACCGCAAATCTCGAATGGTCCCAAACTTCCTCTTTGCGCTACAAAGTCCCTCCTAATCTGCAACCTTAATGATCCACATAAGCATACAGAAACTCAGTCATTAACATGTATGTGTAATTAATAATTACTCAATTAATAATTCGAATGCAACTGTAAGATCACCTTAAAACACAAATGTACAACTCAAGTTGTTGTGACTGCTGTAAGCCCGCCCTAAAGGGCGGGCATGACTTATAATTATCGTTGGCATATTTTACTATAGCGAAAGAATGGTGGTAAAAAATGGTTGAAAATTGTACATGTTGAAAGAAAGGGTTGTACATAAAAACTTTTAGATTTCTGTAAATAAATTATTAGATATTAGTGATCGAAGGTTAAAAATAACGAATAATACTAATATAAGATAGTAGTTATTTCTATTGATTGTACAGCCTTTTTTTTTTTTTTTTTTTTTTTTTTTTTTTTTTTTTTTTTTTAATATTTGGTAGTTTATTTAAAATTCTTATATAAGTAGGTAGATTGCTGAGTGACTATATTGGAAAACAAATATCATCATCGGGATTTTCATCATCGGTAGAATAATAATCTTGAGATTCGTTTTCAATGAGAATGTCTAAATCAATTCCATCAGATACAGAGCGGACATTATAGACGTCTGAATCTTGTAAGGCCTCGTTGGCTTCTTTGCCAACGTATATGGTTTGAATGTCATTTAAAATGTAGATTGAAACATATCACTTAAAGTAATATTTTTTTTCCGTAGTATATTAGAATAAGATTAAATGAATAATTTTAAAGTGCATGGCAAAATTAAAAGTAGTATAATGTGTCAGATCCACTTTATCACAAAATATACAATCGGATGCTAAGTTTTTAAAAGAAGTCTATAAATATCAACATATGTTGATGCTTCGTGATAATACCATATGTGTATACATTCATAGCTCTTCAACTAAATGAAAATAAAAAATTTCAGTCCTTAACATACACTAACATGTGATATAAATACCGGCTTCCTCTTTCTCGAGTCCCCTGAAATTGTTTCGTCCTTTTTGGATGGGATTCTTGATTTGTAACAGGAAAGAAGTCTACTTTTGAATGGTTAAAGCCTCCTGTGGCTGATGTTGTGTTGCTTTACCTTCCACCGAGGGGAATTCCAGTTTAAAGATTGGACGGGTGTGCATTTTCTTATCATTCTTATGTTGGTGTTTTAGTATGTGGTAGACACCTTCCCCTAATGCTTTGCTGGAGGCTTGTGCCTATGTCTCATCGTATTTGGAGGGTTCCTTGCTCTTCATTATTGATCCATGTTGGGGAAATAGTAAAAAACAATAAAAACCCAGTGAGGCATTTAGAAAGATAAATCAACTGCTTCAATATGGAGTTATTTACTGTGTTCTGGTTGCGTGCATTAGATCAGCACTAAAACATGGGTTCCATTTCACCATAAATGACCTTTTTACATAATTCGATAAACATACGCAAGCCAAAACACCCCTTTAATCTACATTATGAAAATTTGAAACAGAATGATTGAATGATAGAATTTAGCTTCAAGACCCGCCCGATGGGCGAGCTAGCTTCATGTGATATATTTTTTATTATTTATAATTGATTAGCAAAAGTAGTTAATATTATAAGCATTCTAATAATACATTGTACGTAATGTGCATATTTACAAATATTTGATTTGTGCTTAAAAAAGATTCCAAATGAAAGCACTCTATTGCAAGTTTATACTCTGAAAGAAACATAAAAAATGAAAGGCATATAAAAAATAAGACAACTAACAAAAACATTGAAAACATTGATTCATTCGACATGGAGAAAGGTAACCATGATCAAATGGCATGACTTCGACAACAATGAATTTTTTTTTGAACGACAATGAAAATTCGACGAAAATGTACTCAAGTCTTTATCAGTCATACATCTCACTTGAGGATTGTTTTCTGCAACTCACTTACATTACGCATTTCCATCTACTATCAAACCACATACCTGACTTCGAAATGATCATAGCTATAACCATTTTCCATAGTTTCGCTATAAAGTATACACAAATAATCGCTAAAAAACAAAAGGCGTAGCTTTATCTATTAAACATGAAAGTCAAACTTTGACAAAATTGTACGTGAAAGTGTCATAACCAAAAATATATATCCATTCATCCCACCTCTATTCAAAACCAAAAATATCATATAGATTAAATGCTACAATATGCATAAGTAATCATTGGGGGTACAAACCTAGCAACTGGGTGAATTGTTTTCATGATCTCGATTCGGTCCTTTTTCGACAATTGCTTACAACGGCTATCCAAAGAATATATGGATGGTGACTGGTTGTGTGATAATGATATGAAAGCATATCAACCGTTGTGCTATTTCTCCGTGCTTCTTCCTCCTATGAAAATAATCAGTAGTATAATGGAACCAATTAACATGCTTTCCAAAACATGTTGTTGCATTCGAAAAAAGTATGTAAAGACAAAAAAGGGAAAATAATAACCGAAGTTGTTTACCCGAACTTGAATGTAGTCAATGGGTCCAAAGAATGCTGGGTCCTAACTGTAAATGTGTTCTAAATGGTTGAGAAGCTGCGGTTGACCTCTGCACCCATGCATGTGTTGGTAAGGGGCTTAACAATGTGGTAGTAGGAAGCATTTAGAGTGTCACCCTTGTCATTCCTGGACGATCAACATAATAATTCAAACGTCACTGTCCGAGTGTACCACTTACAGTTGCATAAAACCGAAAAACAAACTCAATTAAATAGTAAAAAGTAATCCATGAGTTCTCCGAGAGTCAAAAGAACATTTATCAACACTTTTCAAGTTTGAAAATCAATATTCTTTTGTCTGATCTGGAGACACCCTAACCGAGTCACTTTCAATTAAAGGTGGCAGTTTCCACAGATTTACTTACGAATGAGTCACATTGGTTATAGTTAATCTATAACGGGTCAACTAAGCTAAAATAGTAACAGATCAAATCAGTCAAACATGTTGCAAGTTGCCTAAAAGTGCATTCTTGGCACTAACAAAATGTTAAATTATTTTAATTTGAAAAACTACACTATTATTTCTAGAGTACCATTTGTAAAAATCTAGAACATCTTGCAATAACACACATTCGTAACCTTGGTTGACACGTTAACTCCTTATTAAAAAATTGGAGAAAAATGTCCATGGGTCGACCAACCTAATTCACCCGTGCTAATAAAACAAACCCATTCTGATCGTTACCCAACCCCTAATAACTCATAGGGTCAAAGCATCAATAAGATCCGCATCGGAGTAGCTAAGCCCAGCATTGTACTTGGTGAAGTTTCTAGCTTTGACTCCAAATTCCATGAAATATTTTAAAAATGTACAGAGGAAGAAAAAGGTTGCAAATGTGCAAAGATTTGAAAAAGTTGGTGAAATTCGATGGATTCCAGAAAGAGTTCAAGTTTGACTCTTGAAAGCCACGTAACATGGTTTTCAATTTGTAAATAAATATCTATTTACTTGTCCTCTGGTTGTTAAAAAAATTATGAAAAGAGTAGCCTATTATGTGCCAAAGTTAAAGTAAAACCGAACTACTATGAACAAAATGCTTGTTGTTCAATTATGTTAAAAACAGTTGAACACGAGGATGGAACAGTCCAAATGTCAATACTTATTGTGTAGCAAAAGTCAAAGTGATCTCTCTGTTAAGAACTGAGGGTGTCAGTTAAGGAACAACTATTGCATCAATAGGAAGCTATGGACTAAAGCGACTATAAGGTTATATATGTATAAAAAACAGATAACCTAATATCAAGGATACCCATGGCACTCCCCCATCTTTCACTCAAGCTCGATGGAACAAAGTACTGATCTAAAGAACCTTCATCTGAAGAAGTATTCTTCGTAGAGTTTCCAAATTCCAAAAATCTTTCTATGGAAAGGAATGTTTGAAGCATCTCATTCGAAGTACTTGTTTTGTAGTCATATAACGGTTCTGGCACACGAATAAGCTATCCATTACACTCCGGGTTGCATAAAGATGATGGCTTTCTTTTTGCCTAAAAAGCATACATAAACAAATACAATTAAATTCAACATTCTTGAGAATCTTCAAGAAGCTAGTAAAAACTGACATACCAGGCAAAAGTAACGCGGACGTGAGTATGGCACACCAAACTGGAGTGGGCTCAAGATAAACTCCTGTGTCACGAACCGGTTTTCCTCAAGTATCTTAACCATCATTTGATGCGCATCAGATGTCTGAAACAAACAAACACCTTAGTAAATGACTCACGTATATGTTAATACACCTATCACAAGTTGAGCTAGTAAAGTTTGATTCAAACCTCGAAACCAACAACATTCTCAACGAAAATCATAACTGGAGGTAACACCAATTGAGGTATAATATCAAGGATTGTAAGAAACGATGAGGCACGGGCATCAGCAGATTGTTTCTGAATACCTATAGACAAAGTTAGCTCGAGAATAAATCATAAATCCATAATCAATGTAATCATCAGAATTTAACTAATATTTAGGAACGTTACCTTGTCGAGTATATGGTTGACATGGTGGAGAAAGAAGCCACACATTAGCTTGGTAGCGATCAAGATCAGCAGCAGTTAATGTTTGAATATTACCCTGTATTCACCACCTCCAAAATAACTATCTAAACAATATTCATAACATTCTAACAGCGTTTGGAATTGGTTGATTAAATGCTTTATTAAAATTTTATGGTTTCACAATCCTAATCCTATATAGATTTCGACATACAATACATGCTTACAATTATGATGAGAACATGGCACTTCACAAACTGAATTTAATACATGAGTCTCAAACCTGATAATATAGAACTATTCAAAACAATGGTAAGTCGACAGTTGATACATGTATCCATGAACTCCAATCGTACTGTTTCATTAGGGTTTCAAAAGAGGCGTACTTTTTTTTATCAAACCGTAATAGAGAGAAAATAAATATGGGGTTTATATTTTAGGGTTTTAGGAATGTGTTGTTATTAAGATATTACACTTTGATTTTGAATTGCCTATCATAACTTGTGGCTTGTTCCATTGGTTGTGGTGTTTGTTTGTGAGCTGGCAGACCCAGGTTCGAATCTAGCATCTTGCATTTTTGTAGAAATTAAATCCGAAATTTATGAACAAATTAAAGGGTGCTTAGGTGGCATTAATTCCTGATTATGTGGCATTTATATGATTATGTGGCATTGAGGTGGCATTTATGTGGCATTATCTACGTGTAACGCCTCCTGTTATATATAATGTATATATATATATATATATATATATATATATATATATATATATATATATATATATATATCATATATATATATATATATATATATATATATATATATATATATATACATGACATCATGGCATACCTCATTAGGAAATCTTTATATACCTTGGTAGATTTGTTATATATTTTGGAAAGATCTTGAAGATAAAGAGTTGACTTTACAAGATCTTGACAAGACCTCACAAGATATGGAAAGATATGGGAAATCCTTAGCTGGAATGTCCCGGCGGAACCAAACCAGTATATGGGCGGATCCCATATTTTGGATCCGCCACCTGTTGATCAGCTTTGCCTATAAATAGCAAGCTGATCATTCAGGCACAATTATCACTTACATAGCATAAATTATACATTCATTCATTTATACATTACTAACCCATTTCATTCACTTCATTCTTAGTGATCTTTCTTTTTGTAGCAAAAGAGATCAAGCTTCAACACTGTGTTGCAAGTCTTGATTAGTTAGTTACTGTGTGATCTAGTAGTGTTTACACATCATTGTTATACCATTCATTCAGTAGTGATCGGTTAGTGTTTTAGTCCTCAAAACACATAGAGTGTCGGGAGTGGTTGTACCCTTGTTAAATAACCAACGGGAGTGGTTGTATCCTTGTAAAGAACCCGATGTTTAGCTTAGTACCGGATAAAGTGTAAGCGGCGTGTATAAAGGTTTTCTCCGCCGAGAAGGGAGTTTGTTTCTTAGTGAAGAAAAACTATCGAGTTAGAGGCTCGAGGAGTGGAGTAGGGCAAGGAAGAGAGTCCTTGTAGCCGAACCACTATAAATCTCCGTGTTGTGGTTTGATTGTTCCTTTCCTTACTTACTTAACTTATATTGTTTGTTTGTGCGTATTTACTTTGAAATCACGTTAAGTCACAAAGCGAATTAATTTTAAAAAGGTAAAAACTATTCAACCCCCCTTCTAATTTTCCACAATTGGCATCAGAGCTACGTTACTCAAGATTTTTAAAATATATTGTATTTTAAAAACTTGAAACGATCAATGGATTTTGAAAACTTTAAAGAAGGGCAATCTATGCAAAGACCACCACTATTTAAACCAAATTGTTTCATATATTGGAAAAACCGCTTTGAGACGTATGTGAATTCAAAGGACATAGATCTATAGTATATCATTGTAGAGGGTGATTACAAACCCATAAGTAATGATATATCGAGTGGTCGGGATATGGGTACTTCTCTTACTCGTTCATCACAGTGATGAGCAAAAGAAGTTGATTGCCAAAAATAATGAAACCAAAATGATGCTTTATAATGCCTTACCTAAGAAATAATATGAAAGAGTTTTTATGTGTAAAACGGCTAAGGATATTTGGAAATCATTGATTATCACTCATCAAGGGAACTCACAAGTCAAAGATAACAAAATTGATCTTCTTGTTCAACAATATGAACAATTTGTTATCTCTGAAGATCAGACCATTGATAGTGCTTTTGCTAGGTTTAATACTATAATTACTTCTCTTAAAGCACTTGACGAATCTTTTTCTAGTAAGAACTTTGTCAGGAAATTTCTTAGAGCACTTAATCCGAAGTGGAGACCAAAGGTGACGGCTATTGAAGAATCCAAGGATCTTTCAAGCTTGACACTTGACGAGCTCATCGGAAATCTCAAAGTTCACGAAATGGTGATGGAAAAAGACTCAGAAATAGTTAAAGGCAAAAAGGAGAAGATGAAGTCCATTGCCTTAAAAGCTAGAGTAGAATCAAGTGATGAAGAGTCTAGTTCAGATAGCGAAGACGAAGAGTATGCCATGGCCGTTAGAGATTTCAAGAAGTTCTTTAGGAGACGAGGAAAGTTCGTAAGACAACCTCGTGAAGAAAAGAAATCCTTCCGGAAAGACCGTGATGATAGGAAAGGAAAAGTAGATAGAAAGTGTTTTAGGTGCGGAGATTCCGGTCACCTAATAGGAGAATGTTCAAAGCCTCCAAAGAACAAGTCTCAAAGAGCATTTGTTAGTGGAGCTTGGAGTGACAGTGAAGGTGATGATGACGAGCCAAAGAACGACGAAGTTGCTCTTATGGCTAATGACTCTAACGAGGTACTATCTGACTCATCCTACTCCTCTATTGATGATGACACAGTAGAAATAGAATATAACAAACTGTGTGAAATTACCCTTAAAATCATAAGCAAAAACAAGTTCTTAAAAACCAAAAATGAATTTTTTGGAAAACAAAGTATATTGGTTAAAAGAGAAAGCTATAAGATTAGAAAAGGATAAAGATGCTAAGGAAACATGTGTCTCATGTCAAGAACTTAAACTAGAAATTGAAACACTTAAGTCCACACAGGAAAAACTTATCAAACTAAATTCTAAATTTAAAAGGCTTGATAAACACATTAATTGTATGGATGATATAATGAAAGATCAAAAGTTTCAGCTTGATAAGACCAAGCTACATTTTATGAAACTAAGAAACTTAAGTGACTTTGAGAAACAAACTATGAAAGTACAAGAACCTGTTCCAACTAAGTCAGACACCCACGGATCTGACGGATCCAAAATTTTGGATCCGCCAGTTGTACCAAAAGGATCCACATGTACAGTTGATGAACAGAAGGTTCGTAATTCGGATCGTACTGAATTCGTTAAGGTCACTAGAAAACCTAGCACTAGTACAACTATTAACAAACAAAAACCATCAGTTTCTATAGGAAAAGGTCAAGTTAAAAATGAGTTTAGGACTAAAACGGTTCAATAGAGACCTAAAACTAGTTTTCCCAAACACCCCTTTCCAAAGAGTAATTACAACTCACAGCATCATTATCAAAATAGTTGGAACCAAAACATGTCTAGGAACTATCAAGGTCCCAACTATATGCCATGGAACACTTGTCCACCATTTCCATACATGAACCATGATAATGTTATGTTTAACCCAAACGGACCCATGAGATATTGGGGACGAAACGCTTGAGTTTTTCTTTAACTTAGGTGTGCTTGAAAGTCGGGTTAGAACCGAATGAGTGGATCAAAGATAGTGGTTGTTCAAGACACATGACGGGAAACAAAAGCCTTTTCTCAACCTACCAAGTGTATGATGGAGGTAATGTCACATTCGGTAGCAAGCTTAAAAGTAAAATCATCGGAAAAGGTACGATCTCTCATGACTCTCTCACTATTGATGATGTTGCTCATGTAGATAACTTAGGATTTAACTTGCTTAGTATTAGTCAATTATGCCGCAAAAAGTATAACGTCCTTTTCAGTGAAAATGGAAGTAAAATACTTAAGGATGGCATAACCGTAGGAAAAGGTGTTTTGAAGAATAACGTTTACGTTATGAAGTTAGACAAAACACCTAAAGACAAACTTTGTCTCACTTCTTTGGACGAAAACTCAACTCTATGGCATAGACGCTTAGGTCATGCTACTATGAGGTTAATCCAATCCTTATTAGGAACCTACCCAAGTTGAAATATGACAAACACTTTTGTGATGCTTGCAAAATTGGGAAACAAATTCATAATAGCCATAAGGCTAAGAACATGGTATCTACATCTAGGTGTCTAGAATTGTTACATATGGATTTGTTTGGTCCATCCGCTATACAAAGTTACGGGGGAAACTTCTATACTTTGGTAATAGTAGATGATTACTCTAGGTATACATGGACTAAGTTTTTGAAAACTAAAAACGAGGCTTTTGATAAGTTTGAAATTCTAAGTAAGATAATTCAAAACCAAATAGAAAATAGCATAGTGTCAATAAGAACCGACCATGGTCGTGAATTTGACAACGAAACCCAATTTGGAGCTTTTTGTGATGCTAATGGCATAATACATAATTTCTCAGCTCCTCGAACTCCTCAATCTAATGGTGTAGTACAACGCAAAAATAGGACAATTCAAGAAATGAGTAGAACAATGTTAAATGAACAAAACATACCTCAAAAGTTCTGGTGTCACGCCGTAGATACATCCACATATATCCTAAATCGAGTTTTAATTAGACCATTCTTGAAAAAGACTCCATATGAGTTATATAGAGGCAAAAAGCCTACTTTAGGATATTTTAGAGTTTTTGGAAGCAAGTGCTTCATTTTAAACACAAAGTATTATCTCACCAAGTTCGACCCAAAGTCGTATGAAGGTGTATTTCTTGGGTATTCACAAAATAGTAAAGCCTACATAGTTTTGAACAAAGAAACCTCAAGAGTCGAGGAATCGTTGAACGTAACATTCGACGAAAGTCCACCTCCCTCTAAGACATCACCTTTGGTAGATGATGACTTAGTTGAAAGACAAATGGTTGAAAACCAAGAAAATATTGAAAGTGACAAAGAAGATGAACCGATAAAAAGAGAAATAGTTAACATCAAAGAAACCAAAAGTCATCCATTAGAAAATGTCATAGGAAAAATTGATGAAAGAACATTAAGATCTAAAGCCCAAAACCAAAGTAATTTCTTTTGTTTTGTTTCAACCGTTTGAGCCTAAAAATATAAATGAGGCCATAAAAGATGAATCTTGGGTCATAGCGATGCAAGAGGAATTAAATCAATTTGTTAGAAATGACGTTTGGACATTGGTCCCTCAACCTAAAAATCAAACCATAATTGGAACTAAATGGGTGTTTAGGAACAAAATGGATGAAAATGAAGTAGTGTCTAGAAACACAGCTAGGCTAGTAGCTCAAGGCTATAATCAAAAAGAAGGTATAGATTATGACGAGACATTTGCACCCGTCGCTAGGATTGAGTCAATTTGAATATTACTTGCTTATGCATGTGTACACGACTTTAAACTATTCCAAATGGTTGTTAAAAGTGCTTTTCTAAGTGGTTTTATTAATGAGGAAGTATACGTTGCACAACCTCCTGGCTTTGCCAATTTTGAAAAACCTAATCATGTCTACAAACTTAAGAAAGCATTATACGGAATTAAGCAAGCACCAAAAGCTTGGTGTGATCGAATTAAGACTTTCCTAGTTGACCATAAGTATACCATGGGCCTAGTAGAAAACACTCTTTTCACCAAGAAAAAGGGATCACATATTATCATAGTCCAGATATATGTGGATGACATTATATTAGGTTCAACTTGTCAAGAGTTATGCGATGAATTTTCGAAAATCATGCATGATGAGTTTAAAATGAGTATGATGGGGGAAATAAACTTTTTCTTAGGACTCCAAATAAAACAATTAGAAGATGTGATATTCTTCAACCAGTCTAAGTATATAAGGGATATGCTTAAGAAATTTGGTCTTGAAGACTCCAAACCCATGAAAACACCAATGTCTTCTGAAACCAAACTCACCAAGGATGACGAAAGTGAATCCGTAGATAGCACTAAATATAGAGGAATGATTGGTAGTTTGCTCTATATTACGGCTAGTAGACCGGACATTATGGTTAGTGTTTTTCTATGTGCACGCTTTCAAGAAGATCCCAAAGTATCTCATCTTGAAGCCGTTAAACGGATATTTAGGTACATAAAAGGCACTACACATTTAGGATTGTGGTATCCCAAAGGAATGGGTGTAGAAACTATAGTGTATGCCGACTCAGGCCATGCTGGTGATTATGTCGATAGGAAAAGTACAAGTGGCATTTGTACCTTTGTAGGACATTGTCTCACCTCATGATTTGCTAAGAAACAAACGGCCCTCACAATATCAACAACTGAAGCCGAGTATGTGTCAGCAGGAAAAGCTTGCCAACAAGCTCTGTGGATGAAACAAGCTCTCGTAGACTATGTAATTAAACTCAACGACATTCCCATTCTTTGCGACAACAAAGGAGCTATCGACCTCAGCAAAAATCCAGTCCAATACGCTAGAACCAAACACATGGAAATACGACACCATTTCCTACGTGACAATGTTCAGAAGGGAAACATCTCAATTGAGAAAGTATCCTCAGAGGACAACATTGCCGACATCCTCACAAAACCTCTTAAGAGAGAACCTTTCGACTTTCTTAGACTTGGTTTAGGATTAATGGAACCTAGTGAGTAGATAAAACATTAGCTTAAACCTTAGATTAACCAAACACGGCAATAACCAAAATTTCAAGTTTGATCCTGCGGATCCAAACGACAACAAGGGCGGATCCCTTGTTTTGGTTCTGCCGGATCCACGGCTTGCTGAGCTAGTTTTTTAGTATATTAAACAAACACCCTGTACAGTGTATCACATTCCCCAAAAAAATACATCCTACTGGAACTCAACCCTTATCACACCAAACTCTGAAATTAGGTCATTCTCTACAACCAATTTGTGCTTAAATCATCTCTATAAGTATCCCAATCATATCTAATTCCTATTCTGAGTCTAGGATTTCTATTTCTTGCACAAAAATCAAAACTTGGGGTTTATGCATATTTCTTGCAAAATCATGTAGCATATTTACTAAATTGCAAAACAAATCATGTTTTTCATAGTTAGGAATTGCATCTTATAGGACATTATCATCAAAAACCCATGAGAAATTTTTACAAAAATCTTCTCACGACTAGGAAAAATGGTTTTTAGCACATTGTTCATACAAATACAAAAACGTTATGTTTTTACAAATCACTTGCATAATGTCTCTTGAATGCTAAAGGAAATACATAACTAATATGTATTTTCGGGTACATTCAATCGAAGCTACATTGAAGTAGGAGCGTTTGGGTTATCTCTTGTTTTATCATAAAACTTGCATTACCAAAATTTTCATGCATCAAAAGGAGTCGAGATAACCACACCTCCACATTGTCCCCATATAGGCACACACTAGAAATATATACGTATTTTCGATAGTTTTAAACTAAACTATATATTTTTCATGTTTAGGATAATCATGCCTCCCGCGACAAATTATGACCATAAGGACACCCTCAAATACCTACCTCAACACCACAAAACCAAAGGTCTCACCGAAGATCAAGTCAAAATCTTTAAGGCATTAGAAAAACGTTATGTTCACAAGGGTAGAGCCGTAGACCCGTCATTTTTAGAAGAAACCAATATCCGTGAACAATTAGCCGCTATCCAATTTGATAGTCTTCTCGACATAGATGAACCCATTATTCCTAGGTTTATACTTGAATTCTATGCTACCGTAACTCTTAGCTCAGACGACTTTGGATTCACGAACATCCATTTCAAAGTAAACCAAAACCAATTCACCTTCCCTTTAAACCAATTCGGGGAAGTTTTAGGTATTCCAAGTCAAGGAACTTGCTTTTATTCGGACAAATGGTCATTGTCCGTCCTAGATTCCAACCTTGATCATATCTATCCATATGACACACCCCTAATTTCCAAAGAAATAATCCGTGAACATCTCTTCAATCCTAGAAACAACCCAACTAGGACAAGTGTAAGATCTAAACATCTTGATTATGTGGATCTATTCGGGTGACCTTGGATCTTGAAAGATCAAGAAACCCATGTTTGAGTTAGTGAGATAAGATGAACTAGAGAGAGAGAGTTGGGAAAACTTGAAACCAATTAGATTAGTATGTGAAAGGTGCAAGAGTTCCAACCCTTCCCTTGTGAGGGAAGGATCTTTATATAGTTACTAATATTGTGCCCCTAGTGGGCTGTGGAGTGAGCTGACAGTGGGGAAAGCCCCGACCCATTCTACAAATATAAATACGACTAATACTATTAATACTAATACTAATATTACTAAGCTAATATAAATAAGCCTACGAGCTATGTAAATCCTAAATAGATACTCGGGGTGACCGAGCCTTCATCTGAATACTTATATTCCTAACAATCTCCCCCTAAGGGAGGTCACCCCGGAAATAATAACTTGAATTCTAGCATTTTATCTTCTGAAGTTGTCTTCATAGCTCGTAGTCTTTGATTCTTCATTGTCTTGAAACATTGTGCATTCAGCAGTAATCTTTTGATGACCGTTCTTTGTCTTGGATGATTTTGAGGATTCTACGAAATTATCATCCAACCTATGTCTCCAAGTCATCTTTCTGCAGTATGTTTCCATGTGATGTAATACTCATTGAGCCGACATGCTCACACTATTTAGTGTCATGATCTTCAGCATCAGAGTTTGCAGAAGCAGTGTTAAAGGTCTTTTAGGTTATCATGACTTCTCTTGAATACGATGATGATGTAGTGTGAACATGTGGTAGTGGATTGGCATCTTATCTGCAACCAGCTACAACCGCAACCAGCTACAGTATCCAATAGCTACAACCGCCAGAAGTTCCTGCATACGACAGTTAGCAATAAAACGTCCGGTACTTACAGGTTCGGACTTCGAGATTGTTAACAGCATAGTGTGAAAACTCTCTCTAATCCATACCAAGACCGTTCCTAATCGAAAACCCACAGAGGGTTTTTTAAGATCGTACTGTAGCATATCAACGATTAGGTGAGTCGCTGGAGATCACTCCATGACTGTAGACCGTTTGAAACCGCCGCGATCACTAAGCGTAATCCACAGGGAATTACCGAAGTGACCTGCTTTCAGGGCTGCTTGATGTTGACCCTGGCAGGAATTTCCATTCAATCATTGAGAATTACATTTGTAAATTCTCTCATAAATGTTCTGGCAGATTGCTAAGATCTGCGTAGGACTCATGAGTTTACACCTGGTGTCCTTAATGTTGAACAACCAGTGTAGAAATAATTCGTGTTCCTATGAGATCTTATTATGCATCTCGTGGCTCTAGACTCTATTGTGCATTTTGACTTGGTGATCGGAGGCTGGAGAGGACTGCCACCTTTTCAATATCATCTAACTCGGAGTGAGAGAGACGATAGAAATGTATTGAGCTCCGTGACAATTGAAACAAGAGTCCTTTGAGGGACCTTGAGTGGCTAGGGAGGGTTGTGCAGCGTATCACTGGGTCCATGATACTTTGTCTTCAATGCCAGCAATCATCTAAGTGATTCTGACAGCATATGAATTGACCCGGTTTCTGCCTAAGTTGTAAGGAGGGCTTCTTTCTTTTCACCCTTTATCTTTACAATTCTTTTTCATTCTTCAACCCCTTCAGTGCTTACCGAGACTTCATAACTAGCACCTTGTTGGTTTTGTTCCAGTACTAGCTCCATCTCATTCGGCACTTTTCCCTTATCCACTTTTCTCCTTTTTAATCATACCTAAGGACTTCTATACTAACTAGTGGATTGTCCCTGGGTAGATCCCTCCGGCTCTGGCGGGATCGTGGGAACTTGAGCCTAACCTAACCATCCTTATAACTCCATACATTCATTAAAATGGTAGGTCTTTGGTGTACTTCCACGATTGCCATAAACCAAATCTTTGAAAAATCTCTCAAAGTGTTCATGATTCTGAAACACATTTTTGCAAACACTTGAGGGTTTTATATTTTTCAAATGCTCCCCCTCAACATGTGCTCGAATAATTGTTTTATAAATTTGCACATGTCAGGTGAAGCACACACTTTTGAATTTATTGATTTTCCAAGAACATGATCATCGCGAGACACGCTTACATCACTAGTGAACTAGCTTGAAATTATTACCCGTCCAGATCACATTCAAGGAAAATCGCTCAAAATTGGTACATTCTACTCAGACACGTCCTTTGTGAGACACGCTTACATCACCAGATAAACTGGCTTGAAATTATTACCCGTCCAGGACATGTCCTTTCGACTACTGACTTTAGCTATCGTCAATTCATTGGTGAAGTCTGAGCCTTGCTCACATAAGATGCATGCCAAATCCTTTTTGTCAATTCGCTCCCCCTCAATATGTGCATCGATATACGAAAGAGTTTAGCACATATGGGAGAGCTTACATTTAAGTCCAAAACATCACATTTTCATCAGGTTTCATATTTAAATCACATTCTCTCCCCCGATCAAAAATTTCAAACCTTTTGAGATTTGTGATCCCAATTGATTTAAATAAGTTAGAAAATGTGGGAGAAAATGTGTCCGATTTAATGTAGTCTGATGATGGAACATACTATGTTCCCCCTTAATCTAAGAGGGAGATTCACTGCTTTTTATGCACAAGATAACATTTATGACACAAATGATATTGACCTTTTTGTGCAGACAATGTAATCATCCGCTTTTCTGAGTGAATCAGTGGTCAACATCAATCATCCATCCACCAACAAATCTTTCGCAAATGTAGTTGATCCCCACTTGGCAAGACCAAAATAGATGAATGGCAGTGGTGGTGGTGAAAGTGTTGTTGTTGTTGTTGTTGCCGACGTTGTTGTTGTGGTGAATTCCGAGCCAATCAATAGAGTTTGAACGTTTGATCAAATGGTTAGAATAGGAACTGGCACATTCATTTTGGCTATGGAATCTGCATAAGAATATCAACACAGATATACATACATACAGATACACTATTCCTTAATAGCTACCCTTCAGCAGCTTGCCACATTATAATACCAAGTTCATATTATAATCAAACCACAATCAGGAAATACGTCAAACCACTATCTATCATGAAGAGCAATTAGCAATCATGAACATGGCAATTCACACAGATTTCAATATTCAATTCAGGATCTTAGGAACATGATTCAAACATGTTAGCTATATACCTAAGCGAATCCTGAGAACATATGCACAATATCAACAACAATTAAGCAGCAATTGACTTAACAAAAGTCAAACAACATTTGAAACTCATTCATTCAGATCATACAAATGTCGTTGGAGTATTCAAAAACATCAAACACAACTGGTTTTCTAACTTCTTTTAGGTTTTGAGTCTTAAAGTACTTAGGGGATTAAACGAGGATTCCAAAGTAACACAAATGAGCCTTCTAGATACATAAAGCTAGGAAACTATAAGCAAGTTGCACATAATGTCCTAAACTTTCTAGCAATTAACACATTTGGCCATTTGATATAAATTTTAGCAATCTCCTCTTCAACTAATACCCCATTAACTACAAAAACTTTTCAAAGAGTTATGAATTTATCAAGAAACCCGTTTGATGATATAAAATTTGAATTCACTCTCCCCCTCAATCAATGACCTAGTAAAGATTTGTAGTCGTTGATTGAGTGACAAATTTTATGCATAATCCAAGTATAAACAAATTTCATACAACACATATCCACCAAGTGTCTCACAAATAATTTTCAGAAGAATCATAGAATGAAAACTATTTGTATGCAAAGAAGATTTCTCTTCCTTTATCAAGAAATGATGCACTGAAATGTACATCAGATCGAAGAAACATGGATATAAAGTAATCCATGCCCAGGTGAACATCACCCAGTTGGAGGAACAACCGTCTTTTTGGCGACGTGCTTTCCCCATTGTGAAGCGCGGGTTGCTATCTAAAGTAATAGCAAGCCGTTTAGACATGTTTTAACCATCCATTTTTAACTTCTGCTCGAGCTTCATTTAAAGACCTGTGCCATTATTGAATGACATTTCTAAGTCCGTAAATGTTATCGATAAACAGAAGACATGCCTAGGTGAAACTATTTTTGGTCTTTTCTAATTTTTTTAATTTTTATGGTTTTTCTGGTTTTACGTTTCTCTATTTACAATTAGCAGGTTTTCTATGAATCTATTTACAATATGGATTAAGATATATACAAGTATGAATGAAGAAAAATATATACAAGGATACGAACCGAAAACCATTACTCCTCAGCTTCCAGAATATCTCCGTTGCCATCGCTTTACTTGCTGAAGAGTAATGTGAGCACATTTAATCTTAGGGATTAATTCAGGCTTTTCACTCTCCCCTAATTAGTGCTCTCCCCTAATCTGACAACCTTTCTGATGAACACCCATAATAGAAGAAAGAATTTGGATGAACGCCCATAATATGAAGAAGTCTTTAGATAACCGAATGCATGCCGTCTTTAGTCTTCTAACACATGGCGGAGAATGTAGAGAAGACTGAAGACTAGACCTTCTTCAAGATTGCCAAATATGGAGGAACAGAATACCAACCATCTCACCAAATGCCTTCCAGTAACCTTACATATAACCCATCAGCCCGCAGCGTACACATGAGACGATAACACACAACAGAGAATGAAGAATAGACTGACGACTCGACCTTCTTCAGTCTTTAGTATAACACCAAAGTAACAAGTTGAACCACTGATCATCTATAGTATGTATCCATCCTTGGATATTAAGCCCTGATCACGTGAACCTGTTGTGCGTCCTTGATGTACACATTCTCTCTCCCCTGATGGTTACGATTAATCAGCACATAACGTAGCAGTGAAACGATAATACCAAGGTAACAAGTTGAACCACTGATCATCTCTGAGGTTATCAACACCGAAATAACTTCAACTCAGAAGCAGTATAAAGCCCGATCACGTGAACCTGTTGTGCGTCCTTGGTGTACACATTTCTCTCCCCTGATGGTTACGATTAATCGAAATCATCATCATGATGTGTACATGTAGCCTGATGACGTATACATGAAGCATTGACTAGAAACCCTTTGTTACTGATTGAATCAGCCCGTGACAAGATGTCGATTAGCATTCCATGACCATGTTCTTCAACACCTTGATATACGGAAGAAGTTGTAGTGTTGGAGAACAATGGTATGCACGACTCCTGAACTGACGTATTCAGGAGTCGTATGACCATTTCTCAATCATCAATCAACATGTAGAATGATATTCACCCTTTCCCCCCCTCAAAAATTGCATATGCCTGTCAACTGCAATTTTTGATGATTGAACAAGTGAATATGAATACCATCAATGGTAAGTAGCTCCACTTGACGGTTCTTGAAGACTGACATGTTGTTTATTCACCCTTTCCCCCCCTCAAAAATTGCATATGCCAGTCAACTGCAATTTTTGGTTGAATACGTGAATAAAAATATACTCCAATATGCGCCGATCCACTTGAAGACTGAATAAGCATGGAAAGAGCATAAAACTTGTTGATGAGAATGGCCATAAATAAGAAGATTTCTCTTCTTCCAAAGATAAAGTGCACTGGAGCGTACACTTTTCTTTTCTTTGAAGAACGGGGCCTGAAGAGATATCAGCAGACGCCATAATGATCAAGAGCGAGGCCTGCACTGATGTGTACAGACGTCATCTCTCTCTTTTCTTCTTCACTCAACTAACTCGTTACCAACCCCATTATCATTTTTGTCGGCTTGATGTCGTGACCACTGATGGAGAAAAACCCAATATGATGAACTTGAGACTGAAGTAACATAACCCGAACTTATGACTTAAACTTGTACTAATGCGTGACAAAGAGCGGTGTAGAGACTTCGTGCAACATTGAATCCCTAAGTACTCTATACTCTTCAACCAACCAACCATCAAGTATGAGATGTACATCACCTCTTGGATATCCACAACTTCGTGTGACACTGAGCACTACAACGTAACTCCTTAAAGTGATAGTTATTTTGTAATAGAGAGAAAGAAAAAATAACTAGATATCCAAGTCCTCGTCATTGTAACTGTTGAAAGCTCGAACAAGGATCTCGAAGAATCTTCATCCAACCTCCCCGATATCTTTAGATACTAAGTGCACGCACCCATGAAATTTCACTTCAGCCTCAAATAAATAATAATGAATTAACGCCGCAGTCACATCTTGTGGTTAATGCCCAGATCTAGCCATTTTTTATGATTTAACTGAACTTTGATAATGGTTTTAACCCGATCATGGTCAAGAGCGCATAATCCCATCATCACGGGATTTTACAAATCTATGATTTAAACCGAGAAATAAGTTCTTTCGCGGGATTTTACAAAATCAAGAAAAAAAACTGTGCGACAGTAACAAATTTAATGTGGCAGGACTGATTTGATTGTGGTGAATATCAGTTTGGGTTAAGAATATCCTGTGAGAATTACAGATCACATCACAACTTTTAAAACCTTTGGCCAACTAACCAACCTTGTACACAGATTAGTGACCACTTGTTGAAGGAAACCCGATATACCAAAATTGAAAACAGAAGTGGAAGTCCCCAAATTTGTTACTTAAGCTTGCACTAATGTTGGAAGAACGTTGTAGAGAATTAAAGCTCCAAGAAAATCTCTATGTACTCAATACCCAACCAAAGTATGAGACATTAACACCTCTTGCGATTATCGACAACGTCAACGACGTGTGACACTGAGTACTCCAACGGAACTCTTAAGTGATAGTTACCCTGACTGTTGGTAACTAGATAACCTAAGTCTTCAACTTAAATTTTAAGCACGAGCAAGTTGTCATTGAAGGTCATGCATCCAACCAACCCCGACTTCAAGATAAAATAAGTAGACGCCTTCGTGAAAATCAACTTCAATCTCAAATGAGGAATACCAAATGAACTTCGTGATCATCTTGTGCTGTTGACTAGCCAAAAAGAGAAGAAGCATGAGCTAATTCTAAGCAGTGCCCATGACTCATAGTCAGTCCTGTCAAGCATAGCTGTCTGACCCAGCTGCTTGGATGTCATCAGGTGCAGTGCTTGGTATAGTTGTCATACTGTATACAGGATTTTACAGTTCTTGAGATTTAACCGAGAAATAAATTCAAGAACAAACTGCACAACAGTAAGAATCAAACCGCTGAAACCTTAGGCAAATCGCTAAGACCCAAACCGCTTAAAAACTAAACCACTGAACCTGGAACCACTAGGATTCAAACCACTGGAGACTGAACCACTGAATCCTGAACCTCTACGATCTGACCCGCTGTAACCGGAACCGCTAAGATTCACATCGCTGGAGACGGAACTGCTAGGAAACTCGCGCAAATTCTCCCCCTCAAAAAGGGCATGAAATGACCTTTTTGCCAAAGCTGAGAGTCCGTGATGTTAGTGAATTTGTCAGGTACAATACATGGAAAGAGACAAATAAAACTACTGCAACGAAGATGGTGATTAAGACTCTCTTGTAGTAACCCCTCGTTTGTCTCCTCATCAATGGTCCCCTAAAGCTCATAGTATGCCAAACCCGCTTGATGAAATATGATTAACTATAGAATGTGTAACAGGTTAAAACATGTCTCTGAACAAACCACCTCCCATCTTTATGTCTGACCACCTCTTGAGAAGATCTTGTACTACAATCTCATTAGAAGCTTGAGAAACAACAATTACTTGATGAGACTTGATAAAGGACAAGTTCTCGACTTATACTTGCACTAAATTTGTGATTTAGAACCTATATTGAGCACAAAAACATAACTCCTTTAAATATAGGTAGTGATATATACCCAACCTTCCATCCTTTATTGTATATATCCACTTCTTGAACATCCAAATCTAATCACCCTAAATACGCTCGAGCAAGGGTCATCAAACATCGTGCATCCATCCACCCCGAGATGTTTGTGACACTAAGTACACCAACCCGTGAATTAACAAACCAACTAAGTCACCATAATTTCCCAATTCCTGCCGATCTCGAAGCACAAACTTATCCCGAAAAATTGGTCACACCCCGTAAGTTTTATTAAGTCTAAATCCAAGTCCGGCCTACTTGTCCAAAATTAATTTCACGGGATTTTACAGCTCTTGAGATTTAAACCGAGAAATCGAATCTTTCGCGGGATTTTCTAAAATCTACAAGAGAAACCGTGAAGTCAAGAAGAACAACCACGAGTAAAGTGCAATACTGATTTTCGAAATTCAAGTCAAAGAAGTCAAATCTCAACTTGATCAAATCGCAACAAGTCAAGCCACAGTTTGTCAAATTGCAACAAGTCTAGTCGCAATTAACCAAATCGCAATAAGTCAAATCGCAAGTGTCCACTCGCAACGACAAATCGCAACTGGTCAAATTGTAGTCAGTCAAATTGCAATAAATCAAATCGCAACTTGTCAATTTGCAGTTAATCAAATTGCACTTTGTCAACTATAACTTAAATCGCAAAGATCAAATTGCAGGCTCACTCAAGTGGTAGGCTCAATAGGACACTGCTGCCAAATCCATACCTCTGAAACTTTGTAGATATTCATAAACCCAAATACGAGCCGTAAAGTGTGTATCCTCGTGAAACTTTGTGGATCACCAAAATATCACTCCATGTCACCAAATAACAATGCCGAGAATTTAACCCACTATCTAACACTAATCAAAAACCAAATACAGCACACTGTGTTTTAATTTCCGCCATTCATTATGTGGATATGCCTTGAGCCCACTATTCAAATCAACCAGCCCACTGATATTTTCGGTATAAGACCAATCCAAATCTATTAGCCCCATTCATATAATCACTACATTAGTATAGTCCATCTTATTCCAGCCCACATGCTTGCTTGGCCCAACAAATTAAACCGATCCAACAACCCATATTACAACCTCAAACACCAGCGCTCCCTAATCACATTCTTCTTTTGTCACAGGTACTTTGTTGCTTATTCATTTTGTCGTGATGTCACATTTGAAACAGGTTCACGTGAACCTTTTGTTGCTTAATCATTCTTTTTATTATAAGAATGTCACATCTAGCTTCACGTGATTTGTCATTAATAATAACATTCACCAAATCCTTTAGTTTAATTATTTGAATTCATGGTACCAAGAATGTGAGCTGTCTTCGTTTCACATGATGTCCCACACAAAAGTCCTTCTTCCTATTGTTTCACGTGATACCACACAACAAACTGACAAATGTCCAAAGGTATAACGACAAGGGAGTTGACTGACATTGTTTCACGTGACTACTTCATTACACCATTGTTTCACGTGAATTTGACTGACATTGAATAACGACAAGCGAGTTTGACTGCCTTTGAATATTTCATTTAGTGGACAAAACGCTACATTCTTGAATATGTGATTTTGACTACTTTATGAGGACACAAATTGCTACATTCATGAGGACACACAAAACACTACATTCATGAGGACACAAATCGCCACTTTTGCAACAACAATCACAACTGCCTCATCTATATTCATTTTCATTTAGTGGAAAAAATGCTACATTCTTGAGGACACAAATCGCCACTTATGCAAAACACAAAACGCCAATGTCACTATCACTAAGTCACACAAATCGCTACCTCAAAAAATGTCACTTTCACATTTTTGTCCACTTTTCCGTTTTTGGAAAACAGCCAAATCACCACCAACGAGATATCACACATTTTCATGGCAGTACAAAACGTAACTTTCACCATCCTGGTTGTACACAAAACGCTACAATGAATCCGGCGAGATTCTGACCAAGTATTCCGACCAAATATTCTGACATTCTTGACCACATATTGGGCTTAGCAAAAATTGTGCACCAGCCAAAAGTTAATATGTTCGAACAGCCAAAGCAAAGAAAATAGGCCCAAAACAGCGCTCATGAAGAGCAAACAGCACATGTAACATGGCACTCATGAAGAGCAAAAACTTGACTTTTTGTTCGAACAAATAGACGTATAGGACTAAAGACCACCTTTTTGACATTCATGAAACTGTGTACAATTTTCTTGAGATGTGTTCGAACCAACCATACAAGACAAACATAAGGACAGCAAAAGAAAATCTACTTTAATGAATTCGAACCAAAAAAAATGAGTAAAATATTGAACCCAAAAAAATGAGTAAAACAGTATGAGTAAAACAGTTTGTCCAACATGATTCGAACCAAAAAAATGAAACCGAACACACAATCAAACCGAACCTAACCATGGCTTTTGATACCAATTGTAAGATCTAAACATCTTGATTGTGTGGATCTATTCGGGTGGCCTTGGATCTTGAAAGATCAAGAAACCCATGTTTGAGTTAGTGAGATAAGATGAACTAGAGAGAGAGAGTTGGGAAAACTTGAAACCAATTAGATTAGTATGTGAAAGTTGCAAGAGTTCCAACCCTTCCCTTGTGAGGGAAGGGTCTTTATATAGTTACTAATATTGTGCCCCTAGTGGGCTGTGGAGTGAGCTGACAGTGGGGAAAGCCCCGACCCACTCCACAAATATAAATACGACTAATACTATTAATACTAATACTAATATTACTAAGCTAATATAAATAAGCCTACGAGCTATGTAAATGCTAAATAGATACTCGGGGTGACCGAGCCTTCATCTGAATATTTATATTCCTAACAACAAGCCGAGGTAAACAAGTAGATCGAGATCCATTTGCCATGGAGCTCAATGAGCTTAAGCCTCAATTTAAAAAATTGGAAGAAGTTCTTAAAGCCAATGTCATTAGCACCATAGGAAATAGGGACCATGTCAATGCAAGCCTTTGCTACATGATCTATTGTGTGTCTTCCTACCAAAAATTAAACTTAGCCTACTATATCGCCAAAAGAATGGCTGATATTCCAGTCTTAGGTACCATCGCCATGCCATACGGGATGCTTCTTACCTGTCTGTTTAGAGCTTCTATACCTATTCCCCGAAACGCTAGTGGTTTCCTTCCTGACTACACCGAAATTCCACACTCCTTTGTTCCTCTTAGTGATCATAGGGTAGCCGTAGCAAGAGGAAACGTGCTCATCCTCCTACCTCATCATCATCATCATCATCAGCTAGTGAAGAAGATGGTTTGCCCAATTCTAGGATTCTTCCACCCGAATACATGAGTCAACTTCCTACTTACGAGAACCAATCCGAAGAATTTCGATAAACAAAAGGAATGATGAAGAACTTAGGCCGGTGGATCATGAAGCTTAATAAGAAGTTGAACAAGAAGTAAGGGTTAGGGAGCGTTTGGCATAAGACATTTTCGAACAATGATGTGATAAACCTGTGTGTATTTTAGGATATTACGTTGGTATTTGACTTTTATGTGAACTAACATAATGTTGCAAGATGATAACACTTGTGTTATCAATTTTTCGTGTTTAAGCCACCGTTTGGCTTAACCTCCTGTTATGGTAAGTAATTATCATGAGATTTATCTATGTGTAAACGTGTGTTAGAACCTGTGTTGTTGGTATTTTACTATCACATATTAGTAGTTACATATGTTTTAGGAGAATTTTCGGGATTTGAACAGGTATCGGGAAATATGCATTGCTCTCTGTTAAGAATTAGAACTTCTATATGGCGAATATGGCGGCACCCAAATATGGGATCCGTCTGTTGTGTTCTTTGACTCCGCCAATCTCAACTCCATGTATTCTGCGGAACCAAAATCTGGGTTCCGCCTTTGTTATCGATTGAATCCGCCAAACTTCAACAGTAACTTTTTCAAAATTCCCGACTAATCTCGATCCTTAGAAATTTGATTTTAGTTTTTAGGATTACTCTACTGATCAATAGGATCATTAGGATGATTTAGAAATACTTAGAACCATAAGAAATTAATTTCCCACCAAAATTTAAATATTCAAATTTTCATCCAAGTTACCTTTCTCTAACACACAAGGATCCCTCTTACTGGTTCCTTGAAATCCGTGAATTAATCACACTACAAGATTTTCTGTCACCCCCTGCACTCACTGATCATCTTCATGTCAACTCCATTTCTATGGATTGACTTTGATAAAATGACAAACAACTTTTTCTTGTTCCAAGTCATTGGAAATCAACACATAAAATCCAAACACCAATGTCCATAAACCTTAGAAACTATATATTAGAACCTCTAGATAATCAAATCACATACCTTCACCAACATCTCTAGGTATTAATTCTGCATCTCACAATGCATAAATCAAATAACTCCTACATGCCCAGACCACACAGAAGGACAACACGAATAAGTGTCAGACCGTACGGGTTAATAAATCCCACTCCTAATGTAAACTTCCCTACCATATCCACAACTAATACTACACCAATTATAACTCCCCCATATCATCACCTACTTCATCTCAACCAAGATCACCATCACCTACTCCATCTCAACCAAGATCACCATCACCTACCATAACACCAGTGGATACCACACCACCGTATGCACCATCTCTAGTGAGAAAATCATCATCACCTCATCATTCACCCAAACTTCAACCCAATGATTTACTTGCCACACTCCAAGCCATTGATGAATCAATGTGGCTCAACCAACCAAATACTCAAGGCAATGAGGAACTTGATCCTCTCAACGGCTCTTCAAACATGATGGACTCTCACTTACGTGATACAAAGGATTTATAATCTATTTGGCTTGCCTCCATCATATCTTCATCAAATCCAACCAACCCTCCGCAATAGGCACTTTTAGGTTCTTCCTAGTCTCCTTTCATAGGATTTCTTAGGATTGTTTTAGGACTTCTCTTTTTATTGTAACATCATGTTTTGTGACTTATGCCATAAACAATTCTCAAGTAATGGATGTTATATTTATGCTTATAGGTGATCACTATTTGGCATAATATCTTGGTTTGTTTGATTTACTAACATTATTGTATGGTTGGTTTGAATTCTCATAATGATTTGAACACTTACATTTAGGTGCATTTTTTATCAGACACGTATTTTTGACTTTTTAACGTCAAATGGGTTGAACTATCATGCTTGGTTGACCTATACATATGCATTATGCTACTTGGTTGGAATTATTCACAACTAACCTTTGTTTTGTAGCTTCTCTCAACCTTGAATCATATACGTTGGTACCCTATCAACGGGGAGTATAGATCGAGGGGGAGTATATCATGTACTAACTCATTACTTTGTAGCATTTCTCATCTTTGAAACGTATACGTTGGTACCCTAGCAATGGGGAGTATACATCGAGGGGGAGCATATCATATTCTAACCATTTGTTTTGTAGGATCATGCATCATAACCTTGGCACTCCAATTAGAGGGAGTATTATCCAAGGGGGAGCTTTTAAAGTTCTCAAAATCATTGAAACAATCTTGGTACTCCAATTTAGGGGGAGTAATAACCAAGAAATGTTCACCACATTTCGCAACGCATATCTTCTTTTTGTTTCGACAAAAAGGGGGAGATAGGATTAAGTTTATACATCACTGTGATCATCACAGTACATATTTTTTACATCACAGTACATGTTTTCATGCTTAAAATTGTTTTTAAACTTGCGTAAAACTAACTTAATCTATATTTTTAAAAGACTTTCACTTTACTTATTTCATTGCTTAAAAATAACATTTATGTTTTGTCAACAACAAAAAGGGGGAGATTGTTAATACAAATATCGTCCTAAAAATGTTATTTATATTTTACGATCTTTGCTTTATTTTGTTAATGACAATTATAAGGTTTATCTTTAGCAAAGCATAAATATAAGTTAAAGTCTTTTACATTTATAGTAACAAGTCTTTTAAAACACATTTTCACATTACATGATCACTAGGAATTACATTGCATACATATATACCTATACATGTTTAATTTTATTTCTTAAAATTATATATATATATATATATATATATATATATATATATATATATATATATATATATATATATATATATATATATATACATGACATCATGGCATACCTCATTAGGAAATCTTTATATATCTTGGTAGATTTGTTATATATTTTGGAAAGATCTTGAAGCTAAAGAGTTGACTTTACAAGATCTTGACAAGACCTCACAAGATATGGAAAGATATGGGAAATCCTTAGCTGGCATGTCCCGGCGGAACCAAACCAGTATATGGGCGGATCCCATATTTTGGATCCGCCGGATCCGCCACCTGTTGATCAGCTTTGCCTATAAATAGCAAGCTTATCATTCAGGCACAATTATCACTTACATAGCATAAATTATACATTCATTCATTTATACATTACTAACCCATTTTATTCACTTCATTCTTAGTGATCTTTCTTTTTGTAGCAAAAGAGATCAAGCTTCAACACTGTGTTGCAAGTCTTGATTAGTTAGTTACTGTGTGATCTAGTAGTGTTTACACATCATTGTTATACCATTCATTCAGTAGTGATCGGTTAGTGTTTTAGTCCTCAAAACACATAGAGTGTCGGGAGTGGTTGTACCCTTGTTATAGAACCAACGGGAGTGGTTGTACCCTTGTAAAGAACCCGGTGTTTAGCTTAGTACCGGATAAAGTGTAAGCGACGTGTATAAAGGTTTTCTCCGCCGAGAAGGGAGTTTGTTTCTTAGTGAAGAAAAACTCTCGAGTTAGAGGCTCGTGGAGTGGAGTAGGGCAAGGAAGAGAGTCCTTGTAGCCGAACCACTATAAATCTCCGTGTTGTGGTTTGATTGTTCCTTTCCTTACTTACTTAACTTATATTGTTTGTTTGTGCGTATTTACTTTGAAATCACGTTAACTCACAAAGCGAATTAATTTTAAAAAGCTAAAAACTATTAAACCCCCCTTCTAGTTTTTCACAAAATAGGTTGTGAGTAGTGGTAAGAATTGACCATAGGACTACCACTATCTTGCGTGAGAATTGATCATATGATCACCTTCCAAAAGGAAATGCGTAAAATGTTAGGGGGAACTTAAGTTCCGAAAGGCCGGGTTTCGTTGAATAAGTCTTAGATCGTAGCGTTGCTTAATGGCTCTTCCGTAGGGTAAACCCACGAACTCTCATAATCATTTGGTTACAGAATAGGACGCTATAGAAAATAGGCTAGACAAATTTACCCAAGGAGTCTAGTGACTTTAACCCCCATGTGGAGCGATAGTTAACACTAATTACAAAACGTAATCATAGCATAACAAGATTAGTGACTAGGCTAGCACATTTCTCCTTATTGATTATCTCTTTCAATTTAATTTACTTTCATTTTTATTTCATTTCTTAATTTATAATTAATTAATTCAAAACCCCTTTTAAAACCAGTGACATTATAACTTAAGTTAGATCCGCACTCATAGCTCTTGGGACGACCTCGGCTTTACCGATTACTACACTACACACGACCCGGTACACTGCCCGTTAGTGCATTAGGTAGACCTTAGGTAGACGAGAAATCAAAATATTAAAACCTGGTCAGAAATCCTGCATCAAGTTTTTGGCGCCGTTGCCAGGGAGCTATTTTAGGATTTTATTTAAGTTTTAAAATTTTGTTTAATTTTCATCATCTCACTATTTCTATTTAATTTCAGGTACCATGGGTGAAGTTGACATTGATACGCTTACCCTCGAGGAATACCTCGCTTTGACACGAGAGGAACATGGGCCTGGTGTGGTTAGGCCGTGTTAGTGCAAACGTTCCGACGTTTAATCTATACAGTGTCTTCATGTTTTAATGATGTCAAACATGTAACTTGTAATACATAACTAAAGTGCACAAGTTACTCGTTTACACAAATCATTAATGCTGGAACGCATCAACATCTCTCGACGGCTCAAGTCTACATCACTTAAGGTATGAACAAACTCTATACCAATTTTGTTAAGTGATCAAAGAAAATATTTTTGTCCTTAAACCTCACATTTTTATAAATGTGACAAAACACTTTTACAAAAATAAACTAGACAAATTATTTTTGTATTTATAAAGAAATGTTTTAAAGAAAAATAAATTTGAATTTGAATTTTGAATTTCAAATATCCAACAGCTATTTTTCCCGCCCAAATCAGTTAAATTTTTACCAGATAAAATTCCACCACTAAAGGACAAAATCTATCGGGAAGGTCCCTTAAATAAGGTGACGGTCCCTTATACATAAGGGACCGTCCAATATTTAAGGGACCGTCCCCCACTCATCGAGCTGCCTATAAATACTGACCCATTTTCATCAGATTTTCTTAATCCTCTTTGCAAAAAAAATTTATGTTCTTTCCTTCTTCTTCTTTGATCACTATAACTCTTTGTGTAATACCTCACAAATCTTTCCTCTATACTTTCCACACCTATGATATTTATATATCACTTTCACGGGTAAACGTTTTGCTTCATCCCACTCCAACTATGTAAAGTAACTTACATAGCCCTCTAGACGTGCTCACGCAACTACCAATGCCAATTATCTCTATGTTTACCTCATGTAACCACTCCTGGTATGTCAAGTCTAAGTTACAAAAATCATGTTATCAAGTATATTACGAATCTAACTTACTATATCTAGCATATTACTATATCTAGCATCTTACCAAAACAAGCCCTATACGTTTACGGTTATTTTAAAAACCCTAATTTCAAGTTTAAACTAGTTTGAAAGTATTCAAGGCTTAAGAATAAGTTATCCTAGATACATTATCTTTCCTAAACTCTAGTATAACCACTTAGATCCCAATGTACAAGCCTTTTAAGCTTAGAACCCAATTAGGTCATTTAGGTGCCTAAACCATGTATAAACCTTACCAATCCTTTAGCACAAGTTACAACCACTTAGTACATGATCCCTAAACCTTAAACTTAGTCCTTAATTACTTTCTAAACCCTAATCCAAGCACTAAACCCTAATCTAACCCTAATCCTAAACTAAGCCCTAAATCCTAAAAACTACCTAAACCTAGCACCCTAGCACCACCATGAAACCACCAAGCACCCTAGCACCTCCATCACCAGCTTGTCATCACCAAGCAACCTACCATACACCACCATCACCACCTTATCACCCCTCGTCACCTTCTTCCCACCGAGACCAAACCACGACCACAAACACCCTGCACCACCCTAGCTCCTACCATAGGTCGTCCTAGTCAGCCCCTAACCTTCCATAGTTATTCCCCCTCCTACCCTTGGCCACCACTCCAAGTATACTTGGCCAACACACCCTTTTCGAGCCTATAAATACCGCGACCCTCACCACCATTCCAACCCATTCCACACAGCCTCACCACCTCACACACTCACTCTTACACAGTCCTAGCACGAGTATAGAAGTCTTAGAAGCCAAAGGAATCAAGAGACCCAAGCCCTATAAGCCCTCGTCGAGTCTTTCTAGTCGAGAAACCCTAAACCTAGTCGCGACCCATTTCTGGTCACGTAAGCCTTTCCCACTTGTTCAATAACCTCTTTTATTGTTTATAAGCTTTACTAGATCCCACATAAGCCCTTGTTTAAGCCTTGATCACTAGAACTAGGCGTAATCTTTTTAAAACCCTAAAAACCCTATCGAGTTGCATTTTCGGTCATAAGCCCATTACATAAGCTATAAGCTCTTAAAAGCTACTTATCTAAGCTTATTCTAATAATGCATAAGCTGCAAAACCCTTTTGTTATACTTAAAACACACTTTGCATGGTTTTAGGACTAGTTTTGTAACGCATTCCATGCATAGGGGTATATATTGTAACTTCTGGAAATTATTAAGTCTAAGGGTTAATCCTGCTATTTTCATAAAATTATAAGTATAAGTACCTATTTTGTAAAGTTTTAAAGCTAAAGGGTTAGTATATATATAAGTATTATATAAAGGACTAGTTTTGTAAAAGTTTATAAGTTAGGGGTATATATTGCCAAATTAAAAACTTAAGGGTATAAATGAGATATTTTCATAAATTAAAAACCTATCTTTTTAACCTAACAATGTAACACAATACTAGGGAATTTCATGTGAGGGGTTTCATTTAGGTATACGTTTCGACGAGTTTGCTGGGTTTACGAGTTAAAGTGCCCTGGCTCCTCAAACGTTTACTACATGACCTCTGGATTATGTTATCCTGAACGGTGTTATGTTATATATAAATCTAGTGAGTTAAAGAAACATATACTTAGAAACAAGGCTTAGAAAACTTAGACAAACCACTAAGACTTGACTTACACTACCCCAAGTTGCGTGAGTAGGCCGTCTAATATCTGAGTCACTTTTGACATCAATCAGATTTCCCTGAATTAAGGTGAGTTCGTAGCCTCACACTTTTTAAATCCCGTGAGCTAAACCTCACTTTTAAATGTTTTATAAACCCGTGAGGGGGATACATGCTTTAAACCGAATACAAGTATTTTCTTCCTGACTGATTATTGCACGAGTACCACCTTGCCACTATAACTTAAATTTCATGAACCATAATCACTTGCGAGTGAACGCGAGTATAGTGGATAGATCTATCTGTAGTTTTACAACTCTCGTTGGTGTGCCCCTACCGGGTACCAATTAGCACTATATTTGAGAACTACGAGGTTAACCTTGGCAAGTTAACCTTACGTCTAGTCATTGATTGGTCTGCAGTGCCATCATTGGACTATAGGCATGTTAACGTGAGGTGTCATGAGCTTAGTTGCAATAATCCCCCATATAACTTATCTTTGGGTGCTTTGATGCCCACACGAACTTGTACTCAAACCTCTTTCCCACTAAACCTACGAATTTCACTCAACCTTAGTGTTGAACTTTAAGCATGTTATCCTAGGTTTTAACTGAGCACTTATGGTATTACTACACGGAGTGTCATTGGACTTGAGGACGTCCAAACCTGTTATCATTCACCTTCCTATTTCAAACATGTGTCATTGGGACATGTACCTTTCTCTTTTTGCAAAAGGTCACTCTTTTACTGTAAAAACTTTGATAAATAAATAAATGATAACTTCCTTTTCAAAAATGTCTCTTTTCGAGTCATTTTCTATCATTGTGACGATGTAACACCCCAACCCGACAAGGGCAAAGATGTTACAAATACATGGTTTCATATCAGATACAAGCATTCAAGAAATAAAATAGCGGAAGCCTTAGCATTAAAATTTAAAGGAAAATAAGTCAACACGACTTATATCAAGTGCAAGACAGAAATAACGAAGTACAAAACAGAATCCAAATGCCCAACAATGGCATAACAGAAATAATATCCAAATGGTCACACTAGAATGACAAGGTCTAAACTTCACACAAGTTGCTCTCATCCCAAAGCCAACGCAGCTTCCTAGCTTAAATGTACCTGCCGCAGGAAAAGAAATGCGACTGAGCTACGAGAGCTCAGTGAACAGATATAACGGAAACAAAGCAGTAGTAACGGAATAGTAAAGTAAAAGAAATAATACCAGGTGTAACAAGAGTCAGGAAAAGGAATACAAAAGAGTTATGCAGACATACCAGGAACTAAGAATGGTTACAATGGTAAATGTAAATGAAACCAGAACCCACCAAAATCCCAAGTTAAATCAAGTCAGGTCAAATATCAGGTCAAGTTGTCAGGTCATAAGGTTACAAGGTTTCAGGTAAACAGAAATCCTCTACGAGCCCAAACATATCACATCAAATCAAATCATTTATCAGGGTGTATGGAGGGGTGACCTCAGCATACCAGGAACAGGGTGAGGGGATACCTCCAAGGGTTGGAGTTGCAAGCTCCCAGGGGTTGTGAAAGACGTGTATCGCACACACTCGTCAGTCACCAGGTATAACAGGAAATATAACAAATCAGGACAGGTCTAGGATGCATCCATGCGCCCCCGCAGGCCACAGGGTCTTCCTCTACATAACAAATCAAATCAGGTCGAGGACGGTGTAACTAAATCACTAGGGCTACACACTAGTCATGCCGGTGGTGCATCACAGACATGGACATGAAACCCTCATGCCTAGTGGATGGCTCGTAGTCTCAAACTGTGGGTCAAGGTCAAGTATCAAGTCTCGGGTATCAAGTGTCAAGTCTCAGGTATCAAATGTCAGGTATAATATCAGGGTTCATATCAGGGTTCAAGACAGGAGATAAATGCAGGGGTTCATTATCAGGAGGTCCATATCAGAAAGGTCAAATACTGGAAGGTTCATAATAGTTTATTATAAGAAATACTTTTTACATGGTTTTAAATAAAATGATCGTTAGAGCAGTTTCATAATAAAAGTCTTTTAAGGAAATGTTCAAAAACCTCTTCATATACCACTAAAAGTAGTTATAAAATCCTATGAACCTTCAAGTACCCAAGGTCTTAATTATCCAGGTTATCAGGGGTGAACAAGTCATGTCAAGTATCGGAAGAAAACATAGCAGGGTTCAAGTCAAAGGTTCAATTCAAATGGTTCATATTAAGTGTATCAAGGTTCAAGTTCAGGTTTATGACAAGGTTCAAGACAAAGGTTAAAGCAAAGGTCCAAATCTATGGTTCACAATATAAGGGGAAACATAACAATGAATCAGGAATCAGCAATGAGACGAAAGCTCTTTACAAGAAGAGCAGAATATCTGTACCTTATTCAAATAGCAAGCACAAACACAAGAGTAGCTGACAGGGATCAAGATCACTCCCTCCTCGAACCTAAAGGAGTAGAAAACAGAAATACGAAAGGGGTTTCAGTTATCTTCCCATTATAAGTAACTTCTATTTTTAGTAGGTTTCCAGAATTAGTAAGTTTCCATACTTAGCAAGATTCAAGTGATATAATTCAAGTTAAGTCATTAATGTAGGCTTATTATGGAAGTAAGATGTATTTTATCAGAATTACACATTTAGTCCTTAAGATTTCACAATTTACACTTTACACCCTTTATATTATTAAGTTACACTTTAAACCTTATAATACCCATAATTACACATTAAACCCTTAGTTTATCAAACTTACATAATTAGTACTTAATTTAACAAGTTATATGAATGTCCCTTCAAGTTTCCATAATTTACACAATAGGTCCCTCAAATTAATTAACTTACATATTTAACCTTTAAAATTACATCTTCAATCCTTAGTTATCAATAATTACATATTAATCCATTCAATCCTCAAAATGACACAACACACCCTCAACATGTTGAAATACACGAATACACCTTAACTTTCTAGAATTTACACTTTTAACCCCTCTACTTATTAATTTTCCAAATCGATTTACCTTTTATCAAATTAAACATTTTAATCCCTTTAAATACAAAATTTACACATGACACCCTCATGTTACATTTTTTTATGAATTATATATAGTCCCAACAATGTTCTAAAAATAACCCTTGAGTTTTAAAAGTTACAAAACACACCCTAAACATTTAAAAACCAAATCGTATACTTTTTTTTAAAATACAAACCCTAACCCTATCATATCAAATCCATTTCCAATCATTAGAACATTATTTAACATCATTAATTATAATCAAAACGAGCCCTAGTTCTACAAACCCTAGTCGCATGAATTTTCCTTTTCTTTTCTTCACGTTTTCTTTAAATCCGACAAACATGTAAATTCGAAAATAAAAGATCTAGGCCATGACAATTCGATCCAACATTTTTCCAGTAATTTTAAGATTATAATAGACGTAAATAAATTATTCATGATGCCCAGAAAAATCGTATCATATTTTATAGAGTTTTTACACGTTTTCATGCTTTAATTCCCATATAATTTGTAGATCATGCATGGTATGTTCATATCATTTTATTTGATGTTCATATATCATAACAAACTCAGGAAAAATGGCAAACCAATTTTAGAACGTACGGAATGGCTAGAACGAATTCTTCTTCTCGGATCTACACGTGACACCACAAAAATTCACCACGAGCTCACGAACGATCTAAAAAACCTTGTAATCATTTTTCATAGATCACAAATGATATAAGGAACTCAGGAAAAATGAGAAACGAATTTTATGGAGATCGAATGAATTATTACGAATTATACCTTATAAATGGACTCGCGACAAAGAAAATTCTCCCACGATCGAACTAAGGCTTCTCCCACAAAAAGGCAATTTTTCCTAGACTCCTTAGATGATGATGAAGCTCAGAAAATTGTTGAAAGAATTTTTGGTGGCCGGATGGAGGCTAACAAATTTTGTGTGTGTTTATGAGTGAATCGGAAATTATGATTAGGGTTTTAAAAATATGGAAGTGGTTATATCATAGATGGAAATTCCGAGTCTAAGGGGAGGAAATTGACCAAAATTACGGGATTCATGTTAGGCAATTGATTTGATTTGATTTGCTATTTTAAATGCATTTTAATTACCTTTAAAATCATAATATTAATAATAGAATTCCTATTCGAAGCCCAAAGGGCATTTTGGTAATTTTGTGGCTTGTAAAAATATTAAATGGAGTTGTCAAAATTATTTGGTATCATATCTTGTCCATTACCAGAAGTTTGGGATTGATTCGGTACTTTATAAGCTTTAATTAAATTTTAAAGTTTCAGGGGTAATTTGGTAATTTTTGCATGTTTTAGATTTTCGGGTTTTACAACTTTTCCCCTCTAACAGAAAAATTTCGTCCTCGAAATTTGCAAGGACATAGAAATGAAATAGAACGGAAAACAAAACAAGGATATACCAGACGCCTTATCTGCCTGGTCACGAGAAAGCGAGAAAACACGACCGGTATGAGGAGCAGGAGGAGGAGGATCAAGAAATTTCTCAAGTTTTGCCGGATTCCGCCTAGGACAATCTTTCAACTTATGCTCCCTCGAACCACAACTAAAACAAGCTCCAGAAGTCGTACGACAAAATCCCGTATGGTTCTTCCCACACTGAGGACAACTAGCTAACCCCTGACTGTCTCTGCGCCCCCAACGAATGCCATCCTGCCTAGAAGCTGACCTTGAATCCCGACCTCGCTGATCATGACCACGATCCGCCCGATCTAGTGGTTCCAAACCCCTACTATATTGCCCCTTCCGCTCATAATTCTGGTCCCGGTGACTCTTATAATCTCTACTCTGGTCCTGCTGACTCTGCCCCCTGGAATGCACCCGATTACCGTCCCTATCCCGCTTATTAGAACCCTCATTTGCATGTAACAACTCGATGTTGCGGGCAGCATCCGCAACAGCAGCCACATCCTCGTGCTCAAAGTTCACGATACGGTCTAATACCCATGTCTTTAATGCCCACTTAAAATGACGTGCCTGACGATGAGCATCCCCAGCAACTTCTGGCCCCACAAAATTGGCCAAACGTAAGAACCTCTGCATAAACTCACCCGACGACTCACGGTCCCCCTGACGAATCGTCCCATACTCCCTCTCATACTTCTGCTGCTCCGATAATGGAATATACTGCCTATAGAACACCTCAATGAAATCCGTCCAAGAACAGGTCTCAGCATAATCACCTCCCTTAGCTTGAACAAGAGCAGTCCACCAATTAAGAGCGTCACCCTCCAGCTTGAATGTAGCCAAACGAGTTTTAAACTCGTCAGCACATCCGAGAACCCTGAACAACTTTTCGACATGGGTGATCCAGTCCTCTGCCTCATGGGGAGTGGCAGCGGACTTGAAAGAGAGAGGCTAGAGCTTATTAAACCTCTCAATCCAAACGTGGATACCAACGGGTTGAGCAGCGGGTGGAGCAGTGGGTGGAGCATCGCCACCACCACCACCAGAAGAACTTGCACCATTTCGGATGTTGTTGGTGACCTCGGTCACCACCTGAGCAGAAAGGTTAGGGAGGATGTTTTTCAAAGCCTCAGCAATCATGGCCTCGAAATTTGGAGCATCATACTCATTAAAGCGCGTGTTCACCATCTGAACGATCACAAAAAGGATTAGCAACTCAGGTAGAATATGACAGAGCAGATCAAGAATCTATGACAGAGCAAAATAGGAAAAGAGAGTGCGCGAAAGGAAACCTAATGTCTACCCAATCCTCACAGGTCAATGGCCTAAGCCTAAGGGTTTCGGAAGCCTATGCTCTGATACCATAAATTGTAACACCCCAACCCGACAAGGGCAAAGATGTCACAAATACATGGTTTCATATCAGATACAAGCATTCAAGAAATAAAATAGCGGAAGCCTTAGCATTAAAATTCAAAGGAAAATAAGTCAACACGACTTATATCAAGTGCAAGACTGAAATAACGAAGTACAAAACAGAATCCAAATGCCCAACAATGGCATAACAGAAATAATATCCAAATGGTCACACTAGAATGACAAGGTCTAAACTTCACACAAGTTGCTCTTATCCCAAAGCCAACCCAGCTTCCTAGCTTAAATGTACCTGCCGCAGGAAAAGAAATGCAGCTGAGCTACGAGAGCTCAGTGAACAGATATAACGGAAACAAAGCAGTAGTAACGGAATAGTAAAGTAAAAGAAATAATACCAGGTGTAACAAGAGTCAGGAAAAGGAATACAAAAGAGTTATGCAGACATACCAGGAACTAAGAATGGTTACAATGGTAAATGTAAATGAAACCAGAACCCACCAAAATCCCAAGTTAAATCAAGTCAGGTCAAATATCAGGTCAAGTTGTCAGGTCATAAGGTTACAAGGTTTCAGGTAAACAGAAATCCTCTACGAGCCCAAACATATCACATCAAATCAAATCATATATCAGGGTGTATGGAGGGGTGACCTCACCATACTAGGAACAGGGTGAGGGGATACCTCCAAGGGTTGGAGTTGCAAGCTCCCAGGGGTTGTGAAAGACGCGTATCGCACACACTCGTCAGTCACCAGGTATAACGGGAAATATAACAAATCAGGACAGGTCTAGGATGCATCCATGCGCCCCCGCAGGCCACAGGGTCTTCCTCTACATAACAAATCAAATCAGGTCGGGGACGGTGTAACTAAATCACTAGGGCTACACACTAGTCATGCCGGTGGTGCATCACAGACATGGACATGAAACCCTCATGCCTAATGGATGGCTCGTAGTCTCAAACTGTGGGTCAAGGTCAAGTATCAAGTCTCGGGTATCAAGTGTCAAGTCTCAGGTATCAAATGTCAGGTATAATATCAGGGTTCATATCAGGGTTTAAGACAGGAGATAAATGCAGGGGTTCATTATCAGGAGGTCCATATCAGAAAGGTCAAATACTGGAAGGTTCATAATAGTTTATTATAAGAAATACTTTTTACATGGTTTTAAATAAAATGATCGTTAGAGCAGTTTCATAATAAAAGTCTTTTAAGGAAATGTTCAAAAACCTCTTCATATACCACTAAAAGTAGTTACAAAATCCTATGAACCTTCAAGTACCCAAGGTCTTAATTATCCAGGTTATCAGGGGTGAACAAGTCATGTCAAGTATCGGAAGAAAACATAGCAGGGTTCAAGTCAAAGGTTCAAGTCAAATGGTTCATATTAAGTGTATCAAGGTTCAAGTTCAGGTTTATGACAAGGTTCAAGACAAAGGTTAAAGCAAAGGTCCAAATCTATGGTTCACAATACAAGGGAAACATAACAATGAATCAGGAATCAGCAATGAGACGAAAGCTCTTTACAAGAAGAGCAGAATATCTGTACCTTATTCAAATAGCAAGCACAAACACAAGAGTAGCTGACAGGGATCAAGATCACTCCCTCCTCGAACCTAAAGGAGTAGAAAACAGAAATACGAAAGGGGTTTCAGTTATCTTCCCATTATAAGTAACTTCTATTTTTAGTAGGTTTCCAGAATTAGTAAGTTTCCTTACTTAGCAAGATTCAAGTGATATAATTCAAGTTAAGTCATTAATGTAGGCTTATTATGGAAGTAAGATGTATTTTATCAGAATTACACATTTAGTCCTTAAGATTTCACAATTTACACTTTACACCCTTTATATTATTAAGTTACACTTTAAACCTTATAATACCCATAATTACACATTAAACCCTTAGTTTATCAAACTTACATAATTAGTACTTAATTTAACAAGTTATACGAATTTCCCTTCAAGTTTCCATAATTTACACAATAGGTCCCTCAAATTAATTAACTTACATATTTAACCTTTAAAATTACATCTTCAATCCTTAGTTATCAATAATTACATATTAATCCATTCAATCCTCAAAATGACACAACACACCCTCAACATGTTGAAATACAAGAATACACCTTAACTTTCCAGAATTTACACTTTTAACCCCTCTACTTATTAATTTTCCAAATCGATTTACCTTTTATCAAATTAAACATTTTAATCCCTTTAAATACAAAATTTACACATGACACCCTCATGTTACATTTTTTTACGAATTATATACAGTCCCAACAATGTTCTAAAAATAACCCTTGAGTTTTAAAAGTTACAAAACACACCCTAAACATTTAAAAACCAAATCGTATACTTTTTTTTAAAATACAAACCCTAACCCTATCATATCAAATCCATTTCCAATCATTAGAACATCATTTAACATCATTAATTATAATCAAAACGAGCCCTAGTTCTACAAACCCTAGTCGCACGAATTTTCCTTTTCTTTTCTTCACGTTTTCTTTAAATCCGACAAACATGTAAATTCGAAAATAAAAGATCTAGGCCATGAAAATTCAATCCAACATTTTTCCAGTACTTTTAAGATTATAATAGACGTAAATAAATTATTCATGATGCCCAGAAAAATTGTATCATATTTTATAGAGTTTTTACACTTTTTCATGCTTTAATTCCTATATAAATTGTAGATCATGCATGGTAAGTTCATATCATTTTATTTGATGTTCATATATCATAAAAAACTCAGGAAAAATGGCAAACCAATTTTAGAACGTAAGGAATGGCTAGAACGAATTATTCTTCTCGGATCTACACGCGACACCACAAAAATTCACCACGAGCTCACGAACGATCTAAAAAACCTTGTAATCATTTTTCATAGATCACAAATGATATAAGGAACTCAGGAAAAATGAGAAACGAATTTTATGGAGATCGAATGAATTATTACGAATTATACCTTATAAATGGACTCGCGACAAAGAAAATTCTCCCACGATCGAACTAAGGCTTCTCCCACAAAAAGGCAATTTTTCCTAGACTCCTTAGATGATGATGAAGCTCAGAAAATTGTTGAAAGAATTTTTGGTGGCCGGATGGAGGCTAACGAATTTTGTGTGTGTTTATGAGTGAATCGGAAATTATGATTAGGGTTTTAAAAATATGGAAGTTGTTATATCATAGATGGAAATTCCGAGTCTAAGGGGAGGAAATTGACCAAAATTACGGGATTCAAGTTAGGCAATTGATTTGATTTGATTTGCTATTTTAAATGCATTTTAATTACCTTTAAAATCATAATATTAATAATAGAATTTCTATTCGGCGCCCAAAGGGCATTTTGGTAATTTTGTGGCTTGTAAAAATAATAAATGGAGTTGTCAAAATTATTTGGTATCATATCTTGTCCATTACCAGAAGTTTGGGATTGATTCGGTACTTTATAAGCTTTAATTAAATTTTAAAGTTTTCAGGGGCATTTTGGTAATTTTGCATGTTTTAGGTTTTCGGGTTTTATAGACGATGTATCAATGAGGTAATACCCCAAGATTTAGCTTCCGCTGCTATCTGAGAAATGGGGGTGTTACACTTTGGTATGTTTTTATAAGTAATCCCGTCATCCTCTATCTCAAGTGCAAGAGAAGAACACTCAAAGTCGTCAAGAATCGAAGTGTTATAATGTAGTCCACACACACGCGTAACTAGTGTTACGATTCTCTTCTTCCTCTAAACTCTATTCTTGTATATTAGTGTATCCAACTTGTGTGTGAGTCGTAATTCGGTGTGTAAATGTAAATCCGGACAAAGTGTAAGTCCGTGGGTGATTGTGTAGATTAGGACGGTGTGTACGTCCGTAGGTGATCGTGTGTAGATTAGGACGGGGTGATCGTCCGTGTGTAGATTAGGACAGGGTGATCGTCCGTGTGAAGATTGGGACGGGGTGATCGTCCTTGTGAAGACTAGGATCGGGTGAAGGTCCGTAAAGACTTGGATTGGGTGATGATTCAAGTGGACGGGGTGATCGTCCGTGTGGCCACGTGGGCTTTTGTGTAGATTGGTTCTAGCTAGGATTAAGACTCGACATTCCGCTTAGTGTCGTAAATTGGTGTAAGCGTTGGTGTACGGTTTGTTCCGTCACAATGGAGCTTGTTAACTAGTGAAGTAATTCTCGAGTTGGGTACTCGGGGAGTGGAGTAGGGCGAAGAGGTGCTTCGTGATGAACCACTATAAATCATCGTATCTTGTTTGCGTTTACTCTTCTCATCTCTTTACTTTCTATTCTTGCATTTATCGTCTTACATTTATACTTGCTTTGAGTTTGTGTGTGTGTGGTTTGTTGCTTATAGTGTGATCATGCTTGTGATATTAACTAAGACAACTTTGAAAAAATGAAAAACATATGAAAACTTCATCACATGTCTTAAATTTGCCACTGACGGCGGTCCCTTAATTAGGTCGGTGGTCCCAAATATATACTTGTAATTGCATGACATACATACTTGTTATGAGTGATGTAAGCATTATTCATATTTAGCCACGCTTGATTGGAAATTTGATACAAAACATTTAAGATTTTAATCATGAACGTATTCACCCCCCCCCCTCTACGTTTCTATAGGCCGGTTATTGGAGCTGATGTTCAGGTCAAAATCAAGAATCAATTCATACGAGAATTGAGAAAAGACCCTTTTTTCGGAAACAAGACCGAAGATGCACATGAGCATATTGATAATGTCTTGTACATCGTGAGCCTTTTCAACATTCCTAGTGTTTCTCACGATCCGGTTATGCTCCGAGTGTTTCCTATGACACTCACTGGAGCTGCTAAAAGATGGATTGATCGGTTGCCCGCAGGAACTGTCAGCACATGGGATCTCCTCAAGAGATCATTTATTCAACGTTATTGCCCTCCTTCAAAGATGGCAAAGCTTGACTCAACATTGCCACAAGACAAATGCTTGACTCTCAGGGGCCGATCCCGAGCATGATTCCTACTTGAGTCCTTGATGCTATCCAAGACATGGCGGACCATTCACAGAAATGGCATGAAGGAGGCAGTAGTAGAAGTATTGGTGGTAACATGGATGGTATTTTGGTAATCACCAACAAGCTTGAGAGTCTTGGTAGGGACATGAAGAAGTTGAAAGAAAACGTGCATGCTATTCAAGTAGGATGCGAAACTTGTGGAGGAGCTCACCTCGCCAAAGATTGTCCATTGGACGAAGAAGATGAAAAAGTTGAGGAGGTCAAGTATGGAGAAAGTAGAACTTTTCAAGGAAACAACAATGGGGCAAGATATCGTGTAGGACCTCAAGGCTATTACTCAAGGGTTGACAACCGATCGCCTTTTGGAGAACAAAAATCTAGTTTGGAAGAATCAATTCAAAAGTACCTTGATGATTCTGCTAAGAAGCAAGCCGAGCGTGAGGAATGACTGAGGAACTTTCAAGAAGGAACCAATTTGGATCTCAAGGCTCATGACGTAACATTGAGAAGTCTTGAGACAAAAATCGGGTTATTAACAACTGAGGTTCAAGAACAAAATAAGAAGGAGAAGGGTACTTGTTTTAAAGATTTGGGAGCATGCAAAGCAATATTTACCAACGACCGACAACCCCTATATACACCTTTCCGATATTCTGAGGAAGAAATTAACTATTTTTCTAGTTTGTCTAAACAGGATGATCAGGAATCCGAGGACGAAGATGGTGAAGAAACTTACATGACACTTACTCGGTCAATGATGAAGCCCATTCCTGAGGAGATCAACCAAATTTATGACAGCCCAACAAATGCTGGGGAAGAAATCAAGTTAAATGATTGGTGTTCGGCAGACATTCAGAACCAGTTACCTCCAAACGAGAAGGACCCAGGGAGTTTCATTCTTCCGTACTTTATTGGTAATTTGTGTGTTAGTAATTCTTTAGCTGATCTTGGGGCAAGCATAAGCATTATGCCATTTTCTATGTGAAAACGGCTTGGCTTAGGACCCATTAAACCTATTTGCCTGACAATAGAAATGGCTGATAGGACGGTTAGTATACTAAAGGTGTCGTTGAAAACGTGTTTGTTAAAATTAATAAGTTTACTTTTGTGACAAATGGTAATTTTCACGTTGTTAATTAATAATAAATGGTTAATTATTATTTTTAAGCTGAGTATTTTTATGAGCGTTTGCATGTTTCTGAGCATTTTTTAGCATTTTTGGGAGCTGTCCCGCATACTGTAGCTTACAGTCAATGCATAAAAAGTTTATTTTTGTTAGTAAGCGTAAATTATTCTATTTCTGATAGTTGCTGACAAGTTTCATAATTAACTGAGAGCTATCTCATATTTTACTGAAAAGCAACCGCACACGCGTACCGACAACACAGTATATATGGTAGCAGTCAAATAAATATATTTTTGAGTCAGTAATAATATTTTATTACATTTCTGACAAAAACATGGATAAAAACTTTACTTTACGTATACGTATCCAAAAACGTCAAACCGGGACTTTATGGTAACGTTTAAACCGACACACAATACACCAACGAGGAGTAAAAATATTTTCCCTCCCCCTCTAATTTGTCCATAACCGGCCACTAGTAAAAACTCCCCCACTATATGACAAATTCTTACCACTAACTCAATTTTAATCTTATAAATATAAGTCATTACCTTAAATGTTAAACACACCAAATACTCATATCCATTTTGCTCTCACCCAACTTCCTAGATCATTTTTCTTTCAAAACTCATGGCATACACTTAAATCTCAAGATCCATAAATTTTTGTTGAAGTTCAAAATAATTGGGGTGTATATTCAAGAGTTTCGGGTTAATTAGAACGTGTTTTGGGCAAATTTTGTGAAATTTGGGTTGTTCTTTGGTCATCCTACCTCACGTTAAAACTCAAGCATTGTAAGGAAACATTAAAACTTTTATAATCTTGTTGATTTCATGTGCATTTGATGTCTAATGATGTTACAAATTGTTAAATGTGCATATTTTGTTAAAATAAAAAAGCTAGGGCTTGTTGTTTATTTATATAGTGCTCGACATTTTTGAAGTTTATGTACAAATTAGAGTATTTCTTGCTTGTGTGGTAAATCTTGTTGTATATAGTACTAGTTTGATGATACAAATGTGATTAGTGTTAATTACGCGAGATTAAGTCAATATATACACTTATGTGAGTATATACATGGATCGGCCATAATAAAATTACAAAACTATTGGGGTTTTGAGAAACATAAAATTTTGGCTCAAGTGGTGAAATGGTAGAATTAATGCTTAAAAGTTTATTTTGAATAGCTTATTGAATAAGCCATAACTAATTGTGTTTAGCTTATAAAAATATGGTTTTGGGTCGTATGGTGTTATATGGGTCGAACCCATTAAATTTTGGTCATGGTTGACTTTTTAGCTTAATGGCTTAATTATAAGTGCTTAATTGATATAATTAAAATTCGTTACGTAACTAATTTAACTAAAAAGGGCCTTGGACTTAAATCAATAATTTTGGGCTTGTGAACTTTCGGTGACAGTTGGGCCAAACCCAACCCAACTCGTCACAGTTGACTTTTTTGACCAAATGTTGTAACAAATGTGTTAAATTAATTTTTAGCAAACTAACGATATATATACCGTAAATTAAAAAGGCTAAATGGTTTTGGATTAAAACTTGAACTATTGGGCTCATTTAATGATTTTCGGCCCAATGAGTATGTCGGGTGACAAAAATGAGTTTTGAAATATTTTTCGACCCACTATGAATATTTTTACTTAACGATACGATATATATATATATATATATATATATATATATATATATATATAAAACTAGTTTGGACTTGTTTTGAGACGCGTTAGTCTCATAAAGGGTACTAAATGAAATTTTGACCAAATCCTTATAAAAGTTGACTTTTGTTGACTTTTGAAGGTATATTGACTTTGTATCGAAATCTATTATTGATAATTAAACGTGACAATAACGATAAATATACTCACGACGACTAAAATATATATATCGGACAAATTTTGCAAATATAGTTAACAAAGCAAGTTATTTGAGGAAATTGCAACACATGAGAAAATGAAAACGTTTGGATAAACGAATGGGTCATGCCCAAATTTTCCTAAAATTCCAACACTTAGAGTATTTTTGATAAAAATACTTAACTTTTTTAAATTTTCTAAATACTTAACAATTATTCCAAATTTCTTATAATTAAAATTATATTATAAATAATAAATAATATTTATAATATAATATTCCTCCACTAACACTATTATTTTATTAATTTCTCAAAATCTATTTAATTAACTACTCCGTATAACCCTAACTAATTAAATACTCCCTCCGTCCCATTTTAGTTGTCAGTTGACCAAACTTTGACCGTAAATATTTTTGTTTGTATTATATAATATTTGATGAAAGTTATATCATTGAAAAGTTCGTTTAAAATCAAATTTATTTATATATTTTATATCAAGTGTTATATAATACAAACAAAAATATTTACGGTCAAAGTTTGGTCAACTGACAACTAAAATGGGACGGAGGGGCATAATTATTAAACTTAACCTAATATATATATATATATATATATATATATATATATATATATATATATATATATATATACTATATATATATATATATATATATATATATATATATATATACACTAGCTTTCAAGGCCCGCCCGATGGGCGGGCATGACTTATAAAGTTCCTTGTAAGGTATTAGTTACGTAGGGATGGACACTTTAATGTTCTGAGTTTAAATATATGCTCTCAACTGGATGGACACTTTAGCAATAACCGTGTTGCAACTGGATTGACATTAAACTGTAAGAAATTCATTTTCCACTATATTTAGTTTTAGTAAGCGATGTTTGAGTAAGGTAATTTTAAGTGTATATTAGCTCTTCGCCTGCAACTAATATGGGAAAAGTCATAAATGAATCATTTCAATGCACATGAGAATAGATGCAATAATATGAGCTTTATATTACCACCTTAGCTGAGTTGCAGTTGCTTCATGCTTACCATACTTTGCAATTGTACCCAAGAATTGCATTTGATGAAAAATAAAATTGGTAAAAATAATGATTAGTAATATTGCATACAAAAGCATACCAAGGTCATAATACCTGTACAGATACTTGACTTAAGGAGTTCTTGTAGGATGGATATTCAAAAGAAACTACATAGCAATTCCTCCAAATAATTATCTTGATCAATCTTTTGATGTTCTAGATAAGCTGCTTCAGCCTCCAAATAATGATTATTTTCATCTTCTAATTTTTTTCTCCCACATTGTTCCACTCGTGAATGCCATTGCAACTTGTGCCTTTATGTAGGGTTTCCTGGGCTGAAGCCACTTCATTTGACCGGATAGACAACACTCTAGCATTTTGTAAGAAGTTAGAATTAGAATTGTAGAAATTATGTCCATTTGTGGGATTTGTTTGTGGAAACTTACTTGGTTGTTAATAGTATTTTTGTCTTCCGCGTGGCCTAAAAGCTCCAGTTCCTTCTGCCCATTTTCTGTTGTGGTCACTGTGACAAACACCAAATGGATATATGAACAACGTCAAGCTATTACCTAGCAGAGCTTGTTAGTGATGGAGGGTTGATTAAGATAATATAGAGTATAGGCGGCAGTTTAAACATATTTATTTAATTACAAATGTGTAAATGTTATATGTATCATGTCTTACGGGTAAAAATGGGATTAAGTCAGAAATTCAACTACACATAAACAGTTGAAATTCATTCTAAGTATATTTAAATGCTTGGAACCACTATATCAGAAAGTTACCATTTTGCACGTTATGCATAGTGCCCATTTCACTACCTCTAGCTTAGACAACCATCAGTTCATAAAGACTGAAAATCTATGTTACCCTAACCTTTGAGTCTTATGTATCTAACTTTATATAAACATCAACAGAATATTAATCAGAAGAATTATGCATAAACGGTTATTGGTCAATGTGTCACATACCAAAAGTCTAAAGGTTCAATTATGACCCAAAAAAAATTACAATACATGTTCAGTACGTGACGTGCCAATTGGGTAACTTACATTAACGGGAAACAAAGAGAGCCTATAGCAAATGTTCAAATAAAAAAAATAAAAAAGAATAGCTCTTTTAAGTGAATATGAAGTCTTCAATTTTAAGTGATACGTATTTTGACGGTATCACTAAACTCATGTTTTGCATTTGCGTATGAATGCAATAGATACGTACTTAAAACAAAGAAAATCAAAGTAAATATTATATAACTAAGAACCCATGTATAACTTAATTATTATTAATTATATCGAGTTTTCTTATAATGAATCAATAAAAGACTAAAACATCAAACATCGTCTACATGGTTGATGACTTATTTTGTAAGAAAACAGTGAAACCAAGTTATAGCACAGTTAATAAAAAAATTTCCTAATACTAATAGCACACTTATCTATCTGCTTCTTAACAAAGTCGATGACTGGACCTTCCAAGCTTAAGAGTCAAAAATATAAAAGAACGTCAAAATCTGGAGACATGTGGGTAAGGAAAATTAAAAATTATACGTAACAGTACATAGCTATTATATTATGTTTGTTATGTTGTAAAAATTCATTCTGTAAATCAATATACTAATATATTGCTATGAGGATATCACCTTATTCTTTGATGACATTGTCTTAATGGCATTTAAAGATGTCGATTTTATTTAATTTGGCTGGCATTTGTTGTTTTAAGGTTACAATAGAAAAGTAGTACGTACAATTTATTGTTATAAGAAAATGCTACCGTTAACAACAATCATAATAATCTCATAATGAGTTATTATATTCATTATATAGTCTTGTGCATACAAAGTGTCCCCTGTTGATTTATTTCTCATATCCCTCAACATTTATGAATACTTTGTTCCTCGAAAATTAAGATATGAGTTGTTTATAGGCTAAAATTCTATATATTCTAAATTAAGATTCGAGTTGTTCATATGCTCATTTGCAGCAACATTTTCTCCAAAAACTTTCAAGGCTTGACCACGCCTAAATATTCCATCCATCTTCTAAATGGATAATAACAATCTCTTGACTCGCCCCTATACATAAACATGCTTTTGTACATTAACATTCTTGCATATATATATTTTCCATAATAATGGTCTTCATTAATGTGCATTATACCTTTTAAGAGTTTATTACTTAAACTAACTATTTACTTACACTTGATCATGTCGTTGCACGTTGACATAACATGCAAGCTTACCCATTCCAATCTTGAGAGTTTCCTCATCCATGCCGTTATTCTTTCCTGCAGCCCTCATATTCTACTAACAAACCTACACAGATGAAACATTGACATTTGACATAAAAACTATCGAGTACAATATATGTGCATATTGTTCCTCCCCCCTGAGCGTACATACTTATAATTTTCTAATGTGACAGGTGTTGATATAAGAGTGTCACTGACGATATACTCAAGTATTGGCAAACCAAGAGAAGCTCCAAAAAAGACAGAAATTGTTAAATTAACTTGTCGTGGGGCGTTGAACGTTTCCAATTGTTATTTCTATACGAACTCTAGGCACCATCATCTCTTGGTTCATTTATACGCCCACAATCCCCTAAAATTAAGCAAAGCAAATCTCGGGTTCCAACTGTTTGTGACGAATACATCACTTGTTCCTGTGTTTGGTCCCTGCAGCGAATACCTTTTAATACTCTTGTTCACATACTCTAGAACTAAAACACATTTTCAGTCAATACCAACAGTCGGACCCATTTTGATCTGTACTAAAGGTTATCATTCCATCCCAAACATGTTTTGACCCTCTACCTACACCAACCCGTTACCCAACCCAAGTCGTTACCCCATAGAGAGAGAGAGAGAGAGAGAGAGAGAGAGAGAGAGAAAGAAATCAACTGCCGAAAGTGAGATTCTGTGAGCAACATGGTAGAGTAGGTGGCACAATCTCCGTAAACACAGCTTCAAAGGACCTTGGCTAGGTGATTATTAGTACCTGATACAATATTATGACGATACAATAATTATTAGATGTTGCGCGTCTAAATGAGTATAAATTTTCACTTCTACAAATACCATAGGTCGGGCCGAGCTGTAATTACTGCAAATATCATTATTCGGCTCATGTATAACATGTTCCAATAGACCACTATGCAAAAAATATTTCAAAAATATGAAAATAAAAAGTGTCTCTTATGTTTTTTTATCATATGTCTAGCTATTTGCGGGCAGAATTTAAAAATGGGGTTGTTTCAATGTTATATTATGTTGGTGTTCTTTTGTCAATTTCAGTTCTTAAACCTCCACATCCAGCATGATATATTTCTTTATGGACAACAACAATAAAAAACCAAACAAATGTATTTATTTTTCAAAATCATCATACATATAACTTTTCTAAATAATAACTTTAAAAGTCACTTACCCTGGAATTTTCCAAAATAAGGTGTGACATAATAAGATCATGAAATTAAATAAAAATCAATTATTTACAGCTAAACTTGATCATCTTATTTGGTTTTATCAAGGAACATGGGTAATCCAAGAGTTCATAGTGAAGGACATGAAAGTCAAGAACAAATGGTTCATAAGACATACCTACATCGTGACTTCATGAATTTCCTTGGTCATGTATCTTGAAAACACGACTCATGATTTTTCATCCATGACCCAAACATGAATAAAGTGATTTGGGCAATACATGTAAACATTATAGCCCATCCCACAATAGTTCTTCTCTGTTGCTCGTTAAAAATGGCTGCAAAATTTACAAAAATTCCTTAGACCTTGCAACTTTTTATATTATTGTGGGTGAGATTACGTGCATCAGTGAATGAAGGATAAAAGAAGCGGAAAAGGTATCAACCTTGAGCTGCTACTTTAGCAATTTGAGGGGATTCAGCCGATATTTCTCCTTTTTTGGGTAAAGGTTGATCCTTCACACCAGAAACATCAGTCACATCTTTACTAATCCACAACATCGGTTTCCTCTGTACTAATAATATTGCTTAACGCAGTGAAACGAAATCTACCTGATATTGCCACCATTGCGAATGCAAGAAGTGTACCTACACCAACCTAAATAATCAACTGTTAAACACCTTATTATTCAATGAAACTATATACAACTTCTGAAAGAGAAGCTGCTACATACCATGCCTACAAACTGATCGACATCCACGGCGAATGCTAATGTGGCAGCGACAAAATCAGTCAGAATTGTGCTCTTGATGGGTACTTTGGTGCATTTATTTACATGTGAAAAAAGTGATGGCAGCAAGCCGTCTCTAGTCATTGCCATCCGAATTCGTGGCTTCACCACATAAAATCTCAGTACAAAAAACCTGAGTTTCAACATTTAAAATGTGTTTTACAATCAAAAAATGTGATCACCTGAGGCAAAAGTGAACCCATCAAACTCGAGCAAAGCACAGTTATAGCTCCAATAGTTATAATATAGATGTGAAGTAATTATTAACAATTTGCCCATTTTAAAAAATGGGACATCATATAAATATAAAATATACAAAAAAAAGTTGCTTACGCGGCCCATTGGATACCATGGCTTGTTAGTACCTCTGCCAAAAGACTCACCACAAGTGTCCTTGGTGACAGTGAACGACCCTCCGGCTTGAGACTCCCATATATATTGTTCATCATCATTGTGCTTGGTAGTAACAACAACCTTATCAGAAACAAAGTTAGCAGAGTAGACACCAACACCGAATTGTCCAATAATGCTAACATCAGCACCAGCAGTGATGGCTTTCATGAACTACTTGGTTCCGGATCTAGCAATGGTACCCAAGTTGTTCACCAAATCTAAAACAACATAAATAAAAATATTAAAACATGAATTTTTTTTATAAAAAACATTAAAATAGCTAGTCAAATATCATGGAGTTACTCACCAGCCTTGGTCATTCCAACTCCGCTATCAACAATGGTTAAGGTGTTCCAACCACCCAAAAATACTTATAGTAGTTTCAAAAAAATATATTCCCAAACACCCTCTAATGATGTTAAATCTTATCAGTGAAAAGTGGAGCAGTCCATAGACATTGAAGTAAATATGTTTGGACTACGACGGGGTAAAGTTGCAATATCTAAATGTTTCAAGGAATAATGAACTTCAAAATATCATATAGCATCCAAATATGTTGATGAACAGATTGATTTACTTGGTCATTCAAGATTGTAGTTGCGACGTCATTGTACTTCGCTATCAGGCAAGTGGCATCATATTCCTGCATATTTTGAACTATTACCATGAGGACCTGCTTCTTGTTACACCGTAAACCCCTACCAAATTACACAAAAAAAATACATCCAGAGCATCATGTGAATATGTGACCATTTACACTCCATATCAGCCCTACTTTCATATAAATATTTCAGTTCTTTTTAGACTAAGGTAACCAAATTATCTTTTTTGATGTTGGTAAAAACCCAAAAATTTAAAAGAAAGAAATCCAAAAGAGATATACCATAAGCTTGTCCAACGAAGCAACATACAAAGCCTCATAATGGATAAATGTGATCTTTTCTAGATCATCCACCTTTGTGATCTTTTCTAGAAACTAAAGAACTGAGTGAAAAAACAATACACCACCTTTGTGATCTTTTCTAGAAACTAAAGAACTGAGTGAAAAAACAATACACCACCTTTGTGATCTTTTCTAGATCATCCACTCCACCATCAGTTACATCATCACCAAAGACAACACTTTCAGCACAAAGCCCACCATGAGCTACCACCATTTGCATCATCATGTAACCGAATGTTGTGTAACCTTGATCCACCATATCTTCTCTAGGGTAAAAAACAAATATTGTTGTTTCCTGCATAAATGTGTTAGATAATGGAAGAGATAACTCAAATTCGACAAACATTGTAAACATTATGAGATTTTACCACATGTGAAAAAAGTGATGGCAGCAAGCCGTCTCTAGTAATTGCCATCCGAATTCGTGGCTTCACCACATAGTATCTCAGTACAAAAAACCTGAGTTTCAACATTTAAAGTGTGTTTTACAATCAACAAATGTGATCACCTGAGGCAAAAGTGAACCCATCAAACTCGAGCAAAGCACAGTTAGAGCTCCAATAGTTATAATATAGATGTGAAGTAATTATTAACAATTTGCCCATTTTAAAAAATGGGACATCATATAAATATAAAATATATAAAAAAAAGTTGCTTACGCGGCCCATTAGATACCATGGCTTGTTAGTATCTCTGCCAAAAGACTCGCCACAAGTGTCCTTGGTGACAGTGAATGACCCTCCGGCTTGAGACTCCCATATATATTGTTCATCATCATTGTGCTTGGTAGTAACAACAACCTTATCAGAAACAAAGTTAGCAGAGTAGACACCAACACTGAATTGTCCAATAATGCTAACATCAGCACCAGCAATGATGGCTTTCATGAACTACTTGGTTCCGGATCTAGCAATGGTACCCAAATTGTTCACCAAATCTAAAACAACATAAATAAAAATATTAAAACATGAATTTTTTTTATAAAAAACATTAAAATAGCTAGTCAAATATCATGGAGTTACTCACCAACCTTGGTCATTCCAACTCCGCTATCAACAATGGTTAAGGTGTTCCAACCACCCAAAAATACTTATAGTAGTTTCAAAAAAAGGTATTCCCAAACACCCTCTAATGATGTTAAATCTTATCAGTGAAAAGTGGAGCAGTCCATAGACATTGAAGTAAATATGTTTGGACTACGACGGGTTAAAGTTGCAATATCTAAATGTTTCAAGGAACAATGAACTTCAAAATATCATATAGCATCCAAATATGTTGATGAACAGATTGATTTACCTGGTCATTCAAGATTGTAGTTGCGACGTCATTGTACTTCGCTATCAGGCAAGTGGCATCATATTCCTGCATATTTTGAACTATTACTATGAGGACCTGCTTCTTGTTACACCGTAAACCCCTACCAAATTACACAAAAAAAATACATCCAGAGCATCATGTGAATATGTGACCATTTACACTCCATATCAGCCCTACTTTCATATAAATATTTCAGTTCTTTTTAGACTAAGGTAACCAAATTATCTTTTTTGATGTTGGTAAAAACCCAAAAATTTAAAAGAAAGAAATCCAAAAGAGATATACCAAAAGCTTGTACAACGAAGCAACACACAAAGCCTCATAATGGATAAATGTGATCTTTTCTAGATCATCCACCTTTGTGATCTTTTCTAGAAACTAAAGAACTGAGTGAAAAAACAATACACCACCTTTGTGATCTTTTCTAGAAACTAAAGAACTGAGTGAAAAAACAATACACCACCTTTGTGATCTTTTCTAGATCATCCACTCCACCATCAGTTACATCATCACCAAAGGCAACACGTTCAGCACAACGCCTACCATGAGCTACCACCATTTGCATCATCATGTAACCGAATGTTGTGTAACCTTGATCCACCATATCTTCTCTAGGGTAAAAAACAGATATTGTTGTTTCCTGCATAAATGTGTTAGATAATGGAAGAGATAACTCAAATTCGACAAACATTGTAAACATTCTGAGATTTTACCTCGCCACCGGGTAACAGCTGAGAAAATGCATGCCAGTCAAATCGGGGAAATAAATGAGCCAATAAAATATGACCAGCTTCATGTACGGCCAACAACCTCTTCTTTTTAGTAGACACCTATCACATTTAAAAATATGATAATGACTATATTCCCCTTACCAAGATGGAAGATACAAATACATCAAGAGGAAAATAAATGCCTACTCTTTCTTCATATTTCTGTTGCTCTTCTTCTTTCAGGAGCACCCCCATTCCCTCAAGCAGCTGCTTATCTAACACATAAACAATATCCTTCTGGTAGATTTTTGTATGACCTCTTCTTACCTACACGTGTGATCCAGTAATTCCATTAATACCTTTTCCTGTTCATACAACAATCATAAGTTGAAGTTCACTGTAAATAATACTTACAGCCATTATTCCAGCTTCATTGACAAGATTTCTTATATCTGCTCCAGAATACCCGACGGTACGAAACACCACCTGCCAACGATAAACTATTAGGACCAAGTAAAATCATGATTTAAGTTTATAACAGCAAAGTTAACTAAAAAACTGAAATTCCAAAGTATCACATTTTCAAACTTGACATCTTCAGCAAGTTACTTCCCAGTACTGTGCACACCAAAAATTTGTACTCTCTGCTTTGCATCGGGTAAACCAATGTAGAAACGGCGATCAATACGTCCAGCTTGAACAAATTCTAAATCCAATTCATCTGGTCTATTTGTAGCACAGATGAATATAACAGCTTGTCTTAATGAAAATCGATCAACACCAGTTTTCTCTTTTCTAAAATTTACAAAAATTATATATCAAAAACTCTTTCAAACATAACTTTTTAAGGTACGTTTTAAATTAGATACTAACTCTCCATCAAGCTGTGCGATCAGTGCATCAAATGTTGATCTTCTTCGTGGATCCTTTCTTGCATGTCTTCCAGCAATAGCATCAATCTCATCTACAAATATAAAAGCAGGAGCCTGCACAACAAACACCTATGTTATTACGCACTAATTAATCATAATTGATAAAGCAATCACAAAGTAGAATCGATAATAACATCTTACGTCTGATGAATATGATACGACCTATACAACGGAGTCAAATACACTTATCATCCAACCCCACATTAACACAGTTAAATTTAACCATTAAAATTGACGGAGATGATGAAGTAGGGTTTCAGATTTACCTGTAGCGAATGTTTTGCGGATGAATGGTGATAAGTCTTCATTGTTCTGGGATGAATGATATTAGGGTTTGAATGAATGAATAAAATGCAGTATATTGTGTATTTAGCCGTATATATCTATTGGATTTAGTTTGCTAAATATTTAGCCGTATATTTACTTTGTTTTTTATTGTTGACCACAATCAATGGCTTGGCTCCATTGGTTGGGACGTTTGCATTGGAAGCTAAAGATGCAGGTTCGAATCTTACTGTGGTCATTTTTTAAATCCGGATTTTATTAATGGAAAACGCTTGCTTGCGTGGCATAAATTGATTAGGTGGCATTGAGGTGGCATTTATGTGGCATTATCTACGTGTAACCCCTCCTGTTATATATAATGTAGAGATATATATATATATTACTTATGAAATTTAACGATGAATACTAGCACGGATGTTCCGTCTCACGTATTCCCACCGTACACTTTCACCATGAGCCACCACCAAGAGTTACATACGATAAATCATTTTGAAATATACTTTACCACACAGCAAGCAAGAAATACACGAGCACTGGTCACATGTAAACTTTTCAAATAAAGTAAAGACATATAAGACACGAATATTTCGCTAAGACTTACCATACTGATTTAGGTTGCGTGTCGAAGCGGTTGCACTATTTTGTTGATTGATTAGTAGGTCACTATTATTTTAAGGTGAGTTTATAGCCCCATATTTTTATACGATTTGTTTTATAAGCTTGGGGTGAGAAACATGCAAAACTGTTTTCATGGACCAAAAATGGATTTTTGTTTTTATACACACTTGTATGCAGAAACCTAAGTTTAGTTGAATCCCATTGCGCCCACTATCATTAACCGTCAATTCCTGTTTAGGAAACCGTGTGATATAAATAGATCTATTGGGGATGACACCCCCGTTCGGTTGGCTCGGCATAGTCAAAGCGAACGTATACCATATGAAATTAGGCCGAGTGTCTAGGGATTAACACTCGCGGGCACCCCTTTATTTGCTAATGCCAGCTTGGCATGCTGCTTTGTCAAAGTTCGGTTAGATGAGGCTTAGTATTTGCATAGCGTGATAGTGTGTTATTGGTGAATTGTTTGCTAAATATTGCTATGGTCCATATGTGCTTATTTACTTTAAACCTATGAACTCACCAGCGTTAGCTGACTTTTAGCATGTTTTTCTCAGGAAACTGAGGTGTGCTTACTGAAGGCAGGGCATGGCGATGGTCATAAAAATTGTTGGAAATGTTTTTACTATTGCGTTAACTCTGAAATTTGGACCGCTTTGTTAAATGGGTTACATTTTTATTTGAAATGAATTTTATGTAAGACAACATGACTTAAACATGTAATGTATTTTAAAATGGATTTTTAATCCGTTCTCTATATCTTGTGTTGTGATTATCGATTTAGTAGCACCCAAAGTGTATGCTTCCACAATATTATGATTTTGGGGGTGTTACAACTTTCCCTGTTGATTTTGTCATACTTGACATGGAAGAAGATCTTGAAATACCTTTGATTTTAGGAAGATCCCTCCTTGCTACAGCACATGTTGAAATTTATGCTTTCAATAAACTCATTTCTTTAAGGATTAATGATAAGAAAATCGTTTTTAACATGGATGAAGGTGGAAAATGTTACCCGATTGAATCAGTATGTTTGGTGAATAATAATGGGAATGAGAAGAACCCTAGAAGTAGGAATACAACCCCTGATAATATAGCACACAAGCACCAAGAAACTAATAGTATCAACACTTCTAGTGATGCTTTGCAGGAAGCTAATGTGGAAGACAGAAGTAAGTTACGATGTAACTCTACCAACGAGTTACGACGTAACCAGAGTGATTATATGGTGGAATCTTGTTTACCACCAAATACCAAATGTGTATTACTAGAAGGAGATCCTGAACTCAAGACAATTATTAGCTCATCCCTTACTAGTAAAGAGACGGAGACCCTCACAAGAATCGCAACTCAGCATCAGAAGAAAATTAATGATGTTTGGAGAAAAATTGAGTTAAAGTACCATTGGTGCGAAGCTATTCCGGTGGACCATGCAAAAAGATACGACTTATGGGCATCTTGTGACCCGAACATTGATCTGTGTGATGATGGGGGTGACAAAGTTAGGATACAAAACAACAAGCATCTATGGACTTCCACTAATGATCAAGATAGAAGGAACCTCGAATGGGAAGGTACAATACCTTTCGACGATTAGATACGTATCGTGTATGGTTAGGTTGATAGAGAGGAAAAAGGGGAAATTTGGGATAACTTGAACCACTCCCATAACCATGAAACCCCTATCACCAAGGATGACCCTGAAGCACACGAAGAAAAACGCACCATTAATAAGGTTGTAAAAAGTCCTTCATATGTGTCCGTTAGTGATTCAAGAAGAACAAATGGAAGAAAACATTGGTGCGAAAAGATTAGGATTGGAGGCGCCAATGGAGAAGTATTTTGGGCTTTTTGTGACCCGTATGACGAAGATTGTAATGGAGGAAGTAGCAAAGTAAGGATTGGGGATGATGAGTATTTGTGGACCTCAACGAACGATGATGAAAGAAGTGAATTACCATGGGTAGACAGGTTAGGTTTTGATGATTGGATTAAAATCAGGTATGGAAAAGTGGATGCTTCAACTAAAGAGAAGATTTGGAACAGTTGCATGAAAGAAGAAGCCCCAAGCAATGACGTGAATCCTGATGATGAAAAGGATGATGATAAAAATGAGTACAAAACAAGGTGGGGTAAAGAGAAAGACCGTTGCAAACGTGAGCTTATTGAGGATAAGCTTGATGATGAATGGTTTAAAGGTACAGAGTCTGACGATGATGACTTAGATGGAATTATGGATTACCATGATATACAAGGTCATGATGGGTTCACAAATCCATATGATGAAGCATACGAACAACGTAGATGTAAGCTTTTAGGCATACCTTACAAGAGACCCCCTCCGATTGTAGCGGTAAAGTTTGAAATTACTAGGTACCATTTAGAACCTGATGAGAAGTTTGCTAATGTACGAAAAATTGAAAGGAAGGAATTTCTTCGTACCACCACAAATATTTCCTGGGTAAGACACAATTTTATGAGAGAAATGGACGAGGTTGGACAAGTCCATCGACAACAATGAGTCACCGCGGCTTTGAGTCTAACTTAAAGACTCGTTAATAAACAAAAGTGTTTTTTTGGGAGACAACCCGAATTATCCTTTTTATTAGTTTAGTTTGGTTTGGTATGCTTTGTTTTGACTTGTTGCAGGTATTGGTGAAAGAAGGATGGCTTTGAAATGCACCATGGAGTCTTTCACTCCTGGAATTCATCACAGTGAGTTTCTACGGCGTAACTTTTTGATATGGTTACGATGTAACCATCGTCAGATATCTGCAGTTTTGACAGGTGTCATTACTTACGGCGTAACCCAATCATGAGTTTACGCCGTAATCTTCTCATGTACCTGAAAATTTTAAGTAACTTACATACCTTAACCTTGTATTAGTTTTTAAATGAACTTTGTGGGTGTGTTCCCTGTAAACCCTCACGAGACTTCACTCGTCCAATCGGGACACCGAGTGGTTTAAAAGGCTTGTTGCATATGCTAAATGCAATCGTGATTCCTACGAAAGTGAGTTAGGTTTTGTTTTGTTTGTATTTTCTTTTTATTTTCATATTTATGCTTGTGGGTAGTGACGTGATTTCAGGGATTTGGAGTTTGCTCACAAGGTGGAGCGAAGGCACGTTTTCTCAAACATGATCCTTCTATCATTTTCAGAGAAAATTTCAGAGGAGTTCTCGTTCTAATTCTACTTTTCTCCTTTATTATTACATGTTTGCGTACAAAAGGGACTTTGTACATTTCAAGTGGGGGGACGGAAGTATAATTATAACTTGACTTTTATTTGCCCATTTTTCTAGTTTATTTTGAAACATTATGCCATTTTAAAAACTTTTGACATCTTTTTCTTAACTGAACTAGAATAGACCTTAGCCGAGCACACTATAACCTTTGATTTCCTTGGTGAGGTTTAGCCTTTCATTTTCCCCATTTTACTCAAATCCACCAAATATTGAGTGTGCCGGTAGTATTGTAAACTTTAGAACTTGGCTTTTACATCATTTCGAGACCATAGACGAGTAGTGTGTCAAGTTAGCTTGATACATTTGGGAGGGACATTTTGAGAAGGCAATGTTTAGGATTTACACCAAATAGCCCATATGTGTTTAATTGTGTGCGTTTATCGATTCGTCACCTCGATTTTCGACCCCCGTGTTAAACCCTTTTGTTGTACTCACCTTTAGTGCAAGATACCCCTAGATACACCCTTCCGATCCATTCTTTTCATTTATTTACCCATATAATGATTGGGAAGTCACCGTTTGCCTATGTTTGAGGTTTGGGTAGAGAGATTCGGGAATCACGCCTACATTGAAGACATATTTTTGAAGATCATTGAAGACCCCTCATATTCCTCATATATGATTCATCTCAAGTGGGGGGATGTCTATTTATTATTTGTAATGAAAAAAAATTATAAAAAAAAATGGTAGTTTATTTATTTGTTTATTATGTTAAAAAGGATAGTGCAAGTTGTATAAGCACTAATCCTTATTTATGGAACTTATTAAACTAGAATCGAGGATCCTACCTCGATCACATTAGATTGAAGAGTTTTGAAGACCAAGTTAGTGTGCACCTCGCTATATGACATCTAATCATGGCACACTAACTTATTACATCATGATCCAGTTTTCGCGTCTTGAAGCTTGGACTTTGGATGGACAGTGGGCGGTGACAAATCGGTTATAGGCTAAGACTATTTGCTTGTTTATTTTTATTTTTCACCATTTATGTGCATCCCATGTCTTATCCTACCCTTTAGTCGTGAATCATGCCTAGGTAAAGGAGTGAACAGTCATTGGTGTCTTGGCCATGGATTTGGTCATGTATCGATGGTCTTTTTCACCTTCGTTGTAGCATGTTAGTAATGACAATTCACCTTAGCCTCATTAAATTGTTCCCCCAATGTTTCCTTTAAAGATTGTCTTGACCTTAGCTCCAGTGGTGGAAATTTGTGTAACTGCCAAGCCTATGATAGAATACATGCCACAACCATGCAATGAGTGACCACCCCAAAATTGACACTTAGAATAGAGAGAGTATGAGTGTTTTGTTCCCATTTCGTGAGGTGTTCGGATTTGATAAATTCTAGCATAGGAAGTTTTTAAACTCATTTTTTCCAATTCTCTTGGGAGATGTCTTTTTAAGAATGATTCTAATAGGATCTACTTGAGGGCAAGTAGAGTTCAAGTGGGGGGATATTTTATAACATCAAATTGTCCTGATATTTTAGTGTCAATTTCCCCCTAATATGCTCATCATTTGTATCATTTTACTTGAATATATACTCTTATTCGTTAATATTTCATTTTCCGGTTACCAATGAGCATAGGAACAAAAAGACGCGGATTTGGAAGGTTATTAATGCAAATACACAAGAGTATGCTGACCAGACAAGAGTTGCGGTGTAAATCCCTACTCTACTTACGCCGTAACTAGGATTTATACTAGAAGACCAAAAGTCAACGCAGTTCAAGGTTACGGCGTAACTCCAACATAAGTTATGTCGTATATATTTCCTGACTTAGAAGAATTTCATGGTCCAATTAGTTACGCCGTAACCATTTATAAGGTTACGGCGTAAACTTGTTAACGAGAGTTCTACGATCGTAACTTGTTTCTAAGTTACGTCAAAACATTATTACTATGGATAAGATAGTCTGAGATACTGAGGTTACGGCGTAACTAACCCTAGGAGTTACGTCGTAACTTAGTCGAGGCTATAAATACAAGCCCTAATTCTGCATTTTAAGATATCCTCTCATCACACAAAAACCAGAGAATGACTCAGGGCTTCAAGGAGGATGATATTCAACAGCATACAAGTCATTTCCAAGGGAGAATTCACGCCATACACTACACAAGTTTTAGTATTTCGTATTACATTCTTGTATTTAATTCAATTTCTTTCAATATGATCTTAAACATTGAATTTTCTGCATGTATTAATATGATTGGCTAAACACCTTTGGCGTTAGCCTAGTTATGAAATTGTTATTGCTATGAGTTAGTTTTCTCATTTTCATATCGCTTTATGTGTATGCTTTCTTTGCTTATTCTGGGACACCCTTATTTTGGTAGTATAGATAGTTGGTCGTATCTAGGAAACTAAGAGAATTGATCATAGGACCCTAGTGTAATAGGTTGTGAGTAGTGGTAAGAATTGACTATAGGACTACCACTATCTTGCGTGAGAATTGATCATATGATCACCTTCCAAAAGGAAATGCTTAAAAAGTTAGGGGGAACCTTCCGTAGGGTAAACCCACGAACTCTCGTAAGCATTTGGTTACGGAATAGGACGCTATGGAAAATAGGCTTGACAAATTTACCCAAGGAGTCTAGTGACTTTAACCCCCATGTGGAGCGATAGTTAACATTAATTAGAAAACGTAATCATAGCATAACAAGATTAGTGACTAGGCTAGCACATTTCTTCTTATTGATTATCTCTTTCAATTTAATTTACTTTCATTTTTATTTCATTTCTTAGTTTATAATTAATTAATTCAAAACCCCCTTTAAAACCAGTGACATTAGAACTTAAGTTAGATCCGCACTCATAGCTCTTGGGACGACCTCGGCTTTACCGATTACTACACTACACATGACCGGGTACACTGCCCGTTAGTGCATTAGGTAGACCTTAGGTAGACGAGAAATTATAAATATTAAAACTTTGTCAGAAATCCTGCATCAGAACTGGTGAAGTGAATGAAGTGCTTAAAAGTCCTTTAGGCTTAAAGGCAAAGTAACAATAGTAACTTTGATTCAAACCTATCTGTGATAGTGGAATTAAAGAAGCACTTCTACCAGATAACCAATGTACAGAATGGTCTTAAGGGTTGTCTGCCTCGAGTATGAAAAGAAATCAAGGCATACAACCCAACGTGCAATACATTCAAATACCAGAATTATTTAAAGGGTAAGATTTCTTGTAAAAGAGGAATACAAGCGTGATAGTGTTTCTAGAAATCTAGAGATCTAGTAAAACTCAAGATCTGTAATTCGAACTCAGAAGGGCATGGGTTTGTTAATCATGAGTGAGGTCTCGCGAGCTGCTTTGGAATGATCAACTAAGACCACAAGATTTCTTACTGGGAGAGTAGTTAAATATGTTAGCATTTGTTAAATCGATCAAGTTAATGTACTCAAGCCAAGGCGTCCTTAACAGAATGGTAAGTTGAAAGTTAAACAAGCAATGAAAGCGAAAGTAAATGATAAAGTTAACTTTTAATCATTTAACTAAAAGTACAAAGCATGACAGGAATTATAGATCAGGGTAGATCTAAAAGGGAATTCCTAAGTATTGCAAGATCCGGTAGGAGGAATCAAGATCATTAAATGGGACGTACTTTGCCCTAAAGAGTAAAATAGTTTGGCATATGGGAACGTGTTGATCTTGAATTGTTGAGGAACAATTAAAATAGCCATATGACTAAAAAGATTTGAAGTCATGAACTACAAATTAGGGAATGCGCAACTACATCGCGGTTCAAGAGGAAGCATGAACTGAAATTCTCTAGGACTTATTACAATCAGTAACAAAGAGTCACAGTTCTTAATTGTCAACATTTTAGTTCCACTTTACCTAATCCAGTAAAGTGAAGGTCGTCATTGAATACTAGGTTGAGTGTGTCACGAATTTAGCTAAGTCTATCATCTAGTAATACTAAATTTTGTTTGTACCAAAGTCACTTACATTCATTAACAGGAAGACAAGGTATGGTAACTGATGATGTACCCTCCGAACGGGTCGAAGGGCTCCCCTTCGAACCTGTACGAAGCCTTCTCTTCGAAGGCCCAGGTTAAGCTCCTAAAACATTTCATTGGCGTAAAACCATTCATCTATGAAGTGGTTACCAAGTGGGAATCCGCCAATCGAAGCCCTAAGCCCTTCGGGGTATCTCCTTCGAAGGAACTAGAATGGAGAACCATCTTGACCTGGTCACACCCACGTTCCCTCTTCCCTTAGGCTTTCCCGCCAAGGATGAGATCGTGGGTCACAAAGCCCTAGCGGTTACCACAAATCATGGGACGCCCCCATGATCTCCGAATTATGTGCAAGAGCTCTCTAAGGCCTATTTCCTCCCCTATAAATAGCTTAGACGAGCAAGAACAATGGTATGCTAACTCGACTCTCTCAATTTACTACCAACTTATCATAACACATACTTATTCGCACGCCGGAGGTGGTTCGCAGGGTCCAACCCCTGCGCAATCACTTAACGTAGTGTTTTAGTATTTCTTATTTCAGGTTAAGAACAACCTTGGCGCAACCTCAACACCCCATATATCCTTTGATCATCATCAAAGGCCTGGTCGTGCAATTTATTGTACAATCAATGGCGCCATTCGTGGGACCGCTACAATTGGTCTCGTTATTTCCAAGCTTATAACCAACCAACTACTTTCACTATATATCCGACATGGATCAAGGGAGAGAAGATACTCCCCCTTTGGGTTTCTCGAACTTGGCGCCAATACCAATTAACGACTCCAACAACCTTCCCCCAATAACCGCTTCCACGTTCACAACACGTTCTCACCCATAAATAACACCCAACCATCATGCTTCGACATCAGCTAATCCGGAGCTTGTTATTTGCCAAGTCTTTGTCGAAGCCAACCACGAAGCGTTGGAATCCCTCTTGAGGGCTCGCAGAAGGCAGGTTCGGAATACTGAGATGCGAAGAGAATTGGAATACTCAAGTGATGATGGAAATGGAGCCTAGGCCCCCGACGCAAGGAGCAACACTCTCGGCCCTAAGGATAGGGTCACCAGTTGGTCGAAGGCCAAGTAGAAGATCCGTTGGGTTTGAAGGAGTCCCGGAGAGGGCTCCGACTAGGAGAGAAGGAGCGGTTGCCAAAGGTTCCAATGGGAGGAGCCAACGAAGGGAGGAGACGGGGGTGAATCTACCTCCATTGTTAGCAGCACATCTTGGAGGGACTGAAGCAGGGGTTCCGTTGTAGCCTTCTCAAGCATCAGGCATAGAAGGCAATCCGCCTACAATTAATATGGGAGGAAATCTTCCTCCCAATGGTATGTACCCCTCGTTCCAAACTCAGTCTTACCCTCAAGGTTTATATCCTCCAATAAACGGGCAACCTAACAACCCTAATCTCCCTCAACCTTATGGGAGCATACCCTTTGGGCATCCTACTGTATACCCTCCGTATGCCATGGGAAACGGTTATCGGTTCGGCATGAACACATCTTATCAGTCCTACCCTAGCCAAACTCCTATGGGAATACCCCCAAACCATAATCCATATAATGTTGTTCCTATGTATGCACCACCCTATAATTGCCTATATTCGGACCCCATGGGTTCGGCTACACCCTTCGTTAGGTGGATAGAAGACTACCCATTGCCTGATGGGTTGAAAATGCCTTCGCATATTGGGACTTATGATGGGAAGGGGGATCCAGACAATTTCTTACATTTGTTCGAAGGGGCCATTAAGATGCAAAAGTGGGTCATGCCTGTAGCCTGTCACATGTTTACATATACCCTACGGGATTCTGCCCGTACTTGGTGGAATGGGCAAAAGCCTGGCAGCATTGTCAACCTTGACGATCTGACGGTGCACAACATTAAACAAAAGGAGAACGAAAGCACAAGGGCTTTCGTCACTAGGTACACCGATGAAACTCTGCAGATTTTGGGTCTACATGAAGATCAGCGCATCTCTGGCTTCGTACATGGCCTGCGAAATCGAAGCTTGGTGGAATTCTTGTCCACTGACCTTCCGACAACTTACAAGGGGTTAATGGAAAAGACATATACTTGGATTGAAGCAAAGGAAGTGTCTACTAATGGTGCTCCGATCCACAAAGAAAAGTTTTCGAAGCATTCTGCGTGGGAAGGGTCAAAGAACAGGAACAAAAATAGAGACAGGTTTTCTCCGTTCAACAAAGGTCCCAACCACGGTTTTCTAGGAAGCCTAACTAAGTCTCCAAAGGAAATACTCGCAACGAAGAGAGCTGCTAAAGCTTTCGAAGCGCCCCCTCGCATGACAAGAAAGGGTAAAAATAGGGATACGAGCAAGTATTGTCACTTCCATGAAGATTATGGTCATGATACGAACAGTTGCAGGGAGCTAAAGAAGCAGATAGAAAAGGCTCTAAAGTCCGGGCAATTGGCACATTTGGTGAAGGGTATAAAGAAGGGCAAGGAAAAAATATCCAACACTCAATTGGCTAAAGATACTACTCCTCCCGAAGCCCCAATACTCATGGTTCGCTGGGGAGAAGCCAGTTTAAAAAGAAAGGTGACAGAGCAGGAGGGAAACGAAGTAGGGGAGGTGACATTTCCCCCTATTACAGGCCAAGTCCCTTCGAACGACCCAGTGGTCATCAAAGTCTTAATTTCCAATCGAGAAGTGAATAGAGCCTATATGGATTGCGGAAGCTCCTGCGAAATCATATACGAGCATTGTTTCCTTAAGCTCAAGCCTTTGATCAGGTCGCAGCGGGTTGATTCGAAGATACCTTTGGTAGGATTCTCCTGTGAGCATTCGTGGCCTCTGGGAGAAGTACCATTGGATATAACAATTGGGGAAGGCAAGCTCGCAAGGACAGAAACACTCACATTCTCTATCGTAAGGTCCGGCTCTCCCTACAATTTGTTGATAGGAAGGACCGCCATGCAAAAGATGGGTATTGTAGTCTCCACCATACACGCAGCGGTAAAATTCCATACACCTTATGGGATAGGAACCGTATTTTCTAGTTATAACCAAGGAAAGGCAGGAGACGCTAGAAAAAGGATCAAAGAAAGTCCGAAGGAGCCTCCGAAGGCCATTCTAAGTTGTACGGATGCCGAAGAACGCATTGTGGTAAATGAGCTCTATCCATAGCAGACGGTGGTAATCGGAAAGCAACTCCCTGCCAACTTCAAGGCAGACTTGGAGAAGCTACTAAAAGCTAACAAGGATGTCTTTGCATGGACGTACTTAGACATGATAGGGGTCCCCAGGACTCTTATGATCGATGGCAAGCCCTTGGGCACAGAGCATAAGCTTAATGAGTTCAAGCACATTGAACCAATTAAGCATAAGCGACGAAGCCTGGCACCTGAAAGGAACGCAGCCGCTTGCAAAGAGTTGGATGAACTTGTGCGAGCAGGAATACTTAGGGAAGTAAAATACCAAACCTGGGTAGCTAATCCAGTTATGGTAAAAAAGAGTGACGGAGGGTGGCGAATGTGTGTTGACTTCACCGACATCAACAAAGCTTGCCCGAAAGACTGCTACCCTCTGCCAGAAATTGATTGGAAGGTCGAATCCCTCTCGGGGTTCCATTTGTAATGCTTTTTGGATGCCTACAAAGGGTATCACCAAATACAAATGGCGGAGGAAGATGAGGAGAAGACATCCTTCTACACAAGAAAGGGTGTATATTGCTACAAGAAAATGCCCTTCGGTCTAAAGAACGCAGGGGCAACTTATCAACGGTTAGTAGATAAAGCCTTCCACAAGCAGATAGGGAGGAACTTGGAAGCCTACGTTGATGATATGGTAATAAAAAGTAGGACTGAGGAAGACCTACTCTCCGACATCCAAGAAACCTTCGATCAATTGATGGCAATCAACATGAAGCTTAACCCGAAGAAGTGTTCTTTTGGCATGGAAGAGGGACAATTCTTGGGACATTTGATAACGAAGCAAGGGATTAAGGCTAACCCTTCAAAGGTCAAAGCCATCACTGATCTACAAGCTCCGAAGTCGTTGAAAGAAGTACAAATACTAAACGGGAAGCTCGCAACACTTAGCAGGTTCCTATCGAAATGTGCGTATCGATCTTTGCCATTTTTCAAAACACTCAAAGGGTGTACAGATAAAAAGACTTTTCAATGGAGTTGTGAGGCAGAAGCCGCTTTTCAGAAGTTGAAAGAATTTATGGAAATTTTACCAACACTTACAGCCCCAATCAAAGGCGAAGTGTTATTCATGTACATTGCGACATCCTTCGAAAGCATCAATGCTGTTCTCATGGCGGAAAGGGATAAGAAGCAAGTCCCGATCTACTTCATTAGCAAAGTACTGCAAGGGACCGAATTAAACTATCCGGAGTTGGAAAAGCTAATCCTTGCCTTGGTTTATGCTGCAAGGCGCCTTTGAAGGTACTTTCAAGCTCATCCCATTACGGTATTGACTGACAAGCTGATTAAGCAGACACTGTTGAAGCCTGAGAAATCAGGCAGGGTAGCCAAATGGGCCATAGAACTGGGAGAACATGAGATAGAGTACAAGGGTCGAAACTCCATCAAAGGTCAAATACTTGTAGACTTTCTCGCTGAAACACCTTCCGGACCTAGTCAGGACAAAGAAATCCCAAAGGAAAAGCCCTCAAAGGTGAAGGAGGAGTGGAAATTATACACAGATGGAGCCTCAAGCTCCAAGGGTTCGGGAGCAGGTCTAATGCTGGTCAGTCTGGAGGGAAAGGAGTACACTTATGCATTACATTTTAAGTTTGAGGCTAAAAACAATGAAGCTGAGTACGAAGCTTTGCTAGCTGGCCTCCGACTTGCAAAGGACATGGAGGTTCGTGACCTCTCCATTTTTGTGGACTCGCAGCTAGTCGCCAACCAAATCAAGGGCTCTTACGAAGCAAGGCAGCCCACCATCAAACAGTATTTGGATAAATCTAAAGAACTTCTTCACGGGTTTGAGTCCTTTGATATAGCACATGTTCGCAGAAACCAAAACAAGAAAGCAGATGCCTTAAACAAGCTGGCTTCGATGGCATTTGCTCACCTAACAAAGGAGGTTTTAGTGGAAGTATTGGCCGATAGGTCAATCAAACGAGGTGAAGTGTCTGACGTCATACTTGAAGAAGGATCCAATTGGATGACTACAATAATGGAGTACTTGATCAGTGGTATTCTGCCAGAAGATCCTAAGCTCGCAAGAAAGGTAAGGGTCAAGGCTCCCCAGTATAGACTTATTGGGGATAATCTCTACAGGCGGTCCTTCTTATCTCCATGGCTTCATTGTGTGGGGCCAAAGCAAGCTTCGAACATCATCTGCGAGGTACATAAAGGATCATGCGGTTTGCATGCAAGCCCTCGCTCCGTTGTCTCAAAAATAATGAAGCTTGGATATTAATGGCCATCCATGCATAGGGATGCAACGGAGATAATACAAAAATGTGAAGCATATCAGATCCACTCCAAAGTTTCAAGACTGCCTAAGCAATACATGACCTCTGTCACTTCAGCATGGCCTTTCAGCCAGTGGGGAATCGACATAGTCGGACCCCTACCAGTAGCTCTAGGAGGGGTAAAATTTTTGGTCGTAGCCATAGATTACTTCACCAAATGGGTTGAAGCTAAGCCTTTGGCATCGGTAACAAGAAGGCATATGGAAAAGTTTATGTGGGAGCACATAATCTGTCAATTTGGGGTTCCTCACATTATCATCTCTGACAACGAAAAGCAATTCGCCGAAGGGGTGTTCCCGATCTTCTGCGAAGGCCTAAAGATCAAGCAGTCATTAACTTCTGTGTACCATCCTCAGGGTAACGGGAAAGTTGAAGTCACCAATAGGGACATTGTTAACGGAATCAAGAAGAGGTTAGGACGAAGTCACCATGGGTGGGTGGATGAACTACCCCAAGTTTTGTGGGCACATAGGACGCATCCCAAGTCAAGCCACGGGGAAACTCATTTTAGCCTTACTTATGAAATGGAGGCTGTTATACCCTCCGAAATAAGCATTGAAACAGAGTGAATTATGAACTTTGAGGCACAAACAAATGAAGAAAGGCTTCAGGAAAACCTTGATCTACTCGAAGAACGAAGGGAAATAGCCTCAATAAGAGAGGCTATCTACAAAAAAAAGTTTAAAAAGTACTACAACAACCGAGTTCGACCCTCCATATCCAAACCAGGTGAATATGTCCTTCGGTTAAACAGTGCAAGCAAGGCTGAGTACAAAGGAAAGCTAGGGCCCACATGGGAAGGACCCTACATCATATCGGAAGCCTACGGCAACGGAGCCTACAAGCTCGCAACGCTTAAGGAAGAGGTCATCGATAGGACTTGGAATGGTACCAATCTTGGCAGAGGCAGTCTTTCTGGTTGGAGACGGAGGCTGAATTTTTCGAGGCTTTTTTGGGAGGAGATCTTCTATTGGTGCTAAGGGATCCTTGGTCGCTTCTGTAAGAAAGGGGTACTCCGCTGAAGCATACGCATTGCCAGCATTATTATACTCTTGTTCAGAATTTGGGCGGTAGTATGGTACCTCCGACAAGACCACAGGTTTCTTGGTCTGGGCAATTTCTTCTAACGTCGTACATGTACCATAGAAAATGGCCGCGTTCACCAGCTTCCCAATGATCTCCCCCACCTCATCATTGTGGTATAACTCCATTGTTATGTAAGGAACAACCTTCGAAACGACCTCGGCTCTGTCTTTCTTTAAGTTCTTGGATTGGAGTTTTAGTCCATCCATCTCCTCACAAAGTTTGATCTCCTGTTCAACCAACGTAGCCCTTTCGGCTTCGAGACCTGCACATGATGACTCGAGTGTAGTAATTTGCGCTCTATAACTGGACATCTTAGCTTCCTCCACCCTCAATCTGCCACATTCTACTTGAGATTCCCTCAATTGTCCTTCAAGACTATCAATTTTTGCTCGCATGTCTTGGACAATAGGATTCTTTTCCAAATCCTCCATTGCTTCTTTACACTTGGCTTCCAACTCAGCATACTCATGATCCCTATTCTTTTCTTTGGCTAAGATGGCATCCATCTTCTCTCTCACAGCCACCACTTTCTGAACCAGTTCCCTTGTTTGAGAATTAAGATGATTGTCTAAAACAGCTTGTCTAGTATAACTCTTGGAATGAAAGTTACAAAGCTCCTCCATGGACATGTTATCCAAAATCCCTCTCCAACTGGCAGGTGTCATCTTTTCAATCAACTGGTGACACGCAAGGGCATTCGGAAGCTCCTTTATGTCAGGCAGACCTGCGAAAGATAGGACAGTCAACTATATGAGGAATAATGTTCGTTATACAAGAAAATTTTCCACTTATTAGGAGTATCATCTTCGGGGATCTTTAGGGTGGTAGGTAAGAAGGTTTTAGCATGGGAGCCTTTGGGTTTCACCGTTCTTGTCGGAGGGGTTAGCAGAGATAATTTCCTTTTCAAATGAGCTTTCACGGACATAGCAATTCTTCCTTTCCTATTCTTCATCTTGTCTGAAATGCCGGAAGACCCTACGAAAACCTGATCACCCTTGGAAAGGGGATCATCAGAATCTGCTACATTCTCCACAAATTACGGAGTCTCCCCAATGTTAACTGACATCAACGGAGAGCCTACTCCGTAGCTCACATTCTTTGGATCTTGGGGGATGAAACTGACCTCCCCTTGGCACCACGGGCCACAACGAAATTTCTGAACGCCATTCCTGCAACAACAAAAAGAAAAGCTAAATATCAACAGATAAGTTATTTACTTTATTTAAATGGGAATGTACATACTTTCTCCTTCACATATTATCTCAGGTTTCAATGGAGAGCCTTCCCAACAATCAACAATGCCCGCCATGTACAGAATCGGCTCAGGAAACGTTTGAACATCAAAGGGGTGGCGTGCAAAGACGCTGGTAAAGGGGATTGCTTCTTATGTGGCATAGCAAAGGGTCATCAAAGCGTTTCTCATCAAACCGGAATGATTTATCCAACAAGGTTGGATATTCGGGAGGTATGATTGTGTTTTGTACATAGAAAAATAGACCTTTCCAGTTTCTTATATTGGCAAAGGGTTTAGTTATTAAGCAAGGTACATCATGCTCGCTTCTCATGGCCAAGGTTATCCAATCACCACAAGAGCAAAGATTAATAAAACCCCTAAGCACAGTCAGCATTGGCTCCTAGCCATAAGCTTTGCATATAACAATGTAGGTGGTTAACTTGGCTAGGCCAAAAGGATTCAACCTGGAAATATGTACTTGGTAATATTGTAAAAACTCTAGGATTAGGGAATGGATTGGAATCCTAAAGTTGGATTCTGTGAATACATGAACATAAAGTCCCACATACCCCATTGGAGCGTCAAAGATATTTTGGGTTCCGCTCGGAAGCATCACCTTAAACTCCTTGGGTATAGGGTATTTATCAAGAAATTCCGATAAAGCTTATTGCACAATCAGTAACTGAGGCTCAAGGGTTCTATAGAAGAGAATCATCAGGGGATTTTATATAATAAACTAAAACATGGCTTTTAAGATTCGTACTAATTTGAATTGAACCCGAATACAACCTAAGTAATTAAGAGTCATAAAATTTTAAACTATAAGATCCTAAAACCTATAACCTAAGTTATATAGAACTCGACATGTACATGGTGCTATACACTAAAATCACACGTTAAAAGACATATAAAGGGCTGACTTCTTTTTAATTTTTGTACACAACATTTAGTGCATGGAAAAGTCTAGATTCATGATAAGTTTGAAATAAGATTTGGTCATCTTATCCTCCTCATTGCTCGGCCAAACTCCATCCCTAACTCCCTTATTTCTCCTCTATATCATAAGATTTATACACATACAGAAACACCGATAAAACCCTAAAAGAAAACATAAGTGGCAGCAGCATTTGGTGATCTCTTTCTAGTGGTACATAAAGGTGGTTCGTGAAGGTTGAAAAGGGCATAATCAGGGTGGTTTGATTTTGGGTACACAGGTTCGAAAGGGCTGTGTTTAGGTTCGAACAGCTTTTTGAATTTAGTTCTTTTTGGGTTCTGGTCTTATTCTTCCATTCGACAAGGTATCCTCCCTTATGTTCTTTGTTCTCCCTCGACTTATACACATGAGATGTAAATATTTGTAACCTAAAGCAAGCTTTGATCGATCTAAAATATATACTAATGAAGGGGATATTAAGTAGCATAAAATGATAGAAGAGGTCACATGAAATAATGAAATATGTATGTTAATATATAGTTTTAAATCTGTTAAAGAATCAGTGTATTAAGGACTTTTAAAATCTGGTATTTGATCATGCTTTGAGCACTAGTGTACAACATGAATCTGGAAAAACAGTCACATGAAAGGATAAAATATAGTCACATGAAATAATAGATCATATGTTTAGGTCGATGTATAGTCTTTATGTGGCCATTCAAATCAGTTTTATACATGTTACTTTGGATCTGTTTATACACTATAAAACATGGGTTAATGTCGCATGAAATGGTGAGTATTAATCTGCTATGAAATTAGTATGTATATAGGGCTCATGAATCTAATGTTTGAAGTTGTGTTAGATCTCAACTAAACAACATGAAACCTGGAAAACTAATGTAATGAAATAATGAAATATAGATGTGTCGATATAGGTTATTAATGGCTTTAGAATTAGATTGGATACATGTTTGTTGGATCTAATTAGACATGTTAACCTGGATATAATAAGTATACAATGATATCAGATTCCATGCATGTGAATATGTGAATAAAAGGGATGGAAAAAGGGTGTGTCGTGAGTGTGTATAAAAGGGTTGCATAATATGTGTTGTGTGCATGATTATTTAAGGCAGAAAACCTGTGGTTGTGTGCGTGTGAAATCAGATCAGGATGTTGGGTTTGATGTAGGGCGTAATATGGGATAACAAGGGGTATTCTTGGTCTCGTTAAAAGTGCTGCATAATGTGTGTTATGTGTGGTGGAAAAACATGGTCTTATACGTATAAAAGAATGAAGTTGCATGAATGTGTGTGTTGTCTTTAATGTGGTCAAAACTGGAAGAAAAAAAACTAAGGGTGCTAGGTTTTGTTATTTTTGTGTCGAATGGACTAGAAAAGAGTGTGGTTGTGTGTGTGTTGTGTGGTCTAAAACCTGGAAATAATATGCATGAGATGATAGAACTTATATGGGTCAATGTTTGGTTAATTTGGCTATTAAAATCAGACTTGCATGCATGATAAATTTGATCTGTGATACACTTAAAACCTGGAATTTATATGTGTGAAAAGGGAAGATTGCATGCATGTTGTAGGGTCGTATTAATGTAGGTCAAGAAAGGTAAATTTAGAGCTTGTTTAGTTTGTTATTTCATGTGAATAAAAGGGTGTGTTTGTGGGTGTCAATTAGGCTGGAAAAGAAAGGGTGTGTCGTGGTGTGTTATGGAGTTGAAAAAGGTTGTGTGTATGTGTCAAAGTTAAGGCTTTGTAATACAAGAAAATATGGGTCAAATGGTTAAGTGCACAATAGGGTCTTGAGTAGTTTTAGTGTCGAGTTAAGGTTTTAAATACACGAAATAGGTTTGATTTGCATGGGTGTGTTATTCAGTGCATGAAATCTATAAACATAAGAATTGGTCATAAGATTATATAATTTACATTTTAGACCTTGAACTTTACAATAATGACAATTTAAACCCTAAACTAATATAAGTTGTCATATTAACCCCTAAAATATTCTATTGAACATATTTAACCCTTGAGTTATTTAAATTATTATTTGTAAACCTAAATGATAAAACTTACTAATTAAGGAAACTTATTAAATCGGGAAACTTACTAATTAATGAAACTTAATAAATCGGGAAAATAACTAAATGTGGAAACCTTCTAAATATGGCAAGTTACTAAATATAGGATGTTACAAAAGATGGAAAGTTTCAAAAATAGAAAGAAACCCTAAATATGTAATCTGAATAACTATAAGCAATAAACTTATAAAATAAGCTTGTAAGTAATACGCGATTATTAATTTGTATAGGTTCTATGAAGAAGGAGTGATTCCTGTTTCGAGTGCTTTTCCTGTTTTGTTGATTTGCTTTGCATAAGGTACATATATTCTAGCCTTTCTCAGTAAGGGTGTCTTCTCTCATGACTCTTGATCCTTGACTTTGATTCATTTGCTTTGATATGATATGAGCCTTTGCTATGATCCCATTGATATGATCCTTTGCTATGATCCCTTTGATATGATACTTTGTTATGATTCAATTGATATGAGCCTCTGCTATGATTCCCTTGATATGGTTCTATGACTTGATATGATTTGATCTGTTAGTTGCCCGAGCTAACTAGCCATGGAGGTACCATGGCCATGTCATTGAGGCACCAATGGCATGACACCATCTGTGGCGGTATGATCAGTCCACGGCGTCCCCATTTGATATGATATGATATGAGATCTCTTGGCCATTTGATATATGTGTATACTTGTCTAGTACATGGTACATATATGATTTGTTTTGTGGGGGGGCGTATGGATGCATCCTAGGTATATGTGATTTGATATGATTTGATATGATTATGATATGCTTTGGTGACTGGCTTGTGTGTGCCCTACACCCCACTCACTATTTGGTACTTAGAGGCCTCCCCTCTCCGTACACTTATGATTTGATATGATATGTATATGTGATTATGTGGTCTATTCGAGTGTCTCATTTAGACAGGCTCGTGGCTATCCTATGTGATTCTTTGGTCTATATGAGTGTCTCATTTAGACGCGTTTGTTGCCGTTCTTATTTGACTCTTTGATTCTTTATGATTATCAGACTTATGATATCTATGCTTTTGATTCGTATGATTCATCTTTGTTTACTTATGCTTATTACCTTTTTGCTTTGTATATATATCTGTTCACTAGGCTTTTTAAGCTCAGTCGCGTCTCTTTTTAATGCGGCAAGTAATAAGCGGGATGCTGGGCAAGAGTCATGAGAGTAGGAGTTAGAAGACCTACCTTGCTTAGATTCCTCATTGTTTTGGAATTATGATTAGACATATGTTTGGAATATTTCATTTCGTTTCATTTCATGTTTAGACTTGTTGGGAGCTTGAAATTTGGAAGTCATGATGTTCTTGACTTTACTTTATTTATGAAGTCTTTCGCTTGCGTTTATTTTGTATGTTCTGATAGACACCATAATGTGGCATCTTGACCAAGGTCGGGTTGGGGTGTTACAATTATGGTATCATAGCCCAGGCTGTGACTTGTATCTCAGAAGTTATGGCCTGTGAAAATTTGGACCCTTAGGTTTCGCCTTGTAGGACTTAGATTTTGACCGGTGAGGATGGGGTAGACATTAGGTTTCGCTTTTGACATGATCTTTTCCTTCGTATTTTGATCCTTAACTTCATTTTGTCTTCGCTAATTCGTTTATGACCTTTCAGATGGTGAACACTCGTCATAATGAAGATTTTAGTGCCAACCCTGCATTTGCTGCCGCAGTTCAGCGGGCCGTTGATGCACTGATTCCGGGCCTTTCTGAACGGATCACGACTGAGATCTGTCGAAATACGGCTAGTGGTAGTGGTAGCGGTGGTTCTGGTGCTGGTACTCCGCCAGTGACTATTCATACTTGGTTGGAGAGGTTTTGTAAGCAAAAGCCTCGTTCTTTCAGTTCTGCGAATGCTCCGGTTGATGCGGAGAATTGGATTGCACATATGGAGAAGATATTTGAGGTTCTGGGCTGTGATGACGTGTTTAAAGCTAGGCTTTCTAGCTATAAGTTTGAGGGGGATGCCCTCAGCTGGTGGAAAGCTTATAAGCAAGCTAAAAGGGGAGATGACTTTGTTGTTGCCTTGTCATGGAACGATTTCCGTGACACTTTCTTTCTTTAGTATTTTCCGAGGTCCAAAAAAGAGAAGTTTGAGAGGGAGTACCATTCTATTTATCAGTTTGAGAGAGAGACGAGTACTGAGTTTATGAAGAGGTTTCTTCGTTTAGCTGGATTCTTGGGAACCAAGGCGGGAACCCAGGAGAATCAGGATAGTAAGTTCAAGTGGGCGCTTTGAAATGACCTCTTAGATAGGATAGTGAATATCCAGTTTGATGACGTAGCACAGGTGGCTAATGCAGTTCGTAACATTAAGATCATGCAGGAGAGAGCTAGACAGGGTGTGAAGAGGTATCGGGATGGTGATCGTGTACGACCGGTTCAAGGGAACAATCAGCGGGGAAATGATTCCATGGGTAATGATCAGCGGGGTTATGATAGGCGTGGGAATGACAGGTATGGCTACAACAACCAGAGGTCGGGATGCCACCAGCAGTACCGTGATCAGCAGCATCGTGATCAGCAGAGCAACCGCGCTTCGGGTTCATCTGGTCAGAAGGGATATGTAAATTATGTTCCTCCTCCTCTTTGCAACACTTGTGGGAAGTTACATTCTGGGAAGTGTCATCGGGCTTTTGGTGCTTGTTTTATTTGTGGTCAGGTGGGACATATTGCTAGGGATTGTCCTAAGGCTGGTAGTAACAACAATAGGGGTAATGGGAATGACCGACAGCCAGCTACTAAGGGTCGAGTGTACTGCTTGACCAGAGATCAGGCTGCTAGTGCCTCAGGTATCATTACGGGCACTCTTTATTTATATGATCGTACAGTATTTGTTTTATTTGATATGGGTGCTACACATTCGATGGTTTCTATTTCATTTGCCAAACATCTTAATATAACTGTAACACCATTAAATTATGCTCTATCTATTTCAAACCCTATGAAGAATCATGTGATTATAGATCACGAATTTCTAAAATGTCCTCTACGTTTTACCGATAAAATCCGTTCTGCTAATTTGCTTCCATTGGACATGCATGATTTTGATATTATTCTGGGCATGGACTGGTTGTCCGAGAATCGGGCGACTATCGACTGTCATGCCAGACTAGTTATATTTGGTGATCTAAATGCTCCTGAATTTGTTTACCATGGTTCCCAACCTGGTAAGTCTGTTAAGATCATTTCTGCTATGAAAGCTCGTTCATTACTTTCACATGGTTTTAAAGGATTCTTGGCTTCAATTAAAGATACTTCGTTGGATGGTCCTAGTATCGAGAGTCATCCGGTTGTTTGTGATTTTCCTGATGTGTTTCCTGATGAACTTCTGGGTATGCCTCCTGCGCGTGAAGTTGAATTTAGTATTGATTTGATTCTGGGTGCCGAACCCATTTCCAAAGCTCCATATCGTATGGCACCAGTGGAACTAAAAGAACTGAAAGAGCAGATTCAAGAAATTTTAGAGCGTGGTTTCATTCGTCCAAGTGTATCTCCGTGGGGTGCACCAGTTCTATTTGTGAAGAAGAAAGACGGTAGTATGAGGTTATGTATCGATTACCGTGAGTTGAACCGTATCACTGTCAGAAACCATTATCCGCTTCCCCGTATTGACGATTTATTTGATCAGCTTCAGGAAGCTAAATTCTTTTCTAAAATTGATTTGAGATCCGGATATCAACAGCTGTGTGTGAAGGAACAGGATGTTCCTAAGACCGCCTTCCATACTCGTTATGGTCATTACGAGTTCCGAGTTATGCCATTCGGTTTGACTAATGCTCCAGCTGTCTTCATGGATTTGATGAACCGTGTATTCCATGAGTATCTTGATAAATTCGTCATTGTGTTTATCGATGACATTCTGATCTATTCTAAGACGAAGAAAAAGCACGAGGAACATCATCGTATCGTATTGGAGATTCTACAACAGAAGAAATTGTATGCTAAGTTTTCTAAGTGTGAGTTTTGGTTGGAGCAAGTAGCATTCTTGGGTCATGTTGTATCGGCTGATGGGATTAAGATGGATCCGGTAAAGGTTGAGGCTATCACCAAGTGGCCAAGACCGATGAATG